>JAQMYK010000016.1:9156155-9173813 GCA_030014345.1 Clarias buthupogon
TAATAATTTCCCACGGCACACCTGACGATCTCTCACGGCACACTAGTGTACCGCGGCACAGTGGTTGAAAAACACTGTTTTAGACAATAGTGAAGAAAAAATATCCACGTAAAAAATAATAAAAAAGAATCATTGTGGCACATGTTCTACTTTAATTTAACAACTTATGCTGAAGTGCACAAGAAAAAGTTTATGAGATCCTTAAAAACACTTAAGAAATATATGAAAAAGTATGAAAATTCATTTATTTTTGCTGATTTAAAAAAAATTATCCGTTCCGTGCCTAAAAACCAATGCCACAGAGACCACACCTTCTACTAGTCCCGACAGACACACAGACCACACCTTGTTTACAGCCACAGAGAGCACACCTTTTCTGCTAGGACTAATAAGCACATAGACTATTAGTACTAAATAGGTACTGTACGGGGGGGAAAAAAGGTTTTCTAAATAACAGTACACTAGTAATAAAAATAAATGTGTTTGTGTGTGTGAGTTCATGTGCATAATCAGTACTGTGTGTAATGGAACCAGCTATGAATAAATCTGAAAAACACCTCTCAGTGTATGTATCTCTAATGTGTTATTTTCTCTTATCAATAACCACTAAGTGAGCTTTTTTATGTTCCTGTATGACTATTATATTCAGGAGCATTAAAACCGCATAGGGTCATAGACACTATAAATCAAGGCTTGTTTCATTACACATGTACAGAAAACGTATAGAGTATAGGAATTCTGTGAAAATCTCAAGCTCAAGAAAGAGACTCAAGGCCATTGTCATTGTCATCACTTCCACTAATGCACAATAATCTAGAGAAGGGCTACATAAAGCACACTGTCAGAGCTCAACCTTTTTCTATTGTCTGCAGGGCGCAATGCTTTTCTAACATAATTACACCAATCATTTTAGCACACTTACGTTCAATGGAAGGTTGACTTTGAAGCCAGGTAATATAACAAGGTTCTCACCTCCAATAAATTACCTGTATTTTTTTTTTTAAACACTTTCACATAGCTCTGTTTAATGAGATGTAAAAACCAATTCATGATTTGTAAAAAAAGCTATTGAAATGTTTATGGTGTGTCAGAACAGTCGGAGGGTCCTTATCTATTTGTAGCCTGACTGAACAAGGGCTATGGTGTACGAAAGTAATAGTACTAGGAGTATTCCCTGAGATGGCAGTAGTAGTAGTAGTAGTAGTGATTGTTCAAAGTGATTGGTCACACTCTTCAACAGCTCCTGCTTCCATGATTCCAATCATACATTGCAGACGACACTTCAAATAGACCAAACTTGAACAAATACACAGTAACCCACAACCAGTTATTCCCAGTTTCTAAACATGACTGAAATGGATGACTTAAACTCCTGACCCACTTGTCCTCACACTCACCTGATTACTGATTCCCAACACCTGGACTCAGTTATTGATTCACACAGTCACATCATGAGCTGATCAGTCAACATTACAATGGCAACACATTGTGACTAGTTTTGTGTAAGTTCCCCTGTTTACCATTTTACCTCTAGTACCTCTGCGCATGACTCCATTCGACCTTTGGGGGTGTGTGGCTTCTGTTGGGTTTGTTTGTCCGGTGCTCAGTCGGACTGGAATCTTGATATCCAGTCCGACTGAGTTTATGGTTGGTATATGGTTACTTCTGAATTTTGATACTAGTTCAATCTCCTGATCTTTGCTTGTTTACCATTACCGAGTTTTGATGGTCATGTTTTTATTTTGGTAAAAAAATTTTAAAAAAGAACTGCTGTCAGCCTACAAGTGCATCCTTTGTTTCATTCCCTGACAACACCAAAATTTAGACCGTAGTTTCTCCTGACAAAAAAAACAAACTAGCAATTTGTTACTACAATGTACACTGTGACAGACCAATAGACTTCAAACACTAATCTGTATTCATGTATTCATAATGTCTGCAAAAGTTGTATTCACTTCTCCCATGTGTTTACGTATCTGCTTAACTGCTACTTGACCGCATCCATCTAAACAAGAGGGTGCAACGTGGAGACTCACCACATAGAGCTGCTTCCAGAGTACAGCCCATTCTTGTAGAGTGGAGGTGACTTCAGTCACGATGGGATCCTCACACGGCACCACCGTCTCATACTGCCTGTGCATACAAACACAAAGGCAAGGAAGGTTAGCACTGAGTGTAGTGTAGGCACACATTTTAACACCTATTAGGGATTTCACTGACATACTACATTGCATGGCACAGATGGGAAAGATTGGATGGCATACCGAGAGAGCTGTCATTGGGACGTCACTGCATTCTTTCTACGTCAATCGAGTTCTCATAACTTCCTCATTCTTATCTCAGGCCATGGTAGGTCCATGCAACAATATAGAAGACCACATTGAGTCCACATTACGTTCTTCTAGTGCTTAAAAAAGCATTGTGCATGTTGCTGTATTTACACCAACCTTTCTGATGCAATGACAACATAGTAACTATGATAAGCACCTGGTAAGAGTGCTGTGTTATTTAACTGGACATAGTAATAACTGGGTCCAATCTCATTGTTACTAGTTAGCGGAATGGTGGAATTATGTGTGTGAGAGGAAATTGGTGACAACATGATAGACTTATTGAGAACCGGACAAGGGCGTGACTAGGAAGTAGTATGAACTTGATAAATGCACATTTAGAACTGCTGCGTTCTTTGATTATTTTTAGGATGTCATGGGAATTTCGTGGCCTTCGTCAGAGTGTGATGGGGTCCTGGATGTCAAAATTTAAAATACTATTAAGCTGAGTGAATTCAATGGCTTGTGATGGTACTGTTATAATATGTATATCTTATCTTATTACTTATCAAAATTGATGTTTCAAAACTAATTATTGTTAAATTCAGGCCAGTGTCTTATAGTCTCCCTCCTTAGAGTGATCTACATTCATGAGTAGTTCAGATACACCTCTAGAAACATCATAAGGCGATGCCTTGTCTTTGTTCTTGTAAGTTCCATTTGTGCAGATTTGTCCGAGAAGCATTATGCAACAGGAAAGTGTGTGGCAAAATGTCCTTCCCCGGCTCCGTTTTGTTCCTGCTCGTTTTTCCATGCTGTCTCCTTTGTTCTGCCTCGCCATTTATCTCTCGGTCCCATTTTCTCTCCATCAGCCCTGTCATGTCCTTCCATTATCCTTTCCTCGAATTGCACTATGCAAATGAATTGGTCTTATCAAGCCTGTTTTATCAGAACATCATTGTATGTGACTTTTCACTTAGAAGAAATGTCTAGCTAATTTGGCCTAAAGTAGACATATTAAATTAAGCAATAAGATACAAATAAGTGTGTATTGTAAGTATATGATCAATTCAGATGTGCAGTTGTAGGCAAATGCTGTCAACTAAAATTTCTAGGGAGGCAAGACAGTTAAGACAAAAAGCGAAATAGGTTCTGACAATTTTTGGCATGACGGCTGCATTGGAACCATTATGGACAGAGTTTATTCTCAGACATACACATACAATTTACAGAAATACAGTACACACGCATGCACAGTTCATTTTACCAACTGAAAAAATGATAAAGTACTGCTAAAGCATTGAAACCTTTAGACATCTTTTAAGAATCAATATCGTATGAATCAATATAGTTATATCATCAATTGTATTTGACCTTGGGATAATGCTCGTGGCACATTACAGTACTTTGTAGGTCCAGCATCCAAATGTAGGATATGTGTCTTAACGGTGTGTGCACTGTGCCCTGTGATTGACAAATCTCATCCTGCCTCACATTGTTCTTGGGAGAGACTTTAGATCCAGTGTAACCCACATTTGGGAATAGTGCTTACTGAAAATGAATGATCTCAGATCTCAGATCAAATACTCAAACTCAATATGCAGCGTAAGACTCAATACTCCACAGAGCCAATACTCAGACTCACTAGACAACCTCAGTGCATATTATACACGAGACACAAATTCAGACTCAGATGCACAAAATTAAACTAAATACATGCACCAAATTCTAATTCACTCATTTGGAAGACTTTGCTCCATTAGGATTAACTCATGACTGTAATATTTCAGTAACTGATAAAATGAACAAAATTGGAGCTTTCGATTTTACAAAAATGTATGAAGCAGGAGAAAATTTATTGAAAGAGTTTCATTGTTTGGTTTTTAACATGCTTAAATGTTTATATACAGTATTTCACATGTCTACAGAAAGAATTGAAAGAAAGAAAAAAACATCCCCAGGAAAAAAAAAGATTAAAGTGATTTATCAACATGCTCAGGCGTTCTTGCTATTCCATATATGAAAATGAATGAAAGGATGTGTATTTCTAGGCAGTGTTTTTGTATTTTATTAGAAATTGAGCAATAAGCATGAGGCAAGGAAGATTAGGGCGCATTTTACATGCAATATTTCATTAAATATTGCCATTTTAATTTGGTGATATGTATTTTAAAATCTGGTATATGTGTGCTTTAAAATCTTACTGGGCTTATATTATTAATGCGATAGATAATATTCAGCACAACACTGCATGTTTAGATGAATTGAACATTGGGGCATTTAAGACTAAAGCTATCCTGTGTTCACTACATTATGTTTCATCTGTATCAGTTTCTCCATGTGAGCTTTGGGCTGTATATAGTTTTGTTTGGTGAACTATTCCTTAACTCAGTATGTTCTGTACATTACTTTTATGATTCTATACAGTATATAGAATTATAGACGCGTAAAGCATTCGTTTTCGCACAGAAATCCTTCCCACGTGTTGTTGTGGGGAATAAATGTCTTCCAAAAAGAGTTCCAAAAATGTATAAAGAGGAAAGAAGATACAAGGAGGAAAGAATATGTGAATGAGTAGTCTTATTTATTCTTGTTTTAGGTACAGTATATATTCTCATGGCACTTTAGTTGGTGGCACAGTGGTACTGTAAGTTTCTCGCTTACCATGTGGAAGGTGCACGTTCGATTCAAAGTGCCCAAACCCTAGCCGCTGGAGGGATGGAAGGGTTGCATCAGAAAGGGCATCCGGCATAAAAACCTGTGCCAAGTTGTGTGCGGATCAGATGGTCCACTGTGGGTAACTCCTCGATGAGGGCAGCCAAAGGACTAACAATTCTCATTGAACCGTAGTTAATATCCAATTCACTGAGGAAATTTAACAAAAAAGACCCTTACCCTCTGTTGGTGACAACAGCCTTCCGCAGATACACATAGCTAACTGGGAAGATGCCCTGTAAAAAACAAAGATGAACAGAAGTTAATTCATAGCATTAATACAGTACCTAGCATGCTAATAATTGAGTGAAAGAAATAAGTGCTGTATAAAACTTTGTAAACATTGAATACATCTTTTCAGTCCTTTTAAGACAAAGTGTAAATAAGTCAGTCATTGCGCTGATAGGCTAAAAGCCAAAATCCAATAACAACAGCTTATAGCTCTACATGAGTCTACAGCCTATACTGTACCTCAATATCAAGTATTCTTTAACTGGAAGATAAGATAAAAGCTGTTGTTTAAGTTAATGCAATTCGAGGTAAATGAAGGAAAATGGCTAAAAGATGCAAAAAGATGAACGATTAAGAACTATTATCATCTGAGATTGGAAATAGCAGAACCTGTTCTGTAAAACTGTGAAGACATCCTTTACGAAGAGCTCCACAACTGGTGTCACTGAGATAATGAGACTGTGTAAGGTTACAAACTCTGCTCAGCATCAGTTAACTGATTTATCCTGGGAGCTAAAACTGAAGGTGATTTTTATACGTGCTTGTTTCACATTATTACAGTGGTTAGGAAAAAAAGAGGTTCGGACAATGTGTGAAGAAACCAATTTTGCTTATGATACTGTACATAACATTGGAGGGATAGTCCAACAGGAGTGCCAACACTGGCTAACAAGAACATCATACCAGGCAGAGAACAAAAAAAAAAAGGATTTTACAGGAAAAATGTATATACATACAGTATGCTGGCAAATAAGATCTTCTGAGATCTTTTTTTTATTTTATTTTTTTACTTGTGGTGATGTGTGTAAATTTTTTACTAATCAAAGCAACCACAGACCTACTGTATCCATATGGCTTATTTTTGCTCATAAGGCTGAGGCTCGTGAGCACAATGACTGAATAATATTTTAGTGAACTAACTATTTATATCTTCAACTCGCATTAGTACTCGTCATTTACAGGAAAGTAATTTAGTAAAGAATCTTACACCTTGTTTGTGCTAAGTTGTACTTCTTTCATCATCAGCCAAATAACCTCCCTGCTCAGTAATCAGTGAATGAATCGCATATAGGAAATCGAAAAAAGTAGATCGGATAAAGTTTTGTCTTAAAAAGAACTCCAGTGTATCAAAACACACTTATACCACTCCAGCATTCAATTGTGAAAATATGAACTAATCCCAGTAAAAAATATTCAGTTTAGATTTTCTAATTAATATCTTGTGGCGCTGGTATTTGTTTACATTAAGCAAGTATCTTATTCGAAGCTTTTCAAAGTAGATTATTAAATCCAGCACATACAGTGCAGTTCATAACATCACTTTTGTTCACAGAAGTTTGAATAAATCCTGTCCAGTGGTCGATTTAAGACGCTCCCTCAGTTTGACGCATGCACAGTACACTGTTGAAACTTGCGGTTTCTTCGTCTGGCACATAACTGCTCATAACTTCACTTCGACTAAAGATTTTGATTTAATTTATGGGTGAGGTTTACCTTCAGACAATGCACTTAAAAAGTTTGCTTAAATTCTGGACAGACAAATTTTCTGAGAACGGTTTCGGGTCCTCCGATGTATAAAACGTAAAGATATCATTTAAAGAGCAGGTTCTAACCAATGTACAGACAAAACCTTTCTTTTCTTCTTCTTCAATATTTGGTATATCCGCCCCCCCTAATAAATAAGTAACTTTCCAACAGTGTTTGAGTGATGGTACTTAGTTAGTAACCTAGTTACCCAGTGTTAGGATCTATCCAATGACTTCAAAGCACTTTTGTACGTCGCTCTGGATAGGAGCATCTGCCAAATGCCTAAATGTAAATCATTCTTCTTCTATACCACTTCATCCTGTGTATAGGTTCGTGGGGCCTGGAGCCTATCCCAGGAGACATAGGACACAAGGCGGGGTACACCCTGTACAGGGCATACACACATAAATACACACAAACACACACTCATTCACTCATTTCACTGTGGGGATGATGTCCTTTGGGTGATGGGATGTGTTCGGTTTGCGCCAGACATAGTGTTTTCCTTAGTGGCGGAAAAGTTCGATTTTAGTCTCATCTGACCAGAGCACCTTCCTCCAGACATTTGGGGAGTCGCCCACATACAATTCAGATTAAAAAAGCATTGAACCTCCCATTTTAAATCCATGGATATCAATACATCAATGCTCCAACTTTGCTGTTCTAATAACCCCCAGTCGTTTGAGAAGGCTTTCCACTTAAGCCAGTGGTTCTCAACTCTGGTCCTGGAGGACCACTGCCCTGCACATTTTAGTGCTTTCTCAGCTCCCAGCACACCTGATTTGACTAATCAACTAATTAACAGCATTTCCTTAATTGTAGTGGCGGTAGTAATCCAGGGAAAACACTTAAATATGCAAGACACTGGTCCTCCAGGAGCAAGGTAGAGAAGCACTGACGTCAGCAATATCCACTGTTGTACTGAATATCAGCACGGCTGTGATGCGGTCATAGCGCTGGTATTCAGGCACGACCTCAACCGTATTATTGCTTTTATATACCAGTTATATAAACACCAGTTATTCTCAAAAGATTATGAAATGTTTTTTTTAAAATCAGTTATTTGCTCCACCAACACATATCCTTCTACAACTGGTGGAACTAGCGTTTATTTCGCTAGTGTAATCAACAGAGGTGAAAGTAACTTTTAATTCTTACCAGTTAGCAATTAATAAAACATATAGTTAAACGTCCCAGTGCTGTTATGCTCTATATCAGCACCCATGGAATGCCTCTTGTCCCATCAAATTGCTCAGCTGGAACTTACTGTCGACTTTAAACTATGGTTGCAAGCACTCGACCCATTCTCCAAAAAGAGGCGAAAAATCTACTCAAATTTTTTCCACACCAGCGTCGGCACACCAGAATCCGTGTGGACTGTCCCAAAGTGGGAATCGAGCCTTTGTTGTGCAAGGGAACAGCGCTAACCTCTATGCCACCATACCCTAATTGGTTACAGTAAAAGCAAATTTTAGTGCAACAGCAGACAAAGACATTCTAAACAAAAGTGGTTTTTTTTTTTTCCCCAAATTTTTGGGCCACAGTTTAAAGGGAACCCTCATATGGATGTTATGGTCAGGTATGCACAAACATTTTGAATAGAGTGTATTGTTGTTGCTTAATATGTGATTAGAGATTAATCACATCACTAATAGTCTGATAATTGTATATAACTTCCATATCCCAATGCCCACATTCTAAGAAAGAATATTTTATTGAGAGCAGCAGCAGCTCACTCTCATAGATTTTGATGGAGTAGCACAATGTTAAAAATATAGTCTCAAACAAAATCACCACAAGAGTCTAACACACTTGACTTATGATATTACCTACTAGCCTACTAGTGAGTTTTCCATTTCCACTGCCGCAGTGTGTCAGCTAAAATCATTAGCAACCAGGGTTGCCAGGATTTAGCAACATTCTTCCATCTTAGCTACATCCCAAAAACCGAGCATTAGAAAACAAAGACAACATTTTTTTTCTTGAAAATCCCTTGATAATCATTGATCCCCAAATACGTTTTTTCCAAAATAACCATACCTCTTACAACAGAAATGGTTCTGTATCCCAGCGACATACTGTGTTGCATTAATACTTTGCCTGCTATTTGTGTTATTTTATATATATATATAAATATAATATATACAGTATATAAAAGGAAGAAAAAAAAACTATAACTTGGCAACGATATTAGGTACTGTACGTTATCTTGTAGTTCTCTAACTAGCCGAAATAAATCTCTGCTGTAACTACGTCGTACAGCTGTATTGTATTCTGGTTCTGTCTCCGCTACATCTATGTTAGATTTCTCATTAATATGGCATTGCTGAGGAAAAAATGTGACTAGAAAATGCTGAGTGAGAAATAAATTTCTTACTCCTTTGTAACATCTGCTAACAATTTCTATTTGCTATTTCTCACAGAAATAAGAAAACACAACACTAGAAAATAAGCGCCAACATTACTAAGCATTTCACGTATATACAGAAAGCATATTTAATTTGTTTCAGTCTGGAGATTTCCAATAAATGTTTCTGTTTGCAGCTTCCAGTTTTTCCTCTCACCATGGTTCATTAGTTTTACTTTATTCTCTTCCATTTTTGTCATCTATGTGTCCTGCTGCTGCTATCTGTACTAAAGAATAAATGTCCCGCGTTTGTTTGGGTTCTTCTGCTGGTCTGTTTGCATTACGATTATGATCTACCCTGCATTTTGTTTTGTCTGACTTGCTGCCTGTACAAACTGAGATTCATGGATTGGACAAAATAAAGCTTATTACTTTACCTACATACAACCAAGCCATTTTCTCAAATGTTACATCTACATTTTTATTCTTTCATGTGTTCATTTTTCAGCAGGTTAAAGCCATTTACTCCTGAATGGAAGAATTAAGGCATGCTCTATTAATCACTAGCTGCCCAGAACTACATGCACATTACCTAAATCTACTGTAGGCTAAATGCTATAATTGGAGCACAGTTTTGTTCCTCATCGTGCTAATGATGAGTTATGTGGACCATTTTCTACATCTAGATAGAGATACGCTTCTAAATGGCAAACTATATAAATGTAAATCCTCATCCTTGCAAAGAATCAAAATTCGACAGTTTTTCACTGTGCGGTTTAGAAAAATGTTATTCAGCCATTAATTACAAAACTACTTTAGTAAACAAAGTTAAAAAGGCTAGATTTGTGGGTGAACTTTTGAATTAATTACTTTATAATGGCAAAAACACTGACCTACAGTGACCTGCATTCCACATAATGCGAATAACAGTACAGAATTATTGGAGTGAATGAAGTGGTGTCATTATTATTCCTCAACAGTGTACTTTCGGCTTGCCACACACAACCAGTATATTCAGCTGAAGTGTTGGGAGAGAGTACTGTATAAGCATCCAGTATGAATTTATAAATGAATGTGGTGTGAGCAAATATGATGTCTTTGGGTTAGTTTGGTTTTAGTTGTTCTGTCATGCCTCCATGTTCTGCTCACTGGGATTGTTCAGAGCAGTTAGATTTCTTTATGGAGTGCTGAGTCAGTTGTTGTTGTAGCTGTACAGGTCTCGCGGGAATTCAGCAATTTACCCTCACAGCAGTGTTGAGCAAATCAATTGACGTTTGAAGAGGCTCTGTTTGCACAGTGAGCTTAACCAGAGTGAATCCTTTGATTTGTCAATTGTTTTCCAAATGCAATATTTATCATAAATGGTACACAAATTTAAGTGATTTAATTTGGATTAAAGAAGAAGAAGAAGCAAAGGAATGTAGAAGGAGGGTAGAAGGAGTAGCAAATGAGTCAGAGTCAGTTTTTTTTACATGATGATGTGTTAGTCTGACTAAGGCTACGTTCAAGTTACTGGCCTTAAATGATACCAATCCCAATATTTAACTCTAATGTGACACAGATCTGAGTCATTTTCATATGTGGTCCTAAGATCAGATACATATTCGATACACGGTCATGTGAGTTGAATAAGAACGGTCAGATCTGCGCATTTTTGCCTCTATGCTTACAGTATGTGGGGCGCTTAATGACATGAGTCATCACAGACGCAGCAGGGATTTCATAGCAGTGCTAGCAATAATGTAGCTGCTAAAGCAGCTAAAGCGAGGTGTCTGGCTTTCTTCCTTCTTCTGGACCGCAACAAATACTAATTAACTGCATATTTCTATATTAACGTAGCCTAATTTTGTTAGTTTGACCAAAACTAGACATTTAAAATTACATGTAAATATTAGTCTGAGTGAAATTGTAATATATAAAAAACAACCAGATAATGCAGTTGGATGTCGAGCTACCACTTGCATATTTCACTTAATCAGACACAGAAGTTGGCCTAGGCACTCTGCTTCTCTGCCGATGCTTCACAGTTTTGCTCCAGACTTCGAGCCGGAAGTGAAACAAAATGTGTAACAGCGGAAGAAGCCACTAACAACATGGTGGTCTCGTCGGCCTGTGGATAACACCATAACCTAACATACTGTAAGTGTTAGTGTGCATCTCATTTGTACAAAATGTAAAGCATATAGCACATACAAATTGTACATATCTGTAAAGTTGTCCATGTTTTGGCAGCTCGACATGCTACCAGCTATCAACATGGTTGTTTTGGTCTGTGACAATACTAACAAATTGAAAGGGCCATACTGCCACCTATCGTATTCGAGCCGGACATGCTTCGATCAAAAAGTCAATTCCTCTCAATGTCAATATACAATGGGACAAGGACGGTAGTCCAATTAAATGCCTGAGTCATGCTATAACTGTAACATACAAATTAACTGTTCATGTAAATATATTGACTGATGTAACAGCCAAACATCTTCATTGCCACAGTGCCACTGCGCACCATGATGAACAGCATACCATGTCAGGGGTAGCTCAGTGGTTAAGGCATTGGACTACGGATCGGTAGGCCCCTGAGCAAGGCTCTTAACCCTCAACTGCTCAGATGTATAATGAGGTAAAAATATTAGTCGCTCTGGATAAGGGCGTCTGTCAAATGCCTAAATGTAAATGTACATCCTGCAAGCTTGCACATCTGTGTTACGCTACCGCAGCTCTGAGATACTCATGCCGGACGTCCACAGAGACCCAGGCTCATTATGAATGCGAACTACTGAATCATAGATGGCACTTCCAATGGTTTCATTTGGGGCGTCCTAATTTACTCACTTCTAAAATCCTGTATTTTTGCGTGAAGAGTCACAGTCTTTGAGTGCCTTGCAAAGCAAATAGTGGCACACTGATAGATTTATTAGAATAAATCCAAATGCCAATTAATTAATCTGGAACCATCCTTTAATCCGTTTTACACAGATGATAACTCATGCTTAGTTTTGGCCGAGTTTGTATCTATGTCACTATGAACTTTTTTATTAGAATGATAAGGTATTTGTAATAAATGTATAAAGGAAACTGAATAGGTTACATTGACAGTCAGGACGTGAGTGTGTGTACCAGTCCAAATATATAATATAAATAGATATAACTAAATAGAAAATATAAAATAGAGAATAACCAAGGACCACACAATATTATTGAGATACCTACAGTAGGTGCCGATTTGATTTGTATCGTGATTCTGTATCACAATTTTGAAAATATCCTGACACAAAATTACTCCAAAATTTTTTTACCACCTAATATGCAAACATATCTAAATAAAAAAAATATTTAATTTACATTTTTATTTTAACACTTAATATTTCTTTTATTTAAATGTTTATTTAATTCTATTTTTAAATACATTTTAAATACATTTTGTAGTCGTGTATTGCCACACAAGAGAATTTTGCTGAATCGATCGTTTCCCCCAACTCTGACAAATAGTGAATAAAAATAATACTAGAAATACATTAATATAAACTGTGATTCTATGCACACTACAGATATTATTACACCCAGTGGGTATTCCTATATTGTATTTAAGGATGCATAACTTAATATGTTTGAATAAGCTTTTAGATATCAGTTACAACACAGGGCTTGATAAGTGGATTATACTGAAAACTGTTGTCTATGCAGGAATTTAAAACCAAATTATCCACTGTAAGATAAATGAATAAACTAAGGTTAAAACAAATCAAGTCAAGGTGGTAAAAATAAAAAGCACATTTTATCCATGAAGCTAAACAAAGGCTAAACAAAGTCAAGGGATGCTTGTTGTTTCATGGTTGTGTGTTTTTCATTTCTTTTACTATTATTATTTTCATGCCATTTCTTTGAGCGGTTTTCAGCAGTAAGCCCTAGCACCAAATAGTGTAGTCTGCTTGCAATGATAAATCTAGGCCCTCTATTAAAGATAGACAGTGGAGAAAGAGAGTGGAGATAAAACAGTCTGTCAAGGCAGTGTGGAGTCCAATGCCCCACATACCACCATGTTGTAAGAATCAGTAAAGCCTGAATAGGAGAATTAGTCCAATCAATCCCCCCCTGGACCAAACCCACCTAAACACTCTAGGACGGAACTCTGAGAGTCTGAGAGTCAGCAACCTTGGACTCATTGCCTGTTGGGCCCCAAGCACAGCGAGCTGTAGTGCACTGGGTGTTCTGGTGCCTTTCTATTATGGCCAGCATTTACTTTTTTGCCAATTTGTACTGCATTAGATGTTCTGTGAGATCAGACCGGATGGGCTAGCTTTTGGTCCCCACGGGCAAGGGTGAGCCTTGGCTGCCCATGATTCTGTCACCAGTTTGCTGATCAGTGTTGTTCAATTCACATGGTGGTGGTAATAATGTTATTGCTGATCCGTGCAGATGTTAAAAATAAACAAAACAACTAAACAACATTGACCTATTGTAAATAGACAACTAAGTGTAATTTACAGTGTAAGGCAGTGTGTAATTTTTCTTAGCCTAGTATAAATTGGTATAGTGACACAATAATTTCAGGGTTTCCAGTTAATATTCTGAGGTTGGGTTACTGTCACTGTGGAGTTTCATATAGTAAGTTCTTCCATTGTCCATGTACGTTTCCTCCAGGTTTTGTATTTTAAGTCCCCTCACAATAATACCAGCAGATGGCCTGCCTGTGTAATATCGCCCCTAAATGTTGTTGAGTGCATGAACATGTGTGTAAGCATCATATATTACATCGTACTATATATGTAAAGGTGCATCCCCACGTTACAACCAGTAATTCCACCATAGGCTGCAGATCCATTGCATACCTGACCAAGATAAAATGATTCACAAAGATGATGCATGTGCAAGCATGTTCACTTGCAGAATTTTATCAATGTGCTTTAAATTGACTTCTTAGTGTGTGTGTATATATATATATATCATTCTTCCATAGTTGAAGGCAGGCAGATGCTATCTATTACTACATAACAGTAAAAGATTTAGTGATGATACACAGCACAGGAAAGAGGGTAGAGCAGGTGCCTGCCTAAATCCACATTTAAAACCAGTTATTTTTTGCACTTTTGGCAAGAATAACATCTGCTAACTTTGTGTCATCTTAAACAACATTATGTCTCCTTAGTAATTGCTTTTAAGTAATTCCGCATTGCATCAAATCATGCTGTTTAACGTGAGTGTGAGCTTCCGCCAAAACACTGATAGGTTTATGACTTACCTTGCCACTTTGTTTATGGTTAACACAAGCTACAAGGCTAATTAGCATCTAGCATAACCTTGAATCCCAATTTCAGCTCTAACCCCTGAACAAAGGCACTACTTGGTATGTGGAATAGGGGTATTTTAGGATTTTACACCCTAAATAGCTCACTAGCTTTCCATTTGGGATCTACCACAAAACAGTTAGTTAGCTGAGGCTTTTCTACAGCAAAGTATGTGGAAATATAAATACAAACTTAAAAGATTCACGAGACTGTCCACCACCACCATTGTTTATTCTCCTCACCTTTTTGTCTACATAGTACCGACATGAATTTAAAATTACTCTCACTCCTGCATTCAGCTCTCAAAAACATGAGACATGAGCATTACTACGTCCTACAGAAACAGGTATGCTACAAAGAAGAAAGTGGGGTGAACACTTTGAGCTGTTACTAATCTTCTTGCTCCCAGCTAGATTGTACTCAAAACTGTTTAGGAACAAGGAACCGGGGGAGGCAAAGTAGAGATAGTGCTGCTCCCCTGCCTCCGCCAGAATGATCAGTTAGCAGAAAAAGGTCAACGTTGAGCCAAATAAGAATAGCATTTACCGCTTCAAGCAGATGAAACGCAAAAGAGAAAAACAGCCTCTGCATGTTAGAACCGTCACTGACAGCCTTTTATTCTCTCTTTCATTATGTGGGAAGCAGAAGAACTGGTGTATGCTTAATAATTCAATAGTACATAAACAGTCTGTATAGCCTTGTTGATGTCCCGGCATACAATTGTTTTCATTTTTTCATTGAGGAGGAGGAATAAATCAACAAATAGAATTACTGTTACAAAGACATCATCCTACGCACTGTTTTCTTTTATGTTGTATTATAAAGTTAAAAAAAAGAGGGTGAAGGAACAAGAAATTATAGTTAAAATTATAAGGTGAAGATTTGGTGCATAATAAGTATTGTTCTCTGCAGCTCTTTCGCATCTCTCATATAATATGTATGGTACTGTAGTATGGTAAATAGGTTAGTCTATCTACGTAAATTGCTTCAGGTATAAATATGTGTGCAGTGCCCTTTAGTGGGCAGTCATATTCTTCCTGGGTCACCTTCTTCCATCGTGTTCCCATACGTTGTGTCTAGTGTACTCTGGACAGGTTAATTAATTCAATTATATTAAAATGACTTATGATAAATAGTGCCATCGAAGGTCACTAACCTGTAGCTGTTTAACCTGCCAAATATCCGTATCTATATTCAGATCTGGGTGTGGCCAAAACCAGAACCTTGCCACTGGAAACACTAGAATGCCAGCTCTTTCAGCATGCCACATCACTCAAGTTCATAATTGCTTTCAACTACAGTAGATATACAGTGCACCCAATTGAGATGCTGTGGCATGACCTTAAACAGGCCGTTCATGCTCAAAAACTCTTAAATTTGGCTAAATTAAAATAATTC
The DNA here is from genome assembly GCA_030014345.1 of Clarias buthupogon. Classification (NCBI taxonomy): domain Eukaryota; kingdom Metazoa; phylum Chordata; class Actinopteri; order Siluriformes; family Clariidae; genus Clarias; species Clarias buthupogon. The sequence goes on from JAQMYK010000016.1 coordinate 9,171,929, forward strand.
TGAAAAGAAGAGTGGGCCAAAATTTTTCCACACATTTTTTTAATGAAATGACACAAAATGTTGTGATGCAAATGTTGTGACGCTTGATTGCAGTTGTTGCCTCCCAGGAGGGACAATTACTTTTTCACATACAGTACAGTAGGGCCAGACAGGTTTGGACAGCTCTTTTCCCTTAATTAATATCATAATTTAAAAACCACCAGGGTTATTTTGTAATATTAAAATTTGTTTGATGATCTGAATCATTTAAGTGTGACAAATTTGAAAAAAATAAAATAAAAAATCAGGAAAATATTTTTTAAATATCACTGTATGTACAATACTTTATTTTGCTTCTTGTGGCTAATTAAAACCACCATGACACTGAGCAGGCAGTTAGTACAGATTAGTTAGTACAGACTAATTTATGTTCATGTTTCCACCTTAGCCATTGTTTGTGCTCTGCATATTCATAACGTGTTTAAAATATGTTCTGTTCATCCCTATTAACCTCTAAAGCATGAAGGCTTGCTTTACATGACATCCTGTCTACTGTAGTTTGCCAAATTGCAGAAATAGCCTCAGCAAAAAAAAATTATTAAACACAAAAGAAAAAAAGAATCCATTTTGAGTGGCAGTCAAAAAGCATCATGGATGTGGTTTAAATCAATTACAAATCTAAAAAGGTGCCATGTCTAATTATTAAAATGCAGTAGAGCTTTTACTATAATATAATTAATTAGATTATTATTTTAATTGTGTTTATTTACTACATACATGCTGCTATAATAACACATCAAATGATAACAACATGTAAATACCCTGTTGAAAGTCCATATGTAGTTAAAAATAAATAAATAGATGAATATATAAATAAAAAAGTAAAGGTCTGATGGAATTCTTCCGGACAGGTCAAAGCACAAGCATCATTTTAATTACCACTCTTTTTTAACGATGAACATAAGCTGGACGTGGAAGGGCTGTCTTGGATATGACAAAGATAAGATCCTTTTTAAATCCCTAACTCAGGCTGATGTTGATTAATAGCTGAGCCGAGTGTGACTAACAGCCTGTCAGGTTTCTCGCTATATCTCCAACGCCCTCCCCACTTGATCCCGCTCCATGTGTGGTAGTGGGGTTGCATTTCTGCTACCGTAAAGAGTAATGATCTGCTCTAATAGGCTAGAATTCATCTCTAGAGCCTCTAGAGACTGATGGTGCCTGGCGAAAGAAACCAGAATAGAAACTGTCAGCAAAAAAACATATGACATTAGTGGCTAAAAAAAAAAAAAACAAGCACTTCTTTTACGGTAAAACATACATGTAGCAAAAATAGGTGACTCATCAATTCAGTTCGGTTTGAAATGGAGCAAGCCCATCTTTCTTGTTTGCTATGCCTGAGAAGAGGCTAGACCCTGAAAAGCAGCCTGAGAAAATGAATGTAAAGGGTTTTTTTTTTTTTCATTTTTGACTAGGTTTTGGCTCCCGCTGCGCATATTATGACAAGGTAGTGAATTTGGAATTAGGTCCTGTCAAGAATCATCTTATCAAACTGAGAAAAAAAATCATAATTGCAACTGAGGTAGTTTTAATATGTGTTGACTGTAATAAAATACAGCAGGAGCTATTTAATTAAAATTTATTAAGGTTAAATTACATAAATTTCTTTTGCTTAGCACAGTCCGATCATAGCATAGATCAAAATCATCATTTGTTGACCCCTGGATAAATGTCTACTTCTACTGTGCAAAAGGTCCTACAGCTATCTTATCGCAATTAATGTAGGGTGTGAGGGTTGCCCACTAGAGGGCAGAGTTTTGTTTGTAGTTTGTTTAGTTAAAGGCTCGGTTTCCCAGGAAGCACCTCGGTCAGGTGACGCGGGTTGCGCACCTGGACTGAGGTGCTT
>JAQMYK010000016.1:9481614-9491670 GCA_030014345.1 Clarias buthupogon
TAGTTTATGTTCACATACAGCTACATGACACACTGCATGAAAGATCATATTTGAAAACGCATAATAGGGGCTGTTTACTGTAAGTCTTGCACATTGACCATGAAGTTTGTCACCTGGTAATCAGAGCCAAATTCCACAAGCTTTGTCCATGTAAAGCCATATGGCTAACCGGAACTAGCCATGTGGCTAAATGGAACTAGCCATAAGGCTATTTCCAAAGAAAGAAAAGAATTGTACTAAATACACCATAACTTATGGAGTCATAAGTTACTGACTTGATGTAGCTCAGTAGCAATGCAGAAGCTTCACATGCGTCCAAGTTGAACTTTAGAATGCATTACATTGTACTCAGATTCTGGATTCGGCCGGACTGTCGGAGTGTAAAGCAGGAAAATTTCTAACACCAAAGACCTATAGTACTTGTACTGTATGCACCTCAAATTTGATTTAAGACAGACGTGGAAAAAAAAACTATCCTGTTAACTGCAACAAATTGCACTGCTTATGTTTATTGCCATTCATTTAATCATAAAGATGCATTTGATTCGAGATTGAAAGTGCTGAACGTTGTCTCTAGGCTCACCAGGCTCTCACTGATGGTTCTAAATGATGTGAAATGAAAGCTCAGAGCTGCTGTGTAGAATAATGCTGTTCAGGAATCAAATGAGCTACATGGTTACGAGACCAGTGCATCATTCTGCAGTTGGAAGGGATTTTAACAGGAACACGTTTTAATTAGGAGATGCATTAATTACTTCATTATCTGTGCTACTGAGAGATATTTCTGACATCAAGCTTCTCTTGAGATAACTAAGAAAATCTAATTGCGTAAAAAAAATCTCTATGCCTTTTGCTGATTCCTAGTTAAAGATAAATTCTGAGTATATAATTAAAAAAATTATTATTTGATGACTCATTTGTGCTATAAATGTAGGATGGAGACACACTTGCACACAAAAATGTATTCAATCTTATAATTCCACCTTATCCACCACTGCAGGGAAGAAAATCAATTTTTTACATTCGACTGATATACTAGGAATAATTATTAACCTGCTAACTTTATTAGCTCATGGTTCAAGAAAAAGAAACCCAACAATGCTTACTGTACATTTGTATGAAAAAGTAAACAAAAATAAATAAAATTAATTAATTAAATAAAAGTACTCATTCAGCGTTAAACCTGTGCCAAGTCCGGATAGGATGGTCCACTGTGGCGACTCCTTGGTAGGAGCAGCCGGAAGACGAACAACAACTCTTTTACAAAAGTGAAAAGAATGATGCTGCTGTCAGCAAGCTGATAGAAACAAACAAATCAATCATAAAACTCTTCAGTCAGTGTCCCTGTGCCTCACATCACTGCTGTCTGTTCACAGTTCACTCTTTTTTCCAACGGAAGTGACAGAAATAAGTAAGAAGTTCAGGAACTATCTTTCCTTTATAGCGTACTATGTGTGTGTGTTTGCGGTACTATGCAAAAGTCTTTTATCTTTAGTACAAATTTGGTTAAATGCAGTATAATTATCATGTCTGCAATATTATGTACAAAACCATTCAGTACTTCAAAACATAAAAAAAAAAAAAAGCAACATATAACCTACAAACAACTGAAGTTACTGTACCTGAAGAACACTGGCATATCGTCCAGCATTCTCAGTAAAACCTCCCAGCTGTTTTACTTATAAAATACTTATAATGTATCTAACACTACTGACTTTTTGCTTTTTTTTAAAAAATAAGTTTCTTTTTTTGTAGACATGAATTCATGTATTCATGCCATCTTTTACATTGCATTTTTTTTGTATATGGCCAAAACTTTCACCTCTGCTTTTTCACTGTACTGTGCTGGAAAAAATAAGGTCTTCTGGTAACGTTGTCACAATCGCTCCCTTCTATTTTCATACAAAACCCAAGAGCCTACAGTATGAGTCACACATCAGTGTCGTGGGGGTATAGAGACCAAATGGCAAAAAACTTATTCTTCATTTATATATACTGCTGAAATTAAAGGAACAAATTAAAGGAACAAAGAAAACACATTAGATCTCAATGGGGGAAGAAAATCATCCTGGATATCTGTACTGATATGGACTGGGTAATATTTTATAGAAAAGAAAATTAAGAACCTACAGAGGGCTCAATTAAAAGACTCCCCAAAAATCATTAAAAATATTATATGTCCATTTTGCTGATTTTTTTTTATTTTATCAACAATATTTTTACTCATTTCAAACAAACACATAAAGCAAACATGTAGTGTTCTTTTCAAGGCACACTTATACACTTGCACATATCATCCCTAACTCCAAGTCAGCCTTAAAAATCTAAGACAGGCTAGACGACAGGCATATTTAAAGAAGGAAAGGAAAGAAATAAATGCATGGAGCTGGAAGTCTGGGTTTTGTATCCAAAAAAAAAGAAAAGGTGAAAAACCAACCACTCAGATAACAAGTGGATTAAACTATACCTTCATATGAAAAAAGTGAAGGAAGGGCCACCAAACCACTTTTTGAAATTTCAAATCTGAATAATTTTGCTGAAATATCATTACAGCCACTGAAAATGGTACAGAACTTTATATGCCCCTATGTGCTTGTATGCTTGCCTGACATCGTCGGGGCATTCTCCTAATGAGATGATGGATGGTGTCCTGAGTCTACTAGAGGATGTCCGGCCCCCAGGCCACCATCATGAGGTCTGTTTCTAATTGTTTGGTCAGAGACATTCACACCGTGGGGCGAAATTCCAAGTTGGAATACATTATTCGGTGGAAAACATTGCATACTGATCACTCACTCTTTTGTCATTTCTCATACGATAAATGAGATTGCTACATGTGCAAGGTTAGCTGGTCCTTTTGCAGCATATAATGAATGCAGCAATAATAAACCTGCAAGTATGGCTCCTTACTCTAATGTATGTCTGAAAAGGGGCCCTCCATTAGCTAATGACTGCAGAACCATGTCCTTGACAAGTTGTGGCTTGTCATATTGAATGTATTAGAACAAGTAATGGGTAAAATGTAGGCTTTGGTATGCCTCTTCAGAACCATTACAGACTGCTTGTTTTGTGGCCTAATGCACCAGTGCATTGTTAGTCTTCTCAACTTGCAAACTGAATAGATGGATCAAAGGATATAGTGGTTACTTTGCTTGCTAATCATGATGATTTTTGGTGTACCTATACCAAACTCTATATTTGTGCACTACTTCCAAAACTCATTATAATGCATTAATATCTATCGGACATTGTTTTAATGTGTGCCGATGCACGGATGATCTTAATGGAATATGGGTTGTCAGGAAGAACTTGAGGTCAGTATTAACATACAAATGGTATATGCAAATCTCTGTTTGAGAAAGTACAGATTTACCTAGAGCAGAGCATACAATTGAAGTACTTTTATGTAAGACAGCTCTATTGCGAAGTATGCCGAAGAGTGAAATCAAAGTCAGATAACGTTGATACAATCCATATTTTATAACATGTCAGCAGGATCAGGTGATGACTAAATAAGCAGTGCTGTGTGCTCTCGGGAAGAAATAACACTGCTGATTTGTGTGAAGGAGACAAGCACAGCCCGCTGAGAGAATTTATTTAATAATAATCCTTGTAAGGGTTAGTACGACTAAGTCTACATTTAACAACTTTTCACACCCAGTCAGCATGAAAATTCCGAACTACAGTTAAAAGAACAAATTAATATTTTATGAAATTGCTGAGCAGCATTGTGGATGCACTCTACTATATGTTAAGTATACTATGCTCGTATAAGATAGAGATTCATTGTAATAAGAAACACTGTGCCACCCTGGCATTTATTAGTACATTGCATTGTTGCATTAATAATTGATTTGCCTTTTAAAATGAGCATCAATCAAACATTATTATTCATATACTGTAGGATTCGTTTAACTTTTTCTGCCACAAATCACAGAAGAGGCTAGTTTGGCATAATGCCTAAGTACAGGGGTGCCATAAATGGGTGTGGGGGTTAATTAAAGATCATCCCAAGGGGCCCCAGAGAGACAGGGGCCCTTAAAAAACCCCATGGTAATTAAAGCGTTGTCATATTTGGCAGTCCAGCATATTAGGTTCTCAATGGGCCCAGAATCTTTAGTGGTGCTCCTACTGTAGCTCAGCATTCATGTGCTATGTTAAGGAATACAATAACAACACATACCCATGCACCCACACAGACACAGCATCTGTGTTAAGTCTTGGGTTTATGTAAGCTGTTTGATCCCATTTTACCTGCCTCCACAATTGTGCATTCTGTCTTCGTTGCCTGTCATGGCGGTGAAAACTGTCAGCATTATCACGTCTCAGCACTTGGCTGACCTAGTTAACACTATGAATGTGTCTGACTATCCGGCAATCTACATTTCTTTGATCATTTATGGTAGAACATTGGAAATATCCATGTGCTTTGAGAGAATTTTTATATTGGTTTTGCTAGAATTAATAATTTTTAAGCTAGAGAAATTATTTTCATGGTTTTATTTTCCACAAATAGAGATTAGTGGTACACGTGTTAACCATTTGTTTTGTATATACATACAGTGTATAAATATCTATGATTTGTAATTTAAGGTGTGAATGTGGGGAAAATCTTGCTTTGGACAAAAATGTAAGAATACCTATATAACAAAGTAGCACAAGTGCTGTAATACCTACACCATTTTACTATACCACTGATTTAGAAGTAAATATCTTAAACTTAAAGCTACAAGTCCCTACTCTAAGCTTATATTCATTCTTTCATTTAAGTTTCATCAATCCCTCTGCAGCAAACATATTTACTTTAGCCAGTCCTCGACTAATATAATTTGGTAATAGGAACCATCCTCTTCTCCTTAATACAGAGTACCAGTACAGTACATCGATACCATATCGTCCATTTGGAACACTATATGGTCAAAGGTTTGTGGACACTTGACTGTCACACCCATATGTGACCTGCACAGAGCCTCGACTCTTAATCATATTTACACTTGAACACTCTTAGGTTCAGTGGGATTTAGGAAATTATCCTAAATGGGAATTAGGAATTGCTTTTAGGAATTGGAATGCTGACCGCATGTCAGGCCTTTTCATTTAACATCACTGCCCAACTTCACTAATACTTTTGTGGCTGAATGAATAATTCTATACAGACACACTCCAAAATCTCCCAAAAAGAGTGGAGGCTATTATAACAGCTCAGGGGAACTAAATCTATAAAGGCATGTTCAACAAGCACATATTAACAGTTTGACAGGTTTGGGTCGGAGGATGACTGTCCTTTATATAAGTGGCAAATGTCAGTATTTATACAATGTAATCTCATTCTCATTTTTAATTAAGCAATATTGCACAAACAGCTTATAGGAAATAAAGGCACTTTTGGAAAGTCGCTTGAAATTAGTGGACAAGAGCTAGCTGTAGTGCAATTCCATTTACATAAAAAAAACAACAACAAAAAAACAAAGGAAGAAAAGAAATAGTGGGCTTTGGTATGTTTTGTCCAAATTTGCACTGTAATACACTCTTACTCTCAATCTGAATTTGGTGAAATAATAAATGTAAAAAGGACAATCACAAAACACAACTGATTCTTTTCAAGCACTTCTTTTGATCTCTCAGTTTGCATTTGCATCTGGCTGGCACGATTTGCAGCTTAATTAGCGTTTCCTGCGTGAGAGCGTGTGTCAGGAAGAAAGCACTAGGCACTCCGTCTGAGGATGCTGAGGAAAGAGATAAAGTTGATTATGTGTGAAAGTTTGACTGTATGATATGCAATTAGGGTATACAGTATGTTGATGTGTATTTTTTCTCTTATACATTGCATGTAGCCAGAGACACCAATTCGGAAGACAGGGTGAAAAAGGTGGGAACAAAAATCCAACTATGCAATTGATGACAGTTGAAAGTCAGAGGGATGTTGTACTTCTAAAGTACGTCTTTGACCCCATTTATTTTGATAAGTACTCATTATATATGGGAAGTTTGATTGCCAGTTTAACAGAAATGACCCTCAACACATTTTTACTTTATGGCATTATTATCGTTTTAAACCTTTAAAATTTTAACCTGTCATGCCATCTAACATATTTCATAGTTAATGTACTACAGCAGCATGCACACAATCCAAAAAAAAAAAAAAAAAAGGAGTGAAAAGAAATTACTTTTTCCTTTTTCCATTCAGCTTCAGGGATATTTCTTTTTATGCCTGATTTTCACATCATGCACCGGAACTGAGCCCTTCTAAAAGGTTACACTCCAAAATCACCCTTGTTACTTGGTAACTTTCTTTCTGATATGCCTGTTATCAGCTAGTGTGTTATTATGTATGTTGAAAAGCATTATAATTTAGTAAATTATTATAATTTTCAAGAACCCCAGATCCGGACTCAAGACTGATGGTGATTTGGGTTGAATACCACAGAGAGCGTAGGCTGGAGGCATAGCAGTCATGTAGAACTTTTATAATGGGAGTCTAGGAGAAAAAGGAAATGGCGTAATCTTTAACTGGGAAAAAACACATTAGTACCAAAAGCCACCAAATAAATGAGTTAAACTTCAGTTGGATCTCAGAATGTAGCTCATTTGGTTAAGAAAATCAGGGTTGATCAAACTTTTTGTGGTTTGACTTACAAACAGACAATATTACTAAATGGATCAATGATGTACATTATAATTAGAGTGCTAACTTTAAGCTAACTATTATATGGTGGAAACCCAAACGCACTAGTGTTCAGTCTCACAGTCCATTGGTTTTGAGGAAGTGGAGGGAAACTTAGTCACAGGGTGAGAATTAGCAATGACTACATTGATTGCCAAAATATTTTATTGTGTCAGGTTTCATCCAAGTGCGTATTTGATGGTTTCTGCAATTCGATTTTTAATCAGTATTAATTTTTCATACGGCTATCATAGCAAAATTGCAAAGCCTGGATGAATGTCATCTCCACCCTACTTCACAGATTTGTTCTGGCAATAAAGTCATGCCTGCCAAATCTAAAAATCGATAGCAGTTTTATTTATGAAATACATATCCTAAAAAATATAGTCATACACCCACCTATATGCCTATTCGCTTCATCTTCCCTGCTACCCGAAGGCGAGTACAAAGATTATATTAGCAGAAAGAAGACACACAAAATATTTTTCAAGGCTGCCATGTTTACGGAAACGGGCCATCTTTAATGCGAATGCTGATCATTGAACTCACTAAGCATGTTGTGAGGGCAAATCTCTAAATTGTCTGTATTTTATGGAAAGAACAGCGAATCTGTAAGAAATCCCGAAGGGTTGTGGAGGAGGCTCACTACATCTGTTGTGTGTGAGTGTAGGAGTAACCCAGAAGCACTTAAGTTTAACTGCATCATGCAACATCAGCAAGAGTTAGAACAGAAGCAACATTTGAACCCACAATCCACTAGTTAAAAAAATCAGCAATTCTTGGTTTCTCAAAGGAATTTGAACAAAACCCTTGAGTTTATTCAACCCCCTGGCATTCATCACTTAACAGTACCATAATATGGATGTGATGAGGATGTAATGTAATGTATGCAACTGTTTGTCATGGATATACAATGTATTTGATGGTTAAGGTTTAATTTCTTAATAATAGTCTCTAGGGTTTCTTTACATGGTCAGATTTAATTACATATACCATTTTGCATTTAGACAATAAGAGTTTTTTTGGCACACTATGCCCAATGCTTCTATTTTGTCAACATTATTCTCCATGATTGGTTCAACAAAAAGCAACTTTGTTAGCTAATGAGTTTATTTGCCAACAATTGTCCACCACTAAGTCTTTCAAGGCAATACATTTGTTGATGCATTTCTTAATTGGCTGGACAGCTAATTTATTTGCTGTCATTTTGAGTGGTTACAGGACCATACTGTAAGTGCTGAGCTATTTAGCTTATACTGTTAAGTTTGAATGTACAGTGGGAGTTCATACCAAACATGAATACTACATTTAGGACTGCAAAACAACGCAGCCTTGGACAAAAAACCACAACCACACACAACTTTTTTAAAAGTGCAACACATCACAACAAATATATGAGGGGTGTTCAAGTCAAACCAGGACTTGTGATGAAATTTCTTGTGAAATGAAGGTGTAAAATCACTTGACAATTGCGGAAGACAGTAAAACATTTGCATGGTACCACCATTTTTTGACGTGAATGATGATCCTGGCCATGGTGTTTTTGAGCTCACTGCAGTCGCTCCCATGAACATTCAGCGAGTTTAATGGATAACTTATTGCCGACTTGCAGAAGAGATGCATCTGTCTGTGGGAACCGTACACACTTTCATTCATGACTACTACTTGCACATTACAGGAACTTGTCTGGGAGTTATTGCTATCGGTACAGACCTTACCTTACAATTTCCACATGTTTGGGCTGCTAAAGGAATGTGGAAAGGAACCCAACAGCTAAAGGAGTTCCTCTGAGGTCAGTGTTTCAGACGTGATGCAGGCAGTCTGATCATGGCTTTGGTTTACTGACAAAACATTTCTACCATGTTGGTGTCAACATGTAATTATATAAAGTTTTTTACTCTCTTAACTGGGTTATCCTGCAAAGTTAAAAGTTCCAGTTTGCCTTAAACAACCCTTGTGTATTTCCAAATAAATTACCTGGCATGGTTTCTACATTTCAGTTAAATTCAGAATAAAAAAAAAAAAATAGGGCAATGATTGACCTAAAAGCCAAATAGATTGGACTATTGTAGAGGTCAGAACATATGATCTTTTTTAAATTTTAATTTCACAATACTCTTGGATTTTTTTTTTTTTAACACTGTAAAGAGTGGGAATAATAAATCATATAACTAGACACTTTGTTGGATTAGAACTTTCCACTGTGGGTGACTTCTCTGCCTCTGAATCATATAACAAAGCTAATAGAAGCTTTAAAGTGCACTTAGTTCTGTGTGTCACTTCCACCTCCACGACTCATTTGCTTTTGTCTGACGCGTGGGTTGCACGTAGAGAGTCATCGTGAGCAGCAATGCAGCATTACTTTTAGAGGTGGGGATTCCCAGTGAAATGACAAAAAAGAAAAGTTACTAGAAACAACTTTGGTATTCAGGCTCTGGTCGACTAGTATTTTGGTGGACTCATTACCTTTGTTGTAAGAGTAGGTTTTCTTTAACTGAAAAGAATGCTGCAATGAGTGATTCAAGGTGTTTCGAGTGGCACGTGTGCTTCAAGAGCGGAAGAACATAACTTGAAGATGACAAGAGATCAGGAAGACCTTCAACAAGCTCAACCATTCGTGCATAATAAACGCGGGAGAACGATCCACAACATTGCTGCCATTGTTGGTGTGTCATAGAATTGTCCAGCAATCCTCACATGTGATTTGAACAAGCGCCATGTTGCTGCCAAGTTTGTCCCCAGGCTGCTGGCCTAGGAGCAGAAGGAACATTGCATCAAAGTTTGCCAAGAACTTCGTCCTTCGTGTCAAGGATTTTTAGGAATTACCGGTGACGAAACATGGGTGTATGGGTACGACTTTGAGAGGAAGCACCAGTCTTCACAGAGGAAGAACCCAGCCCATCCACAATAGAAAAAGAGGAGTCAGGTCCGCAGCTTGACCAAGTGCATGCTCATTGTCTTTATTGACATTTGCGCCATTGTGCACTGGGAATTCATCCCTAGGTGCCGGACCATCAAAAGTGAATTCTACAGGTTTTAAGGCAGTTTACGGAGGACAGTGACTGGATCTGTGGTGTGCAAATCTTACATTTTAGACTCAGACTTAGATACTTATAGACAGTGTTGGGGAACGTTACTTTTTAAAGTAACTAATTACATTACATTTAAAAAGTAATCAGTTACATCACAGTGTTACTTTCTGATCAAAGTAACTAGACTACTTTTCCACTGCAGAAAATGAAAACTTCCTTGTGATTTCTCATGCATGTTGTTTTAGTCAAGACCTTCATAATTATTCTACTATCATCACTCAGACAAGTTTGGCCCATAATCTGTTAACTACTAATACCCCTATCTCACCTACTAATACCCCCATCTCACCTACTAATACC
>JAQMYK010000016.1:9637451-9650938 GCA_030014345.1 Clarias buthupogon
ATATGGAGTCCATGTAGTTATTGGAGACTCAGGTAGACTTGTAGGAAATTCCAGTCCTGAATTATCGGACTGTCAATAACAGTACTATGGACAATGTTAAGAACAATTTTGAACTGGAGTGATGTACTGTAGCTGAGGTTGAGAAACTATCAGTGTCAGAATTCACACATCATGCTGGAATTGCTGGTATTTTTAACTTGAGGGTGGGGGGGGGGGGGCTGAAGGAAGAAATGAAAGAAAGAAGAAAGGAACAAATGAATGAACCAACAACGTGATGAACAAACACACTGAGTGTAAATCCTTGTGAATTGCAAATATGTACGAAAGCAGAATAAAGCAGAACTGCACATCTTATGTATGTTTTGTAGTTTTATAATGTGGATCTAAAATTCATTGAAATGACCTTTCTCAGGTGACAGTGATTAAAGATCCAGAAAGAGATGATTTTGGCTTTAGTGTATCAGATGGTTTCTTGGAGAAAGGAGTCTACGTGAACATGATCCGGCCCGAGGGTCCAGCAGACCGTGCAGGACTCAGGCCGTATGACAGGATCCTCCAGGTGCTCACACCACCATGATATCTGTACTTGCCACAGCTGCATGTCTATTCTTTGTTTTCAACTCTCGTAGGTTTTTTTTTAATGTAAGCACTTGGATACATAGTGATGTGCAGAAAGTACCTGAACATGTCTTGAGAGGCTGAGGTAGTACAGTATTGTCTCCATGGGTGCTTCCTCCTGAAACAGACAGCAGATAGGTTGCATGACTGTCCCTTTTTCAATACATTTTTCAGTTCATTGATGATTGGTGCTTATATGACATTTACATTTATGTTATATTTATTCGTTGTGGCTATAATGTGCAGTGCATATAAAAATTCTACACACCTCTGTTATCATTGAGTAATTGGGTAAATAATTCTTCAGGTTTTAATGATCTTCCATATCTTGACTAGAGCCCTGGTCCCAGCTGAACAGAAGGAGACCAATAACATAATGCTGCCACCACCATGTTTCACCATGGGTGTGGTGTTCTTTGGTTTACAAACTCTCTTGTTTTTGAAATAAACATGTTTTTCAGAATTATATCTTACTTATTTTGAAATTTTCCATTTGATTTGGCAATATTTAGTTGGAAGTGAATATTATTATAATTATTATATAACAAAGTGCTTCCATTTGGGCCTTGTTATTATTAAAACATTTTGTTTAAAAAAAAATTTTTTTTATTTGTTTTGTTGTCACTATATCACATTAAAGTTGAGAAAGGATTTTAACATAATTTATCTAGTTTAATTTTTTATTTAAAACAAAAACTTGCAATTTTAATTGGTGTGTGTAGACTTGTTATATCCACCATATGTGAAAACAGGCATGTATGACCTATGAACATTTATAACTAATTTATATATTAGATTTTTTTTTTAATAGTATATTTTTAATATCCTTGGGTTCTGCGCCCAATGTATCTTCCAGTTCCCCAGTTCGCACATACACCCTTGCATCCTTGGTTGTCAAAGAAAATAAGGCCACATTTGATGCCATTTGAAGGAGGTTTAGAAATGGGACAGGCTTAGTCATACACTATGACGCAATCAGTTTTCAAATGCGTCCTTCAAAGGATGCAGCCCCGGAATTGAGACACATATAAAACATCACAGCATATAAAGCATTCATAAAGCCTGCCAGAATGTAAATAAATTATACATTCTATACTAAAGCAATTAAGTGAAAGGCCGGTTTACTTCTGATTGCCATTTCTGTCTTTGACCATGTGTCCCTCCTAATTCTCCATCTTTGTCCTGTCCAGTTTATGTCTTTTTGCTAAATGCCTGACTCTAGCCTGTTTTTCTACCTGAACTTGTAAACCTGTTTTTTTTATTATTATTATTATTATTATTATTATTATTATTATTATTATTATGTGTCTGCCTCTATTAAATTATAAAATATACTTCACCGATCATGGACACAGTAAGAGAAATTCATGTCTCAGAAGCACTCATCAGGCATGTCCTCATCAGGCATGTCCTCATCAGGCATGTCCTCAGTGAACTATGCCAGGACCTCTCTAAGGTTCACCTAGAACGGACCAATGTTTGCCTTAGGGCAATAACAATGTATTCAGGGTATTAAACCGCACAATGTCCACCATGCATTTGTCCAAGCTCAAAGACTCTCCATCCTTCTTGCCACTGCCACTGATGGCACCCAAGCCAACAATGCACCCAAGCACACAACGCCTCTGCATGTCACCACACAGAGTTCTAGGGATTTATGTTACAGCATTCCCTTTATTTTACTGAAAAAAGGGGTTTAGCAAGCAGATAGTGCAGTCCACCAGCTGAGTGGCGTCAGTGGTGGAGGCACCATTGATGGAGCGGTTTGAGGTCGGCCAGCTGTGCAGTGAGCTTCTTGAGCATGAATCTCTTCGACTGAATCCACAGTTGACAAAGTATTTTGTCTGGAACCAGAACTGCAATTCAGTCAGTGTTCAGGTAAGTACAGTACTTAGTGGCCATGTTTGTAGGCCAGGTTCATGGTGCGTACTTGAAGTATAAAGGAAACCAGGAGTGTCATGCTTTAATTAATAAACAGTTTTAACATTGACAAAAATACTGGAACTGTACTGGAAAGTAATGGAGAAGTACTGTGGCCCAGTATATATAATTATTGTTACGTTCCCAGGTCAATCATGTGCGGACACGAGATTTCGACTGCTGCTTGGCCGTGCCTCTTATCACAGAAGCTGGAGATAAACTGGAGCTGGTTATTAGCAGAAACCCATTAGCTCAGCCTGGTGTCGGTCAGCCTCTCGACTGTCATTCACTCCCAGCTCCTTTGACTCACAACCGAGAGCACAGCAATAACACCATGGACCTGTGACAGGACACACAAAACTCACTAGGACTTTTTGTACATGTCTTTCAACACAATCTGAATCTTGGACCGAATGTTGAGACAGTTTCAGATTCCTGTTTTTAGTAAAACAATGATCTGTGCTTAATTTTTTTTTTTTTAAAGAGAACTGTGATTATAGTAAAACAGGAAGTGTGAATGAGCTGTTAGACTTTTCTGTTTTTACCATAAACAAAGAGCTGCTTCTTGTCCAGCAGCATAAAAAACAAAAACGATCCTTGAAGATTTTATGCCATTATGTGTAGTATGAACAGGCCATTCAAACATTGTATTTTTCCACTATCAAGCCAAAGTCAGAGTTACAGTAACAGCCTTTGGTTAAACAAGATTCAAAATTTATTTAGATAAATTCTTTCTCTCTCTCTTGTTTGCTCTCTCGCTGCACTGAGCAGTCAAGGCTAAAACAAAACCTACTGTAAGAAATGTGCTGTTTGATTTCTGAACAAAGATATGCCACAACACACTGTTCCTTTATTTGGAAGAGGCGGTACAACCGCTTGGTTTTGTTTGTACAAGAAGACAAATTCGTTTCTCACATTGCCACCCTCCCACACGTCCTAAAGCAGTGATGTGAAGAAATAAAAAACAAACACAACCCTCTTCTACCATTCATAAAAATTATATAATCAGGAAAAAGAAAAATGGACTTTGCCCGTGTGCACACACCCACACACAGGGCGTTTGATTAGGTTTGATACTCGGATTGACTTTTATGATTTTGGGCCTCTTCTCTTCCGTGAACTTTTCCATGTTTTGTAGCGTTACAACTAGGATTTAACATTTATTTCATTGGAATTTTTTACTATTTAATTTAAACAATATATTTATTCAAAAAGGGGTAGGTTTACCTGCCTGTGTTTACCTGTATGTACTCATTATTTCTAATTCTCATGCAAATCTTCAGCAATATGACTCGGCTCTGATATAATTTAATTATGTTTCATTTAATACATTAAAAAAATTATTTCTATCAAATTTGCAAGTTACGTTAAAGAGCAGTGGAGAACAGTGGTTTTCCAGTCTTGCTACAGAGTTTGACTAAGGTTCGGAAATTAACTGGGCCATTCCTACATATTTTTACATTCTTGTTTTTGAGCCATTCTAGGCTAGATTTGGCAGAATGCTTAGGGTTGCTGTCCTGTTGGTCAGTGACCCTCCATCAAAGTGTCCAAATGTCAAATCTTTTGCAGACCAGAACAGGTTTGTTTTTAAGGTTACCCTATATGTACAGTAGCTCCATCCAACTTGCCCTCACCCAATTTCCTAGTCTATAGTACTATAATGCAACAATGTAACGCTTATAATATGCTGCTACCATGACAATGTTTCACCGTTAGGATGTCTTTACATTTACGGCATTTAGCAGATGGAATTTGTATCTTTCTGAAATTGATGAGCAATGTTTGGGTTCTCCCCAAGATTCCATCTGAGTCTCCAACATGCCTACTGGCAAACCCCCAATTGGATTTTTTTTTAATGGATCACCACTCTTCCATAAACGCTGAATAATATGGTTGTCTTATAAACAGCCATCTTAGCTTTGGCTTTCTTCAGCTCCTGAAAAGGATCTTGTCCTCTTGGTTGCTTCTTTGATGTCTTTAGTTGGTAACTGTTTTTGGAAGATGTCCTCATCTATGCAGAATCACAGTTGTGCCATAATCTTTTATTTTATTTTTATGGATTTAATAGTGTTCTGCATAGTGTTCAAACTGTGGGATTTTATTTAAACCAATCACTGATTGACTCTTTTCCAGGACTTTTTAAAATAGCTCCTTGATCATCTAACATCTAAGGCATTTTTTGCAACAGATGAATTTGTTTTGAGACTGTGTAACATCAATTGCACAGAAATGGAACTCCTTTATATAATAATGTGATATGTGACAACAACTAGGTTTTTCAGCAATAGGGTGAACACTCATACAATCACGATAAAAAAAAAATACTTGTAAATAATTTTTACAAAATATTTAGCCTTTGATCTTATGAGTTTTTTTTTTTTAATGTAGATTTATGACATACATTTCAGGTTGACTTTCAGGTTGTAAGATTAGAAAATGTGGAAAAGTCCAAGGGGCAGGGGTTAATACATGCAAGGTAATGTAGCTATAAGAATGCATCTACACAATTGACCACATGTGTCCAGGACTCAAGGGCACATTTTGTCCTCTCACAGTAGGCTTTGTAGGCAATCCATGATAGAATTGCTGAAGCTTGCCAAAAATCTCAGACATTTTGTTCAAGTTATTTTCATCTCACCTTCATGAAAAGGTCTCATAAATCCGTGTGTAGCCAAGTCACAGTTGGAAAGATCAAACCCTGAGGTTTAACCTGAGTTAACGGTTGCTTGGTTCACCTCTCTATTTCATTTAAAGCTGTCTATGAACCTGAATCAGATAGCAAGAAGTGGCTTGGTGGGGTGAAAGTCTAAGACTTGGCATTTACAGCATTAAAACATAATTTCTTTTCCATTACATGCAACAACTACCAGTTTAGGAAAAAAATGGAAGATTACACAAAACATCCTTGGAGCCAAAAGGCAGCAAAGTCTGATTTTCAAGATCTTCCATGCTGCTCATTTGCCCTTACAATCATGTAATCCGTTATGTGGGCTGTGTGTACACGTTAAAAATGTTCCTGTTGCCATAACAGTTTCTTTTCTGAGTATTCTGCGGAATTATTTCCTGCCCTCTTTGCAGTACTAATGACCAAGCTGGAAAGCACAAGCAAGATCTATTTCTAATAAAACAGAAAGCGCTCATTGTTCACAGAGACTCTGGTGAATTCATGCTAGAACAATCCATGCCTCTGTTCACAGCTGTCCCACCCGGTATCACTCCTTCATTGAAGTCTTATAAAACTATTGACGATGGGTAAGGATTCATCTACAGATTTTTCCACACATAAAGAGCCTAATACAATAACAACTGTCTCATTTTACTGAGGCTTAGACCAGTGTTCAGCCCTGGAAATTCATTTTTACCTTTTCTCTCTTCGATGGCAGTCCATATACTGTAGGTATTAATTATGATGTTCACAAACCCTTAGTGAGGAAAGAAAAAAAAAAAACAATTTAAAGATTTTTATACATGCAAAACCCTGGCCCCAAAAGTAGTCTTTGAGAATTTTACAAAAGCTTTATAAAGCTCTAATTGTGTTCATCCCTATGCATTTTTTGGATTCCAACATAAATGTATGCACTGATATTGTGTATTTTTAAAGTGTGTAATATGTAAAGTTCTATTCTCTGTATAGTATTTTTATATGACCCTCTTTCACATCATTCCCCTG
Organism: Clarias buthupogon; assembly: GCA_030014345.1. Classification (NCBI taxonomy): domain Eukaryota; kingdom Metazoa; phylum Chordata; class Actinopteri; order Siluriformes; family Clariidae; genus Clarias; species Clarias buthupogon. Next base: position 9,643,660 of record JAQMYK010000016.1, read on the forward strand.
AATGGGGTTCCAAGCACAATGCTAAAAAACAATTTGGGGTTATTTTGGTTTGGTTCAATACACACGATGATATTCATAGTCAAAGACTGTGCTGGTGAAACCATTTTTAATGGAAAAATATTAATAATAAAAAAAAGGAAAAATACCTGGTGAGTCATAATTGTATTAATCACTGTTTAGATCCATTCATGTAGAGTAAATACCTGTTTACTGAAATAAGAATGTAACATTCAACAGCTATTTGTGGCACAACCATTTCACTGAAAATACAATAAGTACTTTAATTATGCATTTATTTAAATTAGTTTGAACTACTGGATATGGCAGTAAAAGCTCCATTACAAATATCAGTAGACCTTTAATTGAAAGATTGATTAATCAACATTAGTGATGTCATTAACATGGACCACTAATATGTTCATTATTAATACACCAATGTGCATTTAAATAATAAACCAATTGATCAACATCTGCATTAACCAATGTTCATATTATTAAGAACTAAGTTTGCATTGACTGCTATGAACAGCGTCTTAATGAACTTGCACAAACGTCCTATTGTGTCTGTATAAATAAAGTAATTTGTTATGTGTATATTCATATGTCTGGTGGCTATTAAAGGCTAGTGGCACTGTGTTTATATAGTATTGACCAGGAAAATATAACTTGCACCATTCTTACAAATTAATCAGCCTTAAATGTCTAAATCAATGCCCTCATGATTGTAGCAAAATTCTTATGTGAAAAAGTGCATTTTCAGAATTATTCAGATGTTAATATCTGCTTTAGGAGACTGATTTATTTGTGGTCTATACATTTCCATATATACAGTACAGTTGATTTCTTTCTTCTTCTTCTTCTTTTTTTATTTATTTTTTTATTTATGTGAACAGGTAGTCATGAATTAAAAAAAAAAAAAAAAAAAAGTTAAAGCAGGTGCATTCTTTTCACAATTAAAGAATTAACACAATTTCATTATTTCATTTTCATTATTATTTTTAATATTAACTCATGTAGTGATTAATTTGTTTGTTTTTCACTTTGCTAAAGTGCTGGAAATAACAGCCCAGTATTATCAAGTTTTTTTTTTTTAAGTTCTTTTCAAGGGACAAATTTCGCTTATGAAAAATTACTCCAACACGAAAGTGCTAAAGCATGCAGTTTGTCAAATGACCAGTAGGATTATATAAAATACATAAAATACATGCATCATTTCAACTAACCAGCCAACTGGAATTGTGGTAACTTACCACAAGAAATGTAGGTTATGGATGAAGCCGTTAGCAGAAAAAATAACATTAGCCAGCATTGCTAAAGCTAAACTAGCTATCTTGTGGTAACTGAAGTAAGGAATGTTCTGATCATGTTTACTTAACCGGGGTTTAGACAGCATCATCTTTTGCTCAGATGGCTACGACCAGAGCTCCCAAAAGTGCTCTTCAGATTACCTTTGGATGAGGTCGAAGAGAGTTATTGAATGGCCCAGTGTGCTAAATATGCAAATTGCATAGCCCCTGCACACTATTATAATAAATTGTGGAAACAGCAATCAAGTTGTGTTCTCTACTTTCAAAGTTTAACGTCAGCAAATAACAGAAGGTTAAGTAGATGTTTGTGTTGCTAAACGAGCTCAGCAGTGCATCTCCTGGTCTGTCTGTGTCTTGCTTACTGTAGTTGATAGCCACTTCCACTTCCAGGACTGTGTGACTTTGCACCTGACAATAGTGAGAGTAAAATGCAACTATTTGTTCTTTTTTTTATAACTGCAAAGAGTCAACGGTGTTATAAATTTTAGTTTGAAGAAGATAACAATGTCATGTGTGAACATGCGTACTTTATGTATGCTGGACATGAAACGAAATGCTTTCCTGTAGGAACCTCTGTGGGGAACAGTTCAGGAAACATATGGGCATGATGACTCTTCATAGATGAACTTAAATTTAAAACAAGCTTGTGATTATCTGATCTCTTAAATATTTCAACTCTGGACTAATTCAAGAAGGAAATTTTGCTCAACTACAAGAACAACAAAAAAAACAAGACAAACCATAAAAACGTTACTGAGTTGTTGTTGTTTTTTTTTCCAAACCTTTGACTGCAGATACTGTGGGCTTCCTTGGTTATCTTATCCAGATCCTTGCAAGCTAGAACTCCATTACAGATAACTAACAAGCTAGCATGAAGAATCAATTTTAAATTTCAAAATTTGTAGACATCAAGAATTAAAATCATTTAAAACACAACTCTTAAACAACTTTGTTCTAACAGAAAACCAGCAAGGTTATAGATCTGTCCCTATCCATGAAGATTTCCTCCAAAATGAATGAATGCACTACGACTTATTAACCTGCAACATAAAGTGCTGATAGAATGTTTTCGAACCCTTTCAAGTTTTCTGCATTTTATGTTTCATCTTAAAACTAATTAAATCTTTTTTCTCTCTCATCATTTTACATACAATCATACACAAGGGCAACGTTAAAATTGGTGTCTTTTGGTTTTGTTAATTTTAAGTTTATTACATAAGTTCAGCATAACTACAGTAGTATACTGTAGCTTGTACAGCTAGCTGAGGGTTTATGTGTATGTTTTTATGTTTTTAAGTAAAATTTTCAGGTTAAAGATTTCAGCTTGCCAATCATTATCATGAGTGCTACCTCTAAAGCATTTGACAAGAAAAACACTTTAAAAATTGTGCTCCCCATCTGCTTTTACAATCTTGGATGTAAGAATTTGTTGTCTGACCTTAAGCAGGAAATATAGCTGCTTAATTTTATTAGTTCTTGAAAAATAATAATTTCATTATTTATTTGTAATTATTTAATAATTAATTAAGTTTGTATCTTTTAAAAATTACATATAGCCTTCTATCATATGTTCCTATTTTTTACATATGCCTTTAAAATATTATCAATTATTTGCATATTTTTTTTTATAACAAAACAACAAACTAATGAATTCCGTCTTTTTACAGAACAATATTTCTCTTGCTTCTTAGTTCTGTTTTTATAATATTTCCAAATAACACCAAGGTTAAAGGATCTCATACGCTTTTTACTTTGAGTAAGTTTGTAGTAACGTGACACTGGTAGTTGTGCGATAACAGTACTCACACAGCATTTTCCATTCTCTATGCCTCATTATGGCTTTTGTCCAGCACCTGCGGAAACAAAGCTGCACTGCTCTACGATCAGTCTTAATTTAGGACAGACTGATTCCATAGATGTCAACACTCACTTCCTCATATGTGATGTACGTGAGAAAGTGCAACCCACTGACACCACCAGATCACATTTTAAAGAGTTTTAGTTACTCCCTAGATAGAATATGATTCGAAGCTAAATATGGTTTGAGTTAAGGAACATGACCATCGCACGGCTGAACATGACCACATCAGTAGCAACTGACCTGTGGGCCCCATATGAGCTGCCACGTGCATTTGTTCGTTTGCTTTTAGAATTTGGAGTCTGGACCAGACATTTTCCAAATGCAAATAATATATTTAATGAGAGTGCAGCATTTAGTCATATCCGGTGAGTTCATTGCCATTACACAGTTCTTCCACAGGTGTTTGATGGCCACATATAAGAGTCTAAGATTTACTTTTTTGCTGACTCTTTTTGGTTCATATTAGTAAAAGCATTGGGTTTTTTTTATTTAGTTTTTTTTTATAAACCTTCTGGATATAGATGGCTCAGGATTGTGCAGTATAGAGAGACATATCCTTTTTTTTTCAGCATAAAATAGGCATTAAGATGAACTGAATTTTAGTTCATTTTAACCAAGAGATAGATAGATAGATAGATAGATAGATAGATAGATAGATAGATAGATAGATAGATAGATACAGTAGATAGATAGATAGATAGATAGATAGATTTTTGTTAAGGTTTAAATATGAACAATTATTTGAGTCTCAAGAGGGGTAGGCTGAAAAAAATATGTCATCCTGTTTTCATGTACTCTTGTTTTGATACCAGATGGTCTTTTTGGCCAAAAAAATGTCACCATTTGAATTAAATTAAGCAAAATACGTTTATTGAGAAATGACGGCAGCGATTAGTGTTTCAGCTGTAAACAATTCATTTAGCTCTAACTGATGCAGTGAATAGCTTCTCATTTCCTAAACAACTATGTTAGAATCCCACAGTTCCCCACAGTTGTGGAAAAATGTTAGTGTGTTTCAGAAGGGTCAAATTATTGGATTGTGTCAAGCTAAGAAAACTACTACAGAGAAATGTCACTGTCAGTACTGTATGTCATTTGATAGTAGAAATCACAGCTATGATTAATACTGTTAATACTTGCATAATGTGACAAAAATTCACAGGATTGTGACTAATCAGCTGTGTCGCCATAAGGGAATAAATTGAAAAACTGTAGAAATAAATTTTGTGACATTGCATAAGGTTGCTGAAACAGCGCCATGGTGAATGCACACAGTAAACAAAGCTAAAGGCAGTTCAATGAAATTTTATAGTGTGCAATTTCTTTTTTGTGGAACACATAAATTATTTTTACTCTTTTCATTCATTTATCATCTTGTTGATGTGGATTGATACTGTAAGCCTACCCCACTACTCTGGGTACATGTATAGGTAAGGCTTGAATAAAGTCTTAAATTATGTACTAGTGTACTAAATAATACAGCAAAAAACACTGCCCAGCTTAAAAAAAAAATAAAATAAAAAAGTGACTACCTGAATTTAACTAAGCACATAGATGAGAGCCTTCCACTTAATAATAACTGCAGTGATTAATATGTTTAACAAGTTATTTAACCTTTACTGATGCAGTGAGAAGCTTCTCATTTCAGACATACCCTGTGGTCATGCTACAGTATATTAGTGTTATCTGTTTCAGAAGGGTGAAATGATTGACCTGCATCAAACAAAGAAAAGAGTTAAGGAGATTGCTGATACTAAAATTGGGTTAAGAACAGTCCAACGCATTAAAGCTTGGAAGTATCGTGGTGATCTATCATCTTTGAAGAAGAAATGTGGTAAAAATATTTTTGTATTATTGTGATCAGAGAGATCAGTTAACTGTTGGGTGAAATCAAATTGTAAAAAACAAACCAAAAAATGAATAAATAAATCAGTAGAACTCAGTTATATTTAATAGTGATATTACAAGCATTTCCACACACACAATGTGCAGAAAACTCAAGGGATTGGGACTAAACAGCTGTGTAGCCTTAAGAATAGATATATGTAGATTCACAGTTCAGTTCTTGGCCAGTATTGTTACCTGGTGTGGTTTTCGGTCTCTCTGCTTTAATTGTTGGCATTTAAAACATTTTGCCATTCTTTTTTACTTACCACTGTTGGAAATAGTGGTTACTTGATTTAACCTTAAGCTCAAACTGTTTCTCAAGAAATGGCTTCCTGAAGATTCACCAGTGCTTCCTCATCTCAAATCTTATTGTGATAAAATAAAAAAAACATCTGCAGTCATGTTACAAAACCTAGCCTGAAAACTTTCAGATTTAAACATTTTATATCTAAATAGTATTGTGGACAATTGTTACTCATATTGTAGGTAAAATATTCTAAAGTTCTTTTTTTTATTAATTTATTCATTTTTTTTAAATTCATTTTTAATGTATTCATCAATTATTCATGGGCACATTGGTCTGTATTGATATAAGATTAGATTAACCAAATATAAAATGATTAAACTTATTTGTGGATTGGAAATAGACTTGTCTATTGACAGACAGTTAAGTGTGATACTTATTTCTGTAAAGAAGCACAATTATCTGTCAATAAAATAAAAATCTAAAGCTTGAAATGTAAACTTTCAGAAATATAATTAATAGGAAACGCTGCATAAATTTGGTTATATTTACGCTAGTTAAATTGCTTGCAGTACATCAAATATACATCATAATTAAATGCCGCTTTTGTGATGATATCAGTAAAAGGACCAAAAACAAAAAAAAAAATCAAAGGACCAAAATGTTGCAGCTGGTGCCTCGGGCTCCCAATTCGCCAGTGTGGAGAAAGCTGAAGCTAGAAATGAATCCTATTTCAAATAGCTAAGCTACAGCAAGACTGACCTTTTGATATGGTATCTAGCTAAACAAGAAGATACAAAACTAAAAAAATTATTAAAATACCTATCTATGCTGAAGCTATGGAGCCCCTCTGGTGACATTGGGGAAAAATATTCTGTGGCCACAACTCAATAACCTCATTGCATTTAGCCTCTTGTAAACTATGGACACATTTGAATAGATTTTATTTAGAACTGTTAGCATACAGTAGATGGATGATTACCTTTATTTATGCACTAACACAAAGCATAACTCTGGGATATTATCTCAGTGTCACATGTTGCCACAACATAGTATCCCGTGGCCATGCTTTCTACTATATTGTTCCCATGTCTTAGTAAGTCATGGCCATGGAATATTTTTTCCCTCCAGTGCCACCAGTGGGGCTCCGTTTGAAACTACTTCAAGCAAAATCAATTATCATCACTCACTCACTCACCCTGGACAGGGTGCCAATCCATCGCATGGCACACACACATAAACACATTACAACATTCACACACTACGGGCAATTTGGGAACACCAACTAGCCTAACCTGCATATCTTTGGACTGCGGGAGGAAACCGGAGTACCCAGAGAAACTCCATGCACACAGAGCCTGGAATGGAGCCTGGCCGGGAATCGAACCCGGATCCTGGAGGTGCAAGGCATTTTTCGTTTTATATCTACTGAACAAAATAAATGTACATGCTGTTTTCTTCCTATGATATGACAAATACCTGTTATTTTTGCAATTTTTGCAAAAACCTGTTGTTTTCAGCATTTTTAAAAAATTTCTTTTCTAATATATCGATGTTAAAACCACTGCCTGGCCAAAAAAGAAAAAAAAGTTTACTACCTGGGTTTATCTAAGCAAATAGGTAAGAGTCCACAATTGGATAATTACTGCAGTGATGAATACGTTTCAGCTGGCCACAAGTTACAGTATTTATCCCTAATTAATGCAGTGAGTAGCATTATTTCTCATTTTTTGTGGCAAAGGTGTTACTCTGTTTTATAAGGATAAGATTATTGGTCTGCATTAACAAAATGAAATAACTGAAGAGACCACTAAAACTACTGACACTGGATTAAGTAAACTTAACTGTAAAATTAATTATTAAAACCTGGAAGTATAGTTACGCAAGCATCTTCACAAGACTTTACTAGTCTTACTTGATCTTAGTGCTGCATTCGACACTATAGATCATAATATTCTCATAGATTGCTTACAAAATCAC
>JAQMYK010000016.1:9651038-9663504 GCA_030014345.1 Clarias buthupogon
TTGCCATCTCAGGGAGTTTTTCCTTGCCACTGTTGCCGTCACCCTTGGCTTGCTCATCAGAGACATTTCATTCATCATTCATTCATTCATTCATCTCATTATTATCTAGATACTTTTTTCACACATACACTCAAAAAATTCACACACATTTTTGTGAAGTTGCTTTGAGACAATGACCATTGTTAAAAGTGCTATATAAGTAAAATTGAATTGAATTGAATTCGAGGAAGAAATCTGGTCGGAATAACAAACATGCTGAATGAGTGTAATGGGAGATCACCTAAACGCTTAGTGAAATCATATCATATAAAAAACAATAGTAGAACACATTGCTTAAGAACTCAATGGATTGCGACTAAGCAGCTGTGTAGCCTTAAGAAAAATAATTATCATTGAGCCTAATCAGAAATAAAAGCATAAAGAATGGACTGTGGAGCATTGGATAAAGGTCATGTGGTCTGAGGAGACCAGATTTACCCTGTTCCAGTGATGGGCGCATCTGGGTAAGAAGAGAAGCAGATGAAGTAATGTACCCATAATACCTAGTGCCTGCCAGGATGCCAGGACTCATTAGGCTCAAATTGTGAAGGAGTGATTCAGGAAGCATTAGTCATCATTTTATCTCATCGATTGGCCATCACAGACATTAACCCCAATTAGAATCTATGGGATGTTCTGGATAAGGCTTTATGCAGCGGTCTGACTCTCCCATCATCCAGACAGTGGAGAGAAATTAATGCGACTCTGGGTGAAAAAAAAGTGATGATTGGGAAGCTTTCATTCATGGTAGCTTCTAATTCCATTGTGTTTCCCGATTTTTATTGGTTTCTACATTGTAAAACAAGTCTGGAGGCATACAAAATATGCAATAATATCCTCTGAACAGCTGATATTGAGATGTGTCTGCTACTTATGGCAGGTGATGTGTATTTGTGTAATGGGAGAGGGTGTGGCCTAAGGAGATCAACACCCTATATCATTCTGAAAAGTAAAAAATTGGGAACAAAAGAACAGAGTCTCTTGAAATTGCTAAGATGTTGGTGCATGATCACAAAGCCATCAAACGTTTTGTTGCAAATAGTCAACGGGGTAGCAAGAAACGTGTTGAGAAAAAAAGTTAAGTGAATCAAACGTAAAGCTACCAGAAACACATTATCCTCCAGTGGTGTCAAATTCCAGAACTGCCACCTACCTAGAGTGCCCAAAGACATGGCCAATGTAAAGAATGCTGAAACCTGATCACCACAGAACAAGAACAAGACACATAAGTTGAAATGTCAAGACTGGGCCAAGAAATATCTGAAAACAGATTTTTCAAAGGTTCTATGGACTGATGAGATGAGAGTGACGGACCTGGTGGATGGGCACATGGCTGGATCAGTAACTGGCCCAGAGCTCCACTTCAACTCAGACGCCAGCAAGGTGGAGGTGGTGTACTGGTATGGGCTGGTATTATTAAAGATGAGGTAGTTGGACCTTTTCGAGTTGAATATGGACTCAAAATCAACTCCTAAACCTACTGCCAGTTTTTAGAAGACACTTTCTTCAAGCAGTCGCACAGGAAAAAGTCTGCATCTTGCAAGTAGACCATGATATTTATGCAGGACCATGCTCCATCGCATGCATTGAAGTACTACAGTGCATGGCTAGCCTTAAAGAAGAAAGAATAATGACATGGACCCCTTCCTCACCTGACCGGAACCCTAATGAGAACTTCTGGGCCCTTCTTAAATGGGCGGTTTATAGTGAAGGAAAAACAATACACCTCTCTGAAAAGTGTCTGGGAGACTGCACAAAAAGTTGATGGGCAACAGATCAAGAAACTGACATGAATGGAAGGCTTATGACTGTTATTGAAAAGAAGGGTCGCTATATTGGTCATTAGACTTTTTTCTATGTCAGAAATGTTTATTTGTTAATTGTGAATTTCTCACTTTAACAGATGAAAATAAAACAAGTGAGATGGGAAAATGTTCATTTTTCATTTAGTTGCATAATAATTCTGCACACTAATAGTTGCCCAATAATTGTGCACACATAGATATTCTCCAAAGAAAGCCAAAACCTCACTTTCTTAATTATTTAGATTTGAGGTATATTAACATTTTGGATTGATCGAGAGCACTGTAGTTGTTCAATAATGAAATTAATCCTCAAAAATGCAACTTGCCTAATAATCGTGCACACAGTGTAGATAGAGAGAGAGAGAGAGAGAGAGTACTCTTTTAATCCCAAAGGAAAGTTGCATTGTTACAGCAGTCATTTTTACATATTGTACAAGTACAGTCAGCAACAAACACGAATTGCAATGAAGGAAAGGTAAAGTTTTATGTATAAATAAAATTGTAAATGGTAAAATAAAAACTGACTGTTGTTGTTGTTATTTAATTACAGTACATAATGCCATATCTCTTATTTCATAGTTTGGAAATTTCCAGTATTGTTCTAGAACAATAGAGAAAAATATATCGAATTTTGAGTCCAAAATTTTGACCAGTGTGTCCACACTTTAGACTGGGGAAACGACTAAGTTCTGGAATGCTACTGCCTTATTTACCATTGTTTTTAATTTGGTTTAAGTCAGAGCTACTGTTTGTACATACTTACTGTACATATCACATATTGTTAATCTGTACATAAACACAAAAATAGAACAGAATGAAATGATTAAACTGATAAGTTGTATAGAAATACAGTGCATAAAATGATCTGCATTTACCTCCAAAGGTTGAGACAAAGGTTCTACATGGTATTGTTTTATTAGAACAAATATTTATAGTAGTACAAAAGTCAATTATAAAGATACTTAAAATTTGCCATTTAAAAAAATAAAAATACATGACAATTTATTATGAGAGAAATGATTGTGTAAGCCTATTAAAATAAGTGCATTAGTATAAACCTTGAAGCAGCACTATTGTTAGAATTGCCAGGAAATTAATGAACACTTTGTAATAGAATAGAGGCCTGGGTTAGTGCTGATATTTCTTCACACAAGATAAAACGCTATAGACCTTTAATTTGATAAATTCTCCATCCAGCACTCTGCTACTCTTGGAATCGGTCTAGTCTGGCAGATCATCCATACCAATGGAATTGTCTAATTATTACAACAAATGGTTTGAAAAGACCCATAATGTCAGATATAGATTGTGGGCATGCCGTTATTAAGCAGAAGGTTGTGAGTTAAAATCCAAACCCCTGAGTCTCACTTGGATGGGTAACAAGACTAATTAAAAGATAAGACTAATATTTTAGTCCAGAAGGGGTCAGAATTTACAAATTGTTGTAAATAAACAGTCCCCACTTATTTTTAGCACAAGATTTTAAATTTATACCCTTAGCCACAATGGGATGGTTCCATTTTGTGTGGCCTGATAATAAACAAAGCAGATTTTTCCATTTCCACTGGGAATCCAACTCATTAATCACATGTACCCTGAGAAAGACATGATTTTTCCCTCTACAATTAAGCTTGGGGACTTTCATGCACTTTCGCAGATTTCTTATCCCTTGGGTACCATCAGTCTGTGTCAAATAAGATCACTACAACAGATCTGGCTGGGGGTGGGGGGGTTAGGGTGGGGGGGCGGGATATCCCTTCTGGCTCAGTGCAACTCTTGGTGACCCCTGATAAGAGTGGACAGACTGAAGATGCACATTTATACAATGTTCAGTTTTATCTTGGACCAATTTTCCATGACCTAACATGGAGCTACTGGTTGTGTCCTCACAAGCCATATTTTAAGAAGCCAGGCATGTGTTAAAAAACCCTGGCTTGACAACAGCATTGTTGTTGGGTCACTTTAAAGAGACACTGCATGGTCGCGCATCACTCTGAACCTTTTACTGAATCACATTCAAGTTCACCACAAATATCAGAAAGCAATAGGCTTTTTTTTTTTCAAAAATATATGTTTATTAAGAAATTAAAGTTTTTAGGTTCTCCAAAATCTTTTAAATACATTTTTGTTTCTAAACATTCTCTCAAAACAACTCTCGATTTCTTAGACTAACAAGAATATTCCAGATCTTTTCAACCTTCTATGGCATCTGTAGTTTGTGGGCAATTAGTCTGTCTGAACACATTTCTCAGTACTCATAAAAAGGGAATACCTAACCTCTCATTTCTTTTCTTCATACAGTAAAATGTGCATTAAAGATTAGGTTGGGGAAACAAAAAGAACAGAGTAATATTCCCGTGATCTTTGGACAGTTACCTCTGACTATTTGCACTAGATCTCATTATTTGATTTTTAATTAAGCCGTTTCATAGGCGTTCAAACGGGGAAGGTAAAGAAAAAGAAAGAAAAAATAAAAACATTCAATCTTCACAATTAACATCCAAATGAAGTTGTTTGGCTACAGTGTTTAATTACACGATATATCAGTCCATATCAGACTACTAAAAATTATATAATAAGATTAACATATGTTATCTGATAAATAATCTGATAGAAAAGTTATAGCATTTCCTTATAAAATACTAAATTATGTCTGACAATCACAGTAAGTACAGCTTTTTTGTTTGTTTGTTTGTTTGTTTTTGTTTTTTTAGTTTTGTGTTACCTTGCAATGATTAATTGGCCCCAAATATGTCTAATGTTTCCTGTTATTTTGTTATAAAAAAAATCACTGCAAGTACCATCTTTTTAAAAGATAGAAAAGATACATATCATTCTACAAAGTATTGCACATTACAATTTCCACCAATTGCACTGATTAAAAGCTTTATATAAAATTGTCCTATAAAAAAAACAACAATTGCCGATAGAAGACAAGCACAATCTTAATATTAAGAGTACAAAACATGGAAAATAAAAAGAATGACATGTACAAATAGCTTAGATTTTACCATAAAATACCTTTGAGTTGTGACAAAAAAAATTTTAAAATTTAAATTCTTGGGCAGGAGCAATTACAAGTATGTGTCTACGGTCTGATACATTCTTATCAACAGTAATTGACTGTGGGACATTTTGGAAGTGTTGTGATGAAGGTAGAAGTGAACTTGTTTGAGCACCTAATTACAACAATACAAGAACCGTGCACAAAGATGCAGAACTTGAGCTGTATTCAGAGCTGACTTACATACACCTATTGTGGATTTAATGCATTTTTTGCATTGTGCATCCTGCTGTTTAGAGTAGAGACATAACCACAGGATTAAGTGCTATTTACTTATGCAGGGTGAAGTTACGGTACTTATGCAGGGTAGGCATGCACAATATTGGCTCTAGTGAGCAGCAGTGTTATGTGTATTTCTGCATTCATGCACATAAATATAATTTTGCTTTAAAAAGGGGGGGGGGCTATGAAATGGCCAATACAGATAAAAAAAATTAATCAATTGCACTATCAATAATGTATGGTCCAAGTCAATCCAGGAGAAAGTGTTCCCTTAATGATTTTGAACAGTATATACATTTTTATTGTTGCATTATGTTCGAGTTATTTTTTCAAACAGAGAAGACGGGTGTTAGAAAGTGTCGTACTTAGAAGCATTGCTTATTTGTAACTGATTTGAAGAATTTAAGGGATAAAAAGAAACAAAACTTTAATGGGGGTTAACAAAAATAGTAATTTCGTTAATAATCATCCTGTGCTTCATGTAGCTGTCTTCATTAAGTTGTATGCACAATTCATTTGGAATTAATTACTACCACCAACTACAGTAACATGTTGTGTTGGATCTACATGCAGGTGGTTTTTATAAGCTAAGCAAGTGGCTGATTATGCATGTTATGCAACTTTCACCTTCTAAGCACCAATGCACCTTTTAAACATAAGTTGTCATCTATGAATACAGACCGGTTGAGAATAACTGGTTGATGGGATGAATGTTATAAGGTATATAAAGAAGAATTAGTGTGACCATTTGTGCTTTCAAAGATGCACACAGTGATTTCAACGTGTTAGATCATGCCATGTGCAGTGGTAGTTTCAGTGTGTTAACTTGCCCCAGAAAATAGAATAGTGTCTCTGTTCCAATGTCAAAGCAATAACTGATTAACTCCAATTTGTCACAGTCCTATGCCTTTCATCAAAATAGATATACACACCTTCCCTCTGTGTCTCTTTTTGTTTAGGTACACTAACATTATTTTTAAACACTATAAGCATTTTTCTTATTTGCAGCACTTAATTGGTCTGGTTTGTCCACTCTAGCAACAAATCATTTAAACGTCATTATTTACAGGAAAACAAAAAAGAGCAATGTTGGACTATTCTAATATACCGGTGTTTGAGTATGGAAATATGTTTTTTTCTCTAATTACAGCAACAGTAATAATAGTAATATAACAATGTTATGATAAAATATTAAAAGCAGACACTGACAAAAATAAACGTAACTTATTCTGTAAAAAAAAAAAAAAAAGGAAAAGAACGTCTAGTGCAGATATGTAAACCTGGTCCTACGACTATATTAACATTTTATTTAATAAATGGAAAGCAGGTGATTGGTTTCTCTCACAGAGAGCGCTCACATCATGGTTTCAACGATAGTGTGGCTGGGCTTGACCAAGCCGTTGTTCCCGTTGGGGTCAAGGGGATGTGCCAGTTCTGAGCCCTTCGGTTGGTATACCTGAGGACATGAAGTTGTACTGCCTCGCACTGGAGCTGCCACTGCTTTAATCCTCTGGTAGGAGAAAAGGAATTGCAGATTAGCTGAGTTAGAATAAAACTGAAATATTTCCAAACATTCAACTTGACAGTTAATTAAAAAATTAAAAACAGTATTCAAATTATACAATTTTACTTTATTTTCCTGGAATGCCAGCTTTATATGAAAGTCTCTCCCTTTAACCTATAAGCTATATTTGCTTTGCAATGTATAAATTGTTCTAATAAACTGTTATAATTATACTGCCATTTTGAAAGTTTAATTTCTTCCAAAAGTAATACATGGATGGGGCAAAAAGAAAAAAGTAGATCAGACGGACTGTGTCATATGTGACAGCGCAGGGAACAGTTACAATTTTAAAATAAAATATAATCATGGTCCTGAATTTCCAAATTTTACAGTAAACTGAAATACAAAAGCAGAATTTTATCACATACAAAGGTCTAATAATAAAAGTCTACTTCTGGAATACTGGCATTTTGTTAATAGACTAAAAGTTAAATAATGAGCAAAGCATATCTATTTCCATTGCAGAGAAGTACTAACCTCAATAAGAGGACCTTCAGACTGGATGATCTTGATCACGACTACCATAGGTATGCAAATCATGGAGAGCAGGGCGAGGGTCCAACCCAAACCAATGGCCCAATCCGGATACTCATAGATTTTGTTGTACGTCAGAGGCTTGTATTTGACCAAAGAGAAAATGAAACATCCCTGGAGGAAAAAAAAAACCAAGACAGGAAAATAAATTCAAAACCCAGTTCATTAAGCTGATGGCATTAAAATATTATTCATCTTGTTAGCTAAATGGATTCTTTATCTAAATTACTGGGTGTTATTTAATGGCATGAGCAGCAGAAAGAGCACTGAATAATCAGTTAATGCCTTAAAACAGAATACCATAGGAAGTATTAAAATAGGAGTAATTTATTTAATTAGCCAATCATGTGAACTCAGAGCAAGTATTAAATCACACACATACAGTACAAGTCAAGTGCTTCAGTTAATGTTTTAACATCAAACATTATAATGTATAAAACTACAGCATTGTTGTTAGTACCAGGCAAGCTGGATTGAATGAAAATGGTTCTCTCATTTCATATTTAGATTTAGACATTCAATTATCTGTCATATGTAACTTACAGCACAGTAAAATTATTTGTTTCTGCATATTCTAGTCAGGAAGCTGGGGTAAGAGAGCAAGGGTCAACCATGTTACAGCACCCCTGGAGTAGATAGGGTTACGCCTAAAGTCTCAACAAGGCAGCATGGGCGTGCTAGGACTTCAATTCTCATTGAATAAGCCAAATCCATAACCTTTTGAGACACCAATGTCTTTCATTTCTATTTAAAATTTACATTTAAGGCATTTGGCAGATGCCCTTATCCAGGGGGGAATTTTATCTCATTATATATCTGAGCAGTTGAAGGGAACGGCTTTACTCAAGGACCCAACAGTGGCAACTTGGTGCCGCTGTCTAAGGTGTTTACAGATTTTTTGAGTTACTGTATAGGTGTTTACCATTTACAGAATGGTAAATGGTAAGACAAAAACAGCAGTTCTGTGGGCAAAAACACCTCGTTGATAAGAGCAAATGGAAAATAAAATAAAATAAATGTTCATTACTGACAGCTACAGTGCATCTTTAAAATTAATAAGCAGAAAAGCATTTCAAACCATCCAACAGAGCATAAGATGAATGGGCTAAAACAGCAGAAGATTAGAAATTGACCTGATTTTATGCACTGCACTGATAAAACATAATTGGCTAACTGAATTATCATGTCTTCTTCTTGTCTGGGTACAATATCTTGAAAAGCAAGAGAAAAAAAACCCACCACACAAAGAACAGGGGTGATTGCAGTCCAGCACCACTTCATCCACGGATTTGGTCTGTATCCAATCATGTCCTCAATTGCATCATAGAAATTATCAGCACCTAACAGGAAGTAAAGAGTCTCTTTATTCATATGACATAAAAGCCCATAAGATTGATCCTTAGCAATTTAGCTTCTGTCTTACTGACTGCCAATAAGCTAATTGTGTTCTTATGACTCACCCGCCACTTTCTTAGGTACACCTGTTAACTGTTTGTTAATGCAAATATCTAATCAGCCAATCACATGAAAGAACATTTATGTATTAGGCAAGTAGACACAATCAATATGATCTGCTAAAGTTCAACAGAATAGGGAAGAAAGGTGATTTATTTAGCTTTGAACACAGAGGTGAAATTATGGTCCTGGAAGGCTCTACAACATTTCAAGCCAGGAGGCTCGCCAACTCTTAACGACTTTTTACTATACGGTTATACACAGTCTAGCCTAGAGGGCTCTTTTTCTTGTCTTTGTCAAAGTTGATTGTTCATCAGTGACAATGGGGTTTTTCATGGGTCATTTCAATAAGAGACAACACTGACTGTAGTACTGCAGACCACTCTAAGGTGATCATGCGCTGGAGCTTCAGACTACAAGGGGCCCAGAGATGGTGTCCGGGCATTGGCTAAAGCTTTCTAAGGCCCTCTGACATTATGCCTGACAGCATCAAACATTCATGAGTCTCATAAAACCTCAAAATGTTAGTAACCCCCAGATGTGGCTGGAGGATTTTCAAAGCCATCAGGCTGCCTGGGGCCCTTGGAGTTTATGCCCCATAGCATTTGAACTTGGAGCGTTTGGAAAGTTGAAATGCCTGGAGTTTTAAGGCCCTTGGAAAGCATAAAAAAGGTGCCAGGGCATAAGACGGTTGCTTCAGACATCGGTAAAGACACAGACAAGACCCTATACAGTAACTCAAAAAATCTTGGGTCTTGCCTAGGATCCTCTGATCTTCAGGAGCCTCAAAATTGGATGTGGCCTGACTCTTTCCAAGGCCCCTGGCAGTCTGAGACCCTGGGGCACTGGCTCTGCTAGCCCGGTCTCTAATCCAGCACTGTTTGAATATGACATGGTTGTTGGTACCAGACAGGCTGGTCTATTTTTGAAAACTGCTGATCTACAAAGATTTTCACACACAACCATCTCCAGGGTTTATAGAGAATGGTCTGAAAAAGAAAAAATATCGAGTGACTGGCGTCTCTGGGCGTAAAGGCCATGTCAGACGTAAGGGGTGAATGGTCAGAGTGGTTCGAACTGATAAAAAGGCAACAGTATCTCTAATAACATATTTTTAAAACCGAGGAATATCGAAGAGCATCTCTGAATGCACAACACATTGAACCTTGAAGCAAGTGGGTAACAGAAGCAGAATCACACAGGGTTTTCAATCCTGTCAGCTAAGAACAGAAAACCGAGGATAGAGTTCGCATGGGCTCAGAAAAATTGAAAGAAAAGAAAGAAAACGAGTGCCATGAACATTTAAGGCAGTTCCAAAGGCAAAAGGGGTAAAACCCATTACTAGCAAGGTGTACCTAATGACTGGTGGCTGGTGAGTATATTTTTTTTGTAACTAGCGTATCCATGGAGTCAGTTTTTGTATATGGAATTTGCCATGTGATTTGCAATTCAAATATAAAGGCTGCCAATTTGACTGCTTTTGTTGACACATACAAAATGTGATTTTTGCCGTGCTTTTATAGGTAAAGTATGCATGTGAGATTTACTACATAGCATATACGCTGTAATGTTATATTTCATTTCAGTTTCCAGACTATACTATTTACAATGTGTCAAAGATCACTTTTTGAACCTACCATAAATCCAGGCTACTGCAATGCATTCAAAGAATGCAACCCACAAAAGGCACACGCCACTGGCTGCATAGTAGTCAAAGAGTTGAAACACATACATGCCACCCTGAACAAAAAAGAGGAAGAAGAAAGACAGGGGCATTAAAGTCCATGTACAGGCTCTAGACAGGTCCATCTCAGAGAGCAGAGTGCCTCCATTAATAAAGTTGTTTACAAAATGTATTCAAGATACATTGTGACTGAGCAAAACCAGGCCACTGTGAGGATAATCAAAATGGAGGTGGCTTAGATGTGAGATTAAAATATTATTTAAAATAAATAAATAAATAAAAAAAACGCATAAAAACAAATAATTAATTATAGAGATATGGAAATATTTGTGTTAAGAATTATCTACTGCATTATGTGGAGCCCCTGTATATGCTGTTACTAAATAAAATAAGTATATATGTGTATTACAACAAACATGGTAATATTAATCCTGCAGCCGGGATCAAGGGACGCTCAAGTCAAACCAGGACTTGTGATTTTCTCCTAAATGGTGCAAAACCGATCGAAACTTTTGACTGGTGCAAATTTCTTAAAGAAATCCATGAAAGACAATCCCAGGCTGAGGTGGCTTAGAGCACACTGCAGTCAATCCCATAGGCATTCAGCAAGTAGAGCACGGAGAACGTGTCGCCAACTTGTGGAAGAGTCTATTGGAACTGTACACACAATAATTCACAAACACCACATAACAAGTGGTAACTTGGCTGGGAGTCACTGCCACATCCCCAGTACAGGCCTGACCTCGTGCCAGGCCATGTCCACATGTTCGGCCCATTAAAGGAGTTCCTGGCAGCCCAGCGTTTCAGACATGAAGCAGGCAGTCCGATTATGGCTATCTATTGATGGTATCCAAGCACGAGTGAAACTCTGTGATAAGTAGCAGGGGATTATATAAAGAAATAATGGCAGTTTTACTCTCATAACTGTGTTCTATCATTCAGCAGAAACAAAAGTCCTAGTTTGACTTAAAAATTACTCAACACTGTCAGACCTATAAGATTTGAGCATTCAATAGCATTGTCATATAATTTGACCATTTTATTAGTAATCATTATTAGACCTTTTTTTTTCTGACTGACCTCAGTGACCATGGTAAGTCCCAGCAGGTAGCTCACAAAGCATATTATAGCTATGAAGATTTCTCGACGGTAACCCTTCCGTAGGAAGGATGGATACAAATCCACCAGCGAAGTGATCTGTCCTTCCACCTCAACAAACTGTGAGAGTAAAACAAAATAATGATGTCAGAGGATTTAATTAAAATAATAATCATAATAATTAATTATCTTTAAGCAAAGGGATTTTAAAAGTTAAAATGTTAGAAGGAAGTATTTTGGTGAAAAATTGTGGAGAGTGAAATCGGCAAGCCATCAAAAATATCTACTTTGCTGATTATAATTTCTATACTGCAGATGGATCACTTTACTTGATGAGGTGTGGAGAAGCTATATTAATTACATTTCAAAAGTCATATTCAGTTTAACTGGGCCAGCAGGCAAGAACTCAGTACCCTGGATCAGTAAGCACACTGACTTAGCACAGTATACAATTTCAATTGGACAGTGAAATGTGATAGAACCCTTGACTCATGCAAGGGTCGACATGATGCTTTTTCTTGTATACGAGGGTTAATTTG
Source organism: Clarias buthupogon (assembly GCA_030014345.1). Lineage (NCBI taxonomy): Eukaryota > Metazoa > Chordata > Actinopteri > Siluriformes > Clariidae > Clarias > Clarias buthupogon. The sequence goes on from JAQMYK010000016.1 coordinate 9,663,043, forward strand.
TTAATTTGGTTACGCCGAACGGTGTGGGAAGTAATGTCGCATGCATGCACAAAATCAACAGAATGCAGAACAATTATGGCATGTGCAAAATCGCCAACATGGTCTTATTACTATTAAGTATAAAATCCCAGTATTGTATATTCTTGGTGTTTTTTGTGAAACTGGGAATTGGGGTTGAGTTTGAGTTTGAATGGCTAAAAGCGCGAGCAATCCGATTAAAGTAATTTTATGAATCAAGCATATGAGGTGCGTCACATGTAATGTATGTACTACATCTAGGGAAATCATTTTTGGGCAGAAATGTACCACATCAAAAAGAGACGGTGAAAGAGAAAGTGAAAGTACAAATGAAGTGCAAATACCACACTGAAAAAAATGAACTTGTCTACCTGTTACATGTACTAAAATGTAATATGTGTTTTGTACATAATAATTTCATGTTTCCAAGATGAACATGAATAA
>JAQMYK010000016.1:9747381-9761278 GCA_030014345.1 Clarias buthupogon
TTTTTGACAGTGAAGAGCTGTCCCACCCTGAGGAGGCAGTTTGGAATCGCATCGGCGGTCATTTTCGTTGAGACTACAGTGTTTTGTTTGATCTGATTTTCTTTGAATGTTTTGAAAAGAGACTTTGAGTTCAGTTTGCAAATAAAAGAAAAACAATAGCCCTTACTCACGAACCTCCTGCATCTGTGTCCGCCTGTTCCTTCTGATCCTGAATCATGACACCTTCAATTGATAGTGGGATAACTACTGTTTTTGGTAGGGGTGAGAATGATAAGAAAAAATTAAAATTCCTTGTTTAAAAATATGTAAATTAGTGGATCATTTTTTGTGCCTGTATTTTAGTAAATATTTAAGTTTGAAAATTGTTTGGTTTAATTTATATGTTAGAAACAACATATAAACATATACTGAACGTATAAATTGCGTGGTATGGGCCTGGAGCCTTAGGGCATGAGGCAGGGTACCTCTTGAATGGGGTGCCAATCCATCACAGGGCACACACGCATACAGTACAAACACTCAAACACTCATTAACTTTAGATTAGTGAAGCATTAATATCCACTGCTTGGCACAAGGTAATTCAGTGGAGGAATTGGCTGAATTAAGGCAAGCTAGCTAAGGCAATTGTGGTGGCTCAGTGGTTAAGGCTTTGTGGTACGGATAACAAAGTTGTGTGTTTAAATCACAGTTCTGCCATGGTGGGGTCTTGGAGCAAAACCTTTATAACTTTGTCATAGTTCTTTACTATAAACATGTTTTTACAGTTATTTAGAATAGAATAGAATAGAATAGAATAGAATAAAATAGAATATCTTTATTGTAATTGGAGCATGTCGTATGTTCAATGAAATTAGGTGCTATACATGTATTACACAGGATACACAAATGAACCTTTACACAATTTATACACTTTTCACAAATAATGCAAGAAACTCTTATGCCTATTTCACTAAAATCCACGCTTATTGCACTATATACTATGAAGTTATACTGCACTTTAGACTCAAGTTATATTGCACTTTAGACTCATCCAAGACTCGTTTTGAAGCAAAGGCTTGTTTGAGAGAAAAGCCTTTCAATCCTACAGAAAATATAATGGAAAAAAGTCAATGCTGGCTATGATCTAAAGGTATCGGAACACACAGTGCATCACAGCCAAATTCCCTAGATCTCAATCAGGTTGAGCATCCATGGAATGTGCTGGGCAAACAAGTCTGGTCGATGGACGCCCCATCTTGCAAATTAAAGGATAGCACCTATAGCCTTTAAAGGATCTGCTGCTAAGGTCCTGGTGCCAGATACCACAGCACACCTTCAGAGGTCTTGTGGAGTCATGCCTCAAGAAGTCAAAGCTGTTTTGTTGGCAGAAAAGGGAAAGTAAAGCCTAAGTAGTTTTAATGTTATGACTGATCGGTGTGCTATTATAAATCTATCTCCTTTAACATGGTTAGAGAAAAAGAAATGAGAAAACTAGATTGTGTAAAAGGAATGCAAGAACCATTTTTGATGCTAAATTTTAAAAGTACATTGGACCAAATATGAGTAAAGACAACCATGATGCTGTTCTGCCTTCCAACTTTTCAGATTCTTAAAAATCTTATTTTAATACAGATTTACAGCCAAATACCAGAAAGAATATTAGAAACAATAAAGTATAATAAGAGTAAAGTGGCTAGGAAGCTGGTTAACTGAGCTAGTAGCTATAAATACCTGGATATCAATTCCAGTACCCGTTATTAACACTGCCTATGTATAGTGCTGATGAGACATGGAAACTTTTTGCATGTTAAATTAACTTCAGCAGCATAGCTGAGAGCATTCATTAAAAGAAGCAAGATACAATCAGTACAGCAAAGCAGGCTTTTCAAAGGCTTTCTTAACATTGACATAGTGGCCATCTCAGTGTTATTGTTTTTTTTTTCTCATTTAGTTAACCATGGACTAGGCACCATTCCAACAAAGTGACGTAACATGGGCCTGTCCTTTACTAAGCAGATAATGGGCCTGAGAATCACAGTGCTAAACCTTCCAGTGTAAATCCTGCTGGTTAGGCAACTACTATGCATGTGAAGGATATGCTTCCTGATGTGGATTAAAGAATCGGTTGGGGATTTAAAACCCATTTTCATTTATGTTACATAACAGCCCATATAAGACTATCCATTAAAGATGTTTCACGACCTCAGGCAGGGCTGTAAACACCACAAACATTACTCCTTAATGTTCGAGTTTGACTAATTCGGCTCTCCTAATGACATGCTTTATTGTATTATTCTGCAGGAGGCGGTTAGATACTTGCTTCCAGAATAATCAGTGTGTGGCCTCATCTAGCATAACACATGGAAAAGAATGGAAAAGAACTTGAACTTTTGCAACATCACTTTCTCCACTTCTTTTGAATCAACCAATGAAATAGAGGTGTTAGAATTTGTACTTATGTGGTTGATTGATATAAGAGTTGAATAAGAGTTTTTTACGTAATAAGGTTATGTGAAGGCAATAATAATTTTATATTTTTGAATCATTAAAATGGGTTTTGTTTTGTTTTTGTTTGGGGGTTTTTTGTCTTTTATCACTTGAGTTGTTCGCTCTTGATCAAATGCACTTACAGATAAACTGCAAAGCACAGTGCACTCCATATTTAGACATTTCTGTGGCGGAAAGGCTTTAAATCTGACTGCAAAGCACTGACGCTGGAGACAATCTTCAAAGATGTTGAAGTTCTCACTGCAAAAGGGTTTGTCATCTGTTATCTTTGTTAAATAACATAAATCTGCTTATTATTAGAATTAGCTTATATGGTGCACACCAACATACAAGTTTATGACAATTACTTTATAAACCCTTTGCTATAGAAATGATAAAGTATTATATTAAGCGAATTACATAATTATAAACCTGTGGTTTTAATTACAGCCAAGATTCATATAGAGAATTGTTTAGATAGTTGATAATGTAGATAATAAGTAAAAGAAGCATCCAACAAAATATTTTTTTATAAGCAAAAGTCTTGAGCCACCTTTCATTCCTTCAGGTTATATTCAATTAAATTATGTAGATTAAATTAAAGAAATGGGAACCAATACTTTACTCTAACAGGCTGCTAAGTGCCTCAATATACAGTACAATTTAAAAATTGGTTGTTTATGTAACAACCTCAGAAGCAACCTCATTTCCCCTCTCGTCTGTTCCAACCACATAGCATTCAGCATCACCAGTAGACTAATCACCAGTCTGATCATCTGCATCTGTTTCTCACATGTTCATGCTTTAAGGTAGGAGTTTTTTTTTTAATGCTTGAATGATTCATATATCAAGGTGTGACTTAACAATCAAAAAAGTCTCTACAAAATGGGCAGGTACAGGTACTGGACTGAAGCCTAGAGAATTATTTCTAAAGACTTCTCAAGAAATTCAGCTTCCAAAGAGCCAGACTATGAAGAAATGAGCGGTGGTTTTGCACAGTATTGTACAGTATATAGCCACACAGTTGCCTTAAAACACATCCAGTTTGTTAGTAGTGCCAGGCTGATTTCTGTACACATGAGAATATAGCTTAATATAATTAATATAAATATAGATTAATGAGTTTGAAGTTAATGTTTAATAAGCAGGGCATGTACAGGCTAGTATATCAAGCAAGCATAATCTATAAAGACTTTATTCGATTACTATTACTTTTGTGCCTCTTAGACAATTTGTTTGAAAATCCATCACTATATGTATAGTTTTATATATACTTTCGATTTCACAAAATCCTTACTTAAAATATGAGTGCATAGCTTACTCATAATGGCTTTAGTACATGATGATCCCGGCATGTGTCTGGGCAAGTAGGATCAACTTGGTGTTCTTGTTAGCAGAGCTCAAGGGCAAAACAAACACTCGAATAGATTTTAGCTGTTCAAGCAGCATTTAATTTGGGTTGCATGAATGCCATGCTCATTTACCATTAATAATGGTATTCTCTAAAAAAATCTCTAATAGCAACTACAAGCTCATAATAAACAAGGAACATGAAGGGACAGCAATCTTAGTTTGCATGCATGGGTCAAATGCGGACTGGAGAGATTTGAGGGTTTGAATAGGTGATGAAGCAGAGCAATACTGTACATGGTGGCGTAGAAATGGTACTGTGCATTAGACAGCTTGTCACCACAGTTGGTAATATATAACAGGACCCTGCCTAGAAGATTGGTTATAAGTAAGCACAATTTTATAGCTTGTAGACAAGGAATTTCTAGTGAAAAGTAAATGAGAATTAAGCAGCTTTACTGCATGAGTGCACGTTGTACTGTATAGGACAAAGCAGTGCATGCTTCCTCCAAGCCAGCATCCACACTAGAGATGAGGGGGGTTAATATTTAGCATGCCTAGTGCGTTAGTCAATGCCAAGTGTTTATCCATGACTCAGAGCCAGCGATGCTTGTTAATAAGCTAAAGCTCAGATAAGATTTGGGTCACTGCAATCTAAGTGCATTCCTCTACACAGTAGCACAAGGTCGGTGGCATGAGCAGCTCATGGGAAACTCAATGCTGTTTCGATTCATTGCGTGTAAACACATTTACAACAAAGAGGACGTTTTTTTCTTTAGCGTGAGCCGTCCAAATCTCTGGAAGCAGGCAAGGAAGAAATTCCCAAGATGGTTCCCTTTTTAACCACAGCTCATATTGCTTTTCCACACAAAGCCACGTTTTAAAAACACTCCCGACAGACAGTTAAGCTGTCGATTGCACTCTTGGGTAAGCGACGACAAATCTGCAGCACGCCAATGGTCTGTGGCGCTCTAGCATTCTACACGCACAGGCCAAACTGTGCCACTCGTAAACAGATGCATGCATAGGCTGACAGCCACACGAAAGGGTTTTTATATGACTCAGCCCAGGTCTCTTTAAAGTCTTTGGTATAAATCTTAGCAGGGAAGAAAGCCAGCTGATGGGCGGGAGATTTACTCGAATATTAACACAACACATGGGCAGACAGCATGTCTTTGGTGTCCATGGGCACAAATGCAAAGCTGTTTTGCTCTTTTTATCAAGGTACATTTATCACGTAGGTGTTATCTGGACTGAGAGAACAGGAAAATTTATGGCTTTGTGCACTTTACTGGATTTACTACTTGCCTGAGCGAGCCAACTCACATGAGAATTTCAGTACAAGCACTTTAAAAAACAGTTGAATAAAATTCTTTTGGGACATTATAAGATTTCCAGACATAGTTCTATCAAGTAATACTGTAGTAATTATGCAGTAATTAACATCTTTGTTAGGTTTGCAACCAGTTATTGTAGATTTTGTATGATCATAAAGTTCAGAAATATTTAATGTGCTTGATCATTAGAAAACGTTTATTGTATGACCATGCTATGTTTTGCTTTTATCTGGAAATGGTAGAAACGATGGTTTAATAAAAGGTCATAGCCTGATTGTTATGCTGATCAGCCATAACATTTAAACCATTAACAATGAAACATCCTAGAATTTGGGTTCCCCTTATGCCACCAGGGCTGCTCTGGCCCCTTGGGACATGGCTCCTAAGGGCCTCTAGGGGTGTGCTGTGGTGTCTGGCACCTCGAATTTGGCTGCGGATTCTTTAGGTGCGGTGGGTTGCGGGGTGTGGATTTAACTTGTTTGCCAAGGGTACTCGATCAGATTGAGATGTGGGGAGTTCAGAGGCTGGGTCTTGTGCTCTTTGTCTGCTAGGCCCCATGCTTGGTGGGTGTTCTGATACCTTTTTATTGTGGCCTGCATATACTTTTTTCAGCAAATTGTGCTCCATCGGCTTTTGCAGGGGAATTGGATTAGACAGGCTAGGCTTTGGCCCCACGGGCATGGGTGAGCCTGGGGTGCCCATGATCCTGTAACCATTTTCTGGTATAATTTTTGATCAGTGTTGTTCACGTCACCTGTCAGTGGCCATAATGCTATGGCTGATCTGTGTATTTTTACTGTCTTTCTCACTTTGCTTGTATCTCCTTCGCGTTTCCTCATTTTTTGTAATAAACCATAAGTGGTTGTTCAGGCTACACAGTAAAGGTCTTTAAGAGGCCTGCGGGGACAAATGAAATACACAGAAAGCTGCTGAGGCTAAAAAAGGAGACAGAAATGAAATGCCCACGCAAGTCAACCGGCAGATGAGAATTCAACGCTCTTCAAATGTCTCTCGCTGCAGGAACGGCTGCTCAAAAAAACAAGCCTTGGAGAAAGAAGCATGGCATGCTAAAGCAGTGGCGAGAAATTCTCACTATGTAACAGTGAACGCAAAAGTTCCCTATAAACTTCCCCACAAGTACGGCAAATGACACTTTGCAGGGAGCACAGGCTCATCTGCTAGATGAGTTCCATATGACCTGCAGATAGAAAAGGGCTTCATTAAAGGCATTTAATCGTCTCTTCCTGAACCAAGGGCAGGAAGGCAGTTAGCATGCTCTTGGAACCTCTGTTTACACCAAACTGTGGCTTCACCCAAATAACAGGGCCTGACCACACTCTGTTATTGTGTTTATGATTACTGTAAAGAGCTGTGCACAAACATTCACATAGCTAAAGCCAGAAAAACAAAATGAGGACAAAACAGTCACCAGGGAGCTGTCGTCTGGCTGCTGGCTAAGCATAAAATTAGCAGAGGCCACGTTATATCTGCATAAATGCTTTTGCAGCCTGATTAAAAACATTCATTGTGTGTCGAATTGAGAGTGCAGTGGAAAAATCTAAGATCCTTTTATTCCTAACAATGTTAAAACTTCTTACATGTAAGGAACAATATATTGTTAAATTAAATTAGCTATGACAGCATGATGGTTTCGTGTTTAGCACTGTGGCCTCGCACCTCCAAGGTAGAGAGTTTGATTCCTGCCTCAGGTCTGTATGCTTGGAGTGTCATGTTCTCCACATGCTAGGTGGTTTCCTAAACAATGAATAAGATTCCTGTTCTTGACTTCCAGGAGTCGAACCTGACGTGGTCTTCTGCAGTTGTAGCCTATTCACCATAGGATTCTATGCACTGTGCATTCTGAGATGCTTTCCTACTCGCCACAGTGGTAAAGAGAACTTATTTGAGCTTCCACCAGTCTAGTCATTCTCGTTTAATCTCTTTCATCAACAGACATTTCTACTTGCAAAATTGTATTTTTTTGTACCATTCTCTAGAGAAAGAAGTGTTTTACAAAATACTTCAACAAGCACATCAGGAAACATCAATGCCACAGTCAAAGTCACTATGATCACATTTTCCTCTCAAGTCTAATGTTTGATATGAGCATTAACTGAAGCCACTGTCCTGTATCTGCATCAAGTTACAATTGCAAAAATGAGCAGGTGTACATAAAACTGCCCAGAGAGTGTGTTTGAAATATATACATTTGTCTAAGTAAAAATGTTCTACACTACCAGTCAAAGCTTTTGATGCATCTTCTAATTATATGATCTTACCTGATTTTGATTTCTTTCTACAGTACATTATGCAATAATACTCTTTGAACAGCTGATATTGAGATGTGCTATTACTGTATTATCTGTAAAGCCTTCATAACGGCTTTAATCTGAGGTGCTGTTAATTGGTGATTTCTAAGGCTGGTGACTCTAAATGAACTTCTTCTTTGCAGCAGAGGTAACTTTTGGTCTTGCTTTCCTGAGATGGTCTTCATGAGAGCCAGTTTCATCATGGTGCTTGATGCAATACCCTTCTTGCAAGAACTATTCCAGAACAGCAGGCCTTCATGTCTTAAAATATTTAACTTAATTACATAATGCCATATGTGTTAAATCATTTTATGTCCAAACTTTTGACTGGTACTGTATGTAATCCACATAACAATCATTGCAACTCTCACCATCATCTCCTTTTCATGTCTGATGTCATTAGCCAGTGTTTGTGCTGCTTCATGTAAAACACAACCTTGGTACCATTTAATCACCTCACCTTGTATCCAGGACATGTTCTTGTCATGCACTGACAGTTACCTAACACCGCATCAGTGAGCCGAGCCATGTTAGGGATTTATGATGTCACTATACGTCCTATTGCAGCACCAGGGCATTTTGACCTATTTAACTCGGCTCAATCTCATCAACGTAATCCTCTTTTGAAAGAAAATTTTCCACCCTAAATGATAATCAATTTATACATAAGCTGAGGTATGCTGGATGTTGCTGCACAGGAAACTAGAGCATCAAAGTAGTGTATATAGAAGAGTGCAAAACCCTTAGGACAAAAGAAAGACATAGAATTAATCTTGCTTCAGATATGACTATATGATAGATTGATAACAAAAGTAATAAGAGTGAATTCTGTCAGATTGCATGGGTAATATTTTTACATTCTATTTAATATTTCTTTTACAATAAAATATATAAAAATATTTTTCTTTTTTTGCTCTAATCTTTTGGAGTGCTATCCTATTGCATCTCCATTTTAAACTTCTTAGCTCCTGCGCAATGACAGGACATGAAACCATTGAAAAAAGAAATCAAAATTTTAAGTTTTCTCAACTTGATTGTTTATATTTGTTGGACAAAATAGTAGTAAAATCCAGTTAAATAGATTTTATAAGTAAATTCAACACTGTGCTCAAAAATATGTCCACCTAAGTTGGAATTTTAAATTGAGTTAACAATTTGCAAGTTGGATTTTTTACAGTGTATAACTGTTTCTATGTTTAACCTCTTGAGTACAAGAGAATGTGGATATCACCTGGACACTTTCTTATAAATCAAAGTCATGAAGCGTGACACATTTTGTAATAATTACTTTGTTATACATCAGTCTTTCCCTCACTTATTCTTGCTTGTACATATTGGACTACATGTAGTTTATATAAACTCATCCTTTTAACAACTTGTAATTACTGTTGGATCTACAGGTAACCTGTTCTTCCTCTTTGGTTACGTAGAGTGTGTATTTTTATACAATGCAGTCATTTTTGGGGAGAACAACACAGAACTCCATTGTGTCTCCAAGCTTCGTTTTGGCTTTGCCTTGCTAGGCTGTGTTATTGCTCAACAAGTGAAACTCACTATCATTCTCCCCATTGTGTCACATTTTCCCTGAGCATTACCTGATCGAACATTCCATGATGTTTTCCATTAGTTTTTCTTTGCTGTTCATTGTGCTTTTCATGGTAAGCCAGCTAGTGGGGTGGGAGTGGAATTCACCCTTCACGCTTTGTTCTCCATGCTAGGTCAGGATCTTCTTTGGTGCTCATAGTTCTTGCCATCCAACCATATAACAGGGTCTATGCCTTCATACCCCTTATATGGTTGACACTCACAAGTTATGTACTCATTGCCCAGTGCTGCCGGATAGTCAAAACCAAATAATCATACAGAAAACCAAGAATAATTGTATTTCTGGGCAAATTATCACACATTGAAAATTTGATTGCAGTGCCCCAGAACCGAGTTTGCAACAAATATAACTACTTCTATAAAAATTTACATTCAATGGACTCCAACTATTAAAAAATTGTTGAGCATCAATTATTATGTCTAATAATTATATATGCTAAATTGTGCACCACTAGCTAACTAGAAGGCAATAGTGGCTGTCTCATGAGATCTCAGTAGAGATGTAGATTGGGTCATTTACTACAGATCCAGGGTCTGCTTTCTGTGACACATGATGACAGAATAGATATAAAAATGAATAACCAGACTGGTTCCAAAATAGACCCACACTGTTAAACTATGACACCAAAAAAAAAACATGACATTTAGGGTTTTTTACAATTAGTGATCATACAGAGACTTAAATTAGCATACACATACTGTATGATAATCATCATACATGTGGCAACACAGTAGATTCAGTGTGACACAGACACTAGGCTCCTGAATGGTAGATTTAAACCCTGAATACACCATAGTATAAATTGTGCTAGTATATACTATGTACTAGTAGCAAATAGATAAGGCAAAGTACACAGTCAATATGAGTCACCTTCTAGGTGAACGTGATGTTACTTTGATATTGTCTTACACAGAGTTGTGCTACAATTTACTGTTCATTAACCAAATAAATATCAATCCTATGCTGTGCTGTTTCTTATTCTCTGCTCATAGAAAGTGTGATGAATCGTTGAGATAAAAAACAAACTGGTATAATTATCAAATTAAAAATAGCACTCAAAGTGAGGACATAAATGACGCCAAACTAAATTGCTGTTAGAAGTAAGCTTTCTGATTATATGTTAACTATCACCTGATTTATCACATTAGTTTTTCTTTGCTGTCCAAAGTGCTTTTCATGGTAAGCCTGCTAGTGGGATGGGAATGGAGTTCACCCTTCATGCTTTGTTCTCCATGTTAGTGGTGTGATAATTGATTCTGACTTGAAATTCATGTTGATCATATTACTAAGATAGCCTTTCATCTCGGAAATACTGTTGAGATAAGAAATACAGTATAATGCCATGACATGCAATTACATGATGCTAGTTCATGCTTTTGGTACCTCACGCTTTTGATTATTGTAATGCCTTATGGAGATGTTCCATTAGGGGCATAAACAACCTTCAGTCCTGAATGCAGCAGCCAGACTCCTTACTAGAAACAGAAGATACTGTATGAGCACATCACCCTAGCTTATCTTCATTGCTGTGGCCAAAACTTTGCCTTCATTTTAAAATACTACAATTTCCCTATAAAGCACAGAAAGGTCTTGCACCACAGCACCTGGTATTCTGTGATCATCTCTGCCTTCTTCAGCAGGCTGTTTGTTGGTACCTCCTATAATGTCCTAAATATAAAACTGTAGCAGGGGCAGAGTTTTCTCTTACAAAGCCCCACAATTTTGTTTTAGTCTATCCAGAAAATAATTGTTTCTGTCCAGAAAAATAAGTGCTAAACTACTCCATAAAGTCTTCAGCATATCTCAAAGACCTTCAGTGGAGTTAAGGCGGTGGTAGACAATTTATGTATTTAAAAAAAATTCCTCGTGCTCTCAAAGAACTTGATGAGTCTTGCCATTGTCATCCTGCAATATTCCTGTGACATCAGAGAACTAAAAGTCCATTGATGAGATAACCTGGTTATTCATTAACTTCAAGTTCTTTTTTTTTTTTTTTTTGCCAAATGGCATTGCTGAGACTAGACCTGACCAACTGAAGCAACCTCAGGTCATAACACTCCCTCCAGAATCTTGTACATGTATGATAGGTGCATTGCTTTATGTGCTGCCCTTCTTACCTAGACATGCACATTGCTCTGGTGTAGGGTCAATCTGAATTCAATAAACCACATTACCTTTTTCCCATTGCTTTAAAAGTCAATATTTTGAACCCCAGCCAAAGCTGTTTTTGTTCAATCAGCCACATTAACAAGTGGTTTTCAAACACAGCTATTTAGTCCCAATCCCGTGAGCTCTCATCACATTGTGTTTGCAAATATGATCTTACTTTCACTATGAAACATAACTGTGAAGAGTTTGTTACAGTCATTAAAAAAAAATTCCACACCCATTTATTTTCTGCAAAGGTCATGGTCCAGCATTATCCTTCAAGGTTTTAATAATGCGTTGCACAGTTCTTAACCCAATTCCAGTAACCATGGTTGTTTCTTTGGTATATGCAAGGCCAGTCATTTGATCCTTCTTTTGCTCCACAGTAACATCTTTTTTTTCGACTACAGGACACATCGTCTGATATGGTCATTTAAGAAATGGGAAGCTACTCACTGCATCAGTTAGGGTTAACAGAATTGTTGTCAACCATAGCATATTAAATGCTGTAGTAAATATCTAAATTAGCCACTAGCTCCTTTTTGCTCAATTAATACCAAATGGCTACTTTTTCGGATAGGCATTGTAGTTGCATAAATAACCCTCTCTTCAGAATTTGATCTTGGTTATTCTTTATTGTGTTATTTTAATGTAATCTAATCGTATTTTATGTACTATATAGTGTTTCCAATATATAAACAAAACATTGTTATTCATCTATTTATTCATTACAACTTGAGTTAAAAAAAATTTTAATCTCCATCACCTTTTTTTTTCAGAAAGAAACAAAGAAACAGAAATAAGGAGAAATGTAGCAATGCTTAAATTATCATACTATTTTATTGCAATTATTTGCACTAGACAAACTGTGGAAGCATTTTAAAAGCCTCTGTACAAAACACAGACAGTAAAGCATTATTAGGATTTGCCTACACTTGCCTGTAATTGTCCAAAAATAAAAAATCCACTTCCAAAAAAATATCTGGCTGGAAATTTAGCCCGGAGTGAATGAGACAAAACATAATAGCTGACTAACAGAAGAACTGTACAATGGCCAAAGCTGGACCGTGCTTTGGTGGAGGCATGTGTCTCGGAAAGATATTTGGAAGGTTAAAGCGCCAGCGGTAAACCATCGAGGAACCACAAAAAAATTTTCCATGCAGCACTTTAGGTTATTTCTTTTTTTTCCTTTTTTTTCTTTTTTAAGAACTCAAGCATGGCCGAAGAGAGTGCAAGCCTAAATTGTTGACACATGGCTCCACTCAAGGTTAATAATGCTATTTCCCCTTTTTGCTAGCAGCTGTTCTTGAAGTCATGTAGAGAGTCACAGGTGCCTATATATCTTGTTTTGTTGTTTGTTTGTATAGCGTTGCCATTAAAGGCCACCCCAGACTGACTTGGATTAATGTTTATGACATGTATGCCCTTATCCAGATTGCTTTGTAGTCTCTATCAAAAACACATGGTCAAGCTTGTTTACTTGGCCAGAAACTAAGAGCACCAACTTAATTTTATATCAATAGTTATGACTTTCAGTGACCTTTTTTGTTAAAATTTTTGTTGACCTTTATAGTTAAATCTATTTTCAGTCTATTTTCCCTTTGGGTTTTTACATTACCTACAATGCTGTTGGACTACATACTGATCGTAGCCCCAGAGGGATTTAATCTCTACCAAAATATGGTGCAGCAGCCCTGTAGTTCTTTGATTTGTCCAGTTCTATTATCTGTACATACTACAAATCAGCTTTACCTTACTTGCTAATACTCACTCACTCACTCACTCATTCTTTACATCACTTATCTGGTACAGAGTTGTGGGAGGCCTGGAGCCTATCCCAGGAGATTCAGGGCACTAGGTGGGGTACACCCTGGACGGGAAACCAATCCATCACAGGACGCAAACATGCAGACACCCAGATTCTCATTCATATTACTGGAGACGCCAATTAACTAAATATTTGGCCTGTGGGAGGAAACTGGAGTACCTGGAGGAAACCCACCAAGCACAGGTAGACCATCCAAACTGCTCTCGAACCCTTGACTGTGGAGGTGTGAGTGCACAGTACTAACCACTAAGACACCCTGCTGCTATGAGATAAAGACCAAATATTCCATATACCTGCACTGCATTCTGGAAATTTCAGTCTAGGGCTTGCTATCTATAGCACTATTAGCACTGTTAGTAACAAACAGCAAAATCTTAATCTTTGGAACTCAAAGCACAATGGCCCAGCATCAACTTCTCATAGGAATAAGGAAACTACAGCACTAAACAGCAAATTACCACAAGAGTCACTAAACACATCACAGTTACTGTTGTGTAATCCTAATTTATATTTTTGAAAAGTGGCAATTTTCTGGTCATAGGCTACATTGAAAATGTTGATTAGTACAAAATTGTGTGTATTTTGTCATGTAAACCTCGCTCATATTGTTTCACCTGTGACTAGACCACCTAGTGACTTTTCTTTTTTATCATTATATCTTTTGTTTATTTATTATAGTTCTTCTCAAATGCATTGTTTTCTATTTCATTTTGAATACTGTAATACAATACTATGATTACACATACTATTGTAATACTTGCTTGTGGGTGCTTTCGGGGCTTTAAGAATGAAGAAGTTATAAGATTAATCAAATAAAACCCTCAGACACGGACGAGCTCTTCTTAACGCCAA
>JAQMYK010000016.1:9888942-9899015 GCA_030014345.1 Clarias buthupogon
TATATATATATAAATTTTTTTATGGTCCTCCTGCAGGCAAAAACCTCTTGTTGATGAGAGAAGTTGGAGGAGAACAACTTGACTTGTTCAAGCAGTTTATATCAAAGGAACACAGATAATTATTTTAATATACTGTACATGTAGTATTTACCAGAACTGGCCACTGGAGAAGCACAGGCAAAAAAAAAAGAAAAGTACTGCATGGGCACGGGTTAATCCATGACATGTAATAAATATCTTTTATTTATATAAAAACACAAGCACTGATATTTGAAACCCTAAACCTACATGACCTGAATTCAATTATTCATTTATCCTAGTCATTGTGAATCCAGGGTAAAGCCTGGGCAGGAGGCAGGAATACACCCCTTAATGGGGCACCGGTTCATCGCACATAGACACAGGGAACATGGAAAACTCAACAGTCATAGTATCCAGTTCTCAGGGTTAAACCAGGTGCCCACTGTGAATCCCCAAGAAATAACGAAATAATTCATTACGCTCTGCACACAGATATCCTATAATTACGTTCCTGAGCTAATATGTTATTTACGGCCATTAGAAACCAACTCATCAGTTAATCACAGTTATCTGTTTTTTGTTCAAGTTTTAAATGCTCTTGCCAAAATACAAATAGGAGCCAGTTTATTATGGACAACACTGTAGTAAAAAGAGGTCGCAAGTTATTAAGTACAAATAGCACCTACTGTATTTAAGTATTGTTTTTGTGTAGCTGTACTTTATTTGAGTATTTTTCATATATCACACTTTTAACTTATTAATTCAGACAGCAAAGTGATTAACAGTTGCCTGGGCTAACCACTAACCACTATATTGGTATTCTGGTCACATTCTTGTTTTGAAGTCCTTGTTTTGTTTTGAGTCCTTGATTTTCTAATTCATAAAATAAAATATTAAAAGGTATAATACTATAATATGCATGCAAAACCATCTTACTAGATATCATGTTGAGATTTGCGATGTATGCTCCTCTATTTTAATTATGTTAGAGTTTAATGGAGCAAGAGAGAGATGGAGAGAGGTATAAGTAGTAGTAGGTGTGTAAAGAATGTGGGAGGATGTGAAGTGGAACAAGGTGAGTACGTGCACTCCCTGTTCCGGAGACAGGAGATCCATAAAGACCATGTTGTCCAAGCACATTTGTGTGCGCATGCGCATCTACTGAAACAGGTTTTACAACATCGCTCTTACTCCACCCCAATCCAAGGATTTAAAAGCCCTCCACTGGGCACTTGGTGCACTTCCACAGCATCTCCCACAGCATCCTCAGCTTGTTTCCACTGGTCCATTATTTCTTCACCATGAGTCTGAGGAGCAAGAGAATCAGTTCGAGTAGTTCTGTAAGGAGCAGTGGGAAGCTTGGTGGCTATGGCGGCTATGGCGGCTATAGCTCTGGCTTTAGCACAATGTCCCTTGGAGGTTTGTCACCCAACTTCAGCACCAGCAGCACCTACTTGGGTGCCCCCATAACCAGCATCTCCGTCAACAAAAGCCTGCTGGCCCCCCTCAACCTGGAGATCGACCCCAACATCCAGATGGTTCGCACTCAGGAAAAAGAACAGATGAAATCTCTTAACAACCGCTTTGCCTCCTTCATCGACAAGGTAAGATTTGGGTTGTTGGTCTAAGAAAGTAAAATGTATTGTTAAGGCAGATCCAGACATGAAATTAAATTCTACAAGGTAAAGTCAACAAGTTGATCAATACCTTTCTTTGCCTTAAATTGCTGACATTTCTACTAGAAGCAACACATCCTTGTTTAAAGGGCTGCTTCACAAAGACGGTATTGTACTTCGGGTCTGTGACGCCAAAGTAGGAGTGAAATTGTTGACCCCATTCCATTTTAAAAGGATACTTAGTTTTAGACATCTAAGAAGCCCAAGTGTTCTCAGACAAGAGTGATTTGCTTAACACTGCTGGAAAGCTCATGAAAACGATAGTTGAGCTTTAGCACCATGGCTCTTTTCTCTAAAGCTGGACTGTAACCGGATAAAAAGCAGGTCAGGCTTGAGCGAGTCACCTAAGACACCACTATCCCTGAGAGTATGAAGAGAACCTTTGTGCGCTTGGGGGACAATGGCAACCCAATCCCAGGGGCCTCCTGGGCTGAAACAGAGACTTTTACTGATACCAGTGAGGGCCAAAGGGGTTTTTTAAGTACTGGCCTCAGATCAGTGTTCAAAAGAATGAGATTGGATTTGAAGAGAGGTGGCTGATCTATGAGCATGCCTTGTACATCTAGCTCCGCCACGCAAGTAACTGAGGGATAATGTTGCTCCATTAGTGTCACTCCCCTGGCACAACAGCAATAAATGAAACCAGTCTAGCCTTTTAATATGTGTGATGGACCAATACACTAAAGGACATTTAATTATCACATTCAACCAATGATTCCACAGAATCAAGCTTCTTTAGGGACAGCAGACAAACCTCAATAAGCGAAGATGTATAATTTTACACATTAAGAGACATCATGAGAACATTACAAGTCTGGTAGTAGTTAATAGCATATGCATTTAATTTTAAAGCTTCAATCACCCACACCTAATGACCTATACAAACTGTAAATTGAATTGGGAATCCATGAATCTTTGATCAGTTTGGCACCACACCGGACTTCATCCTTCAGCAAGGGCTATAAGATACTACCGATAATAACAGGCATCAGGGAAACAATGAGTCTTTTTGTTTCAGCTGCATGGAGTAACATACAGTAGCAAGGAGATCTTTTTTCCATCTCATTTTTGGAACACTTCCCTAATTCTAGCAAACATTCCAAAAGTTTTCATTATATTATCTTTGGCTTTTTTTCATTCACAGGTGAGGTACCTGGAGCAGCAGAACAAGATTCTGGAGACCAAGTGGGAAGTTCTGCAGAGTCAGACCCCCGGCAGGTCTAACATTGAGCCCATGTTTGAAGCCTACATGGCCAATTTGCGCAGACAGCTAGACGTGGTCAACAATGACAAAATCAAGCTGGATGGAGAACTGAGGAACATGCAGGGGCTGGTGGAAGACTTCAAGCACAAGTAGGGATCTCTAATAAAACAAACAGGCACTAGAAATGTCTTAATATTAGGTTGGGTTACTGAAATAGTACATATAAAAATCCCACAAAATATTAAATACTGGTATTTATAGTGAATTGTGGATTGGAATTTATAGTAATCCATTCATGAATCTAAATTATATTACGATTCTTTAAAACAGATAAAACATGTGAATGATGTTTTAATATTCTATGGAACAAAGATTTTTCTCCTGTGTCTTAAATAACAGATAAGCTCTGCATGTACAGTAACCCCTTCCATTTCTGTTGGCTTTGACTCAGGTACGAGGAAGAGATCAACAAGAGAAACAACCTAGAGAACGACTTTGTCATCTTGAAAAAGGTTTGATTCCACTACTGTCCTCTCAGGGGCGTTCATTTTGACAATAGGGTCTTTTGTGTGCTTTAGGTATAATCCTACTACAATGAGACAAGGGAGAAGAGTAAACAGCCTGATACAAAGGCACAATGAATGTGTCAAAGATTTAAAAAGATGAATGTTTATAAAAGCTGAACCTATATATACAGTATTATATTTTAACGAAACCCTGGGTGGGGTTAGAATGATATATCTAAAGGAACACATTTTGCAATGCTTGTGCATTAAGGCATGACCTGTGACATTTCTTGAATTACATATTACAATATCTTATATTTCCATTTCTGTTCTCTGAAAAAACCTCGTCATAAATTCAAATCAAGCACACATATCTTGTCTACGATGCAAATTATTTGTATTACTAACACACAAAATATTTTTGTCACATTTCAAAAAGAACATAGTGATTGCATTATTTTATGAACTGTAAATGTTGCTGTAACTGAGAGTAGCTTTGGAGAGAAGTTGCTGAACTGGGTCACTTGTCTCTCACATGCTGTAACACAACTACCTGAGGGATAATGTTGCTTCATTAGTGTTGCTAGCCTTGTACAACAGCCAGCACTCTAGCTTTTAACATGTGTGATGGACCAATAAGTACCTTTAATTGTTATTTTCTTATAACCAATAATTACACAGAATTCATTTGAGTTAATAAGTGCATGTTTGCAATGATGTACAGCAAACAAACCTAATCTGGATAAGCTTTATTAGAAAAGAAAATAATATGGGATGTTTGAGTTTAAAGCCTGAAAAACTACTTGTTCTCTACAAAATACCAGGGGTATGTATGCAGCTTTTGCCCTCCAGTCACCACACCCTACAGAGTTTACATTTCCGAGATGTGACAAGTGATGCTTTTTGATAATGATAGCCCTCATGGGAAAAAGTACTAGTACAAACCCCTTCCTGTCCAACATGTTGAACTACATTACTGTGCAAAAGTCTTCTTCTTGCCTCCCTGGTTTGATTCCCACCCAATGCCTGAACTCCAACCGCTGGATGCAGTACCAGTCCCAAGCTCAGATAAAATGGGAGGGTTGTATCAGAAAGGGCATCTGGTGTAAAACAAGCATACAAACAAACAAAAATCCTGTGCCAGGTTGTGTGTGGATCAGATGGTCCGCTGTGGTGTTTCCTTGATTAAATAATTGGGAGGTTTTACTGCAAAAAGTTTCTCAGCAGCAACCTCCTTTCCCCTCTCGTCTGTTCCAACCACAAAATTCAGCATCACCAGTATACTAATCACCAGCCTGAACATCTGTCATCATCTGCACCTGTTTCGCACTGGTTCATGCCTTAAGGTAGATGTTTTTTTTTACGCTTGCATGATTTATAGGTCACTATGTGGTTTAATAAATAAAAAAGCATTCTTCTTAAATTGGTCAGGGACTGGACTGAAAATAAGAGCCAAAAAGTCATTCAGGAAGTCTGGAGAACTATTCCACATGACAACATTACAAATACAAGCTGAATAAGCCTTTTATCCTAACCAGGCAGAACAACATCTGATCTCTAATTAATTTGTATGTCTGTTTAAATAACTGATAAGTTGTATTAGGTGTGTGGTTTAATAAATGTAATAAATGAACAGGTGTTATTAAACCAATATCGGTGCACAGAAACATATATTTCATTCCTAACCTGAAAACAGATCTTCAGACCAATGAATTGTTTGTAGGAT
Source organism: Clarias buthupogon (assembly GCA_030014345.1). Taxonomy (NCBI): domain Eukaryota; kingdom Metazoa; phylum Chordata; class Actinopteri; order Siluriformes; family Clariidae; genus Clarias; species Clarias buthupogon. Next base: position 9,894,076 of record JAQMYK010000016.1, read on the forward strand.
GTAGACTCTGCATACCTGGTGAAGGCTGATCTGGAAGACAAAGTGGGTGCTATGACTGATGAGATCAACTTCCTCAAGACTATTTACGATGAGGTAACACTGCCGTCTCTGGCTTACTACTTAGACTTATCAGTCTGGATTTAGATATCTGCACATTAACTAATCTTAAAAGAGTTACAGTATACAAATAAAACAAACTTAGATTCAAGTGAATTGAAACGTAAAGACGTTTCTTTGGATTACTTTACATGTCTAGAAAAAAAATCTACTGCAGATAAAGATATACAGTAGTAGATATAATGGAAGTGGAAGTAACTTAAGTAGGTCGCTAGCATTTTTTTCCTTGTTGATACAGGAGCTGCGTGAGATGCAGGCCAGCATCAAGGACACCTCCGTCGTAGTGCAGATGGACAACTCACGCAACCTCAACATGGACCAGATAGTGGCTGAGGTCAAGGTCCAGTATGAGGAGATCGCAGCCAAGAGCCGCGAGGAAGCTGAGGCCTGGTATAAGTCTAAGGTAGTAGACTCTTTGAGAATCATGTGAATCATGCTAGAATTATATACTATAACATAAGACGTTTAATTATTATCTCACCATAAGCTGATGGCACTGAAACATACTATATATTCAATAATCTGGCTGTAGGTTTTCATCCAGCATCATGAATTCCTTCATATTTTAAAAAGTTAAATATTTCCACATGATTATCCCAATTAATGTTCAGTTATTGCTACATACACTGGCATGTGTTTGTGTACTCTCTCCAGTTTGACCAGATGGCCAGCCAGGCTACACAGTATGGAAACGAGCTGAGGACCACGAAGGCTGAGATCGCCGAGCTGAACCGCATGATCAGCCGCCTGCAGAGTGAAATCGAGTCCATCAAGGCCCAGGTACAAAACACATGAATAAAGAATGACTGATGAATAATGATGAATAATAAATAAACAATTTTAGGGAAAATAATCTAAGTAAGACCATGTGGCACTGGCTTACTAGATGAAGTTTACATATTTATATAAATTAATTAACTAATCTTTCATTTAGAATATGCAAAACTGTGGGTTTTTAGAACAAATTTGGGTTATTTTCTACTTGCAGGCTGGTAAAGGTAAAGTATTGGGTATTGGAGGTATTGAGATGTCATTACTGAACAATGGAAATAAAACTTTTTTAACCCTAATCTTCAAATATGCAGATTTTGAACATGAGAATGGTGAAATATTCTCATGTTTAAATAAATGGAAATCATTCACTCATTTATATTTAGTAATAATTTTATCATGGTCATGGTGAGACCTACTATGTGAACATCCAAAAATGATATATTTCTACATATTTTTTGAATAATAGCTGACCTTTAAAAAGTGTCCAATAGTTGTAAGACTTAACTAGAAAACACTCTTGCTCCCAGCGCGCTAACATGGAGAACCAGATCGCTGAAGCAGAGGAGCGTGGTGAGCTGACTGTGAAGGAGGCCAAAGCTCGTATCAGAGACCTTGAGGAGGCGCTACAGAGAGCCAAGCAGGACATGGCACGCCAGCTGCGGGAGTACCAGGAGCTCTTGAATGTCAAGCTGGCACTGGACATCGAAATCGCCACTTATAGGAAGCTGCTGGAGGGCGAGGAGGACAGAATTGGACAGCAGGGCATTGTCAACATTCAATCCATGCAAGGTTACAGTGAGTATCAAGCTTAGAAACATGACTATAAAACAACTAGATTTGGCAAATATGTTTTGTTTTTACCACAAATGAAAGGCATAGTTTCGCTTTTTTCAAGTCTTAAATAAAAATTGAGGTGCGTATACAGTAAGAACATTATCATAAGTCTTGGTCGTTGTAAGTTTTTCAACTTTGCACACCAACTGTGAAGTTTGTCATTGAGACCGCAAGGACACTGTAAGTAATTGTGGCCCTATTCAACAACCCTCGTTCCATGCAAAAATGCATTCCAAAGTTCAGCTGAGACACTCATGATTCTTCTCATAATGCCACTGAGCAACAATTTTAACCTTTTTTTCCCTTAGCCAAACTTAAAAAAACCAAAACTATTCCATTAACAAATGTTGGTTCACGTCTACACTTGTATAGCTTTAGACACAATCACCTCAAAAGATGTTTGGCTCAGTAATAAGATTTCTACATGAACATTAATATTATTACATAAAATTTATTTTACTTAAAAACACATACTGTACGTGCTATTTTAAAATGATTAGCAATAGTATTTTTAGCTCTGCAATGTCCTTTTGTCCATTTTTATAGATAACAGTGTGTCATACAGAGTCTGAAACCACATAAACAAGTAGGTTTGAGATCACTAAAGAACTTTTGAGGTGAGTGTGTTTGCATGACGCCAAACCCGAGGCTAGAACCTTCCCATACAAATCAGCAACAGCAGCCTTATAGCGTTATTGCAAAACTAAAAAGAAAACAGGAGGAGAATTATGTATTATCTGTTTTTTGGGGGGGCGCATAAAACATAAGTATGTCTTTTTTATTCTAGGCTCCAAGGGAATGAACGGCTACCAGCAGGTCAGCTCTCCACCCCCTAAACTACTGATTAAAACCACGGAGTTTCGAGACAGCACCAGATTCAGCACTCATTAAAGTCTCACTATAAAATATGATATCTTTAAGAAACTTTTGTAATACTAAATGTAGGATCATTTTATGTTAGAACTGTTAAAAGAAACTATATCTATAAGGCATCATAGACCTGATATAATACAGTACTGTACTGAATAAAGAGTTATGGAAAACAAAATTGTAATATGTACGTACATAAGTAGACCTTTATGTTTATTTAATCTTTCTTTGCATTAAATCTCATATTGCCTAACATGAGGCAATATTTGCATTAAATCTAATTTGAGATTTTTTATTTACAAAAACACAACACCTTATCCACAACTGCATCTATGCATTTGTTCATAATGCTATGTAAAGGCATTAGAATGAAATTGTATTATGTGACAATAAAGGAACTGATTTTACACTTACGTACTGTAGATCGATCAGCCAAGATATTTGGTGTCTAAAACACTAATGTACCTGGGCCATTATTACATGGTCCTGGTCAGGGGAGTTCTTATGCCAGGAACACAGAATGTGAGGCAGGAATTCAGCCTGAATGTGCGTGAATGTGCACACTCTTGTTCACACCTTGTTGTGACTTATACTACATTACACATTTCCCACCTGAAGTGACTCACATCCAACTTTTTTCTACCCTAATAGGATGCAGATCTGATATACACGGCTGTATACATGGTCAATACATGGTCATGTGACTTGAATGAGAACAGTCAGATCGGAATTCATGCAACTTTTTGCCACTGTGTACTGTATGTGTGGGTATTTCATAGCCGTGCTAGCAATAACTGGTAAAACAGCTAAAGTAAGTCATCTGGCTCTCTTCCTTCTTCTGGATTGAAACAAATACAGCCAACTAACTCATTGCTATCCTTCAGAGTAAAATCCCAAGCATATTTCTGCTGAAACCACATCCGATTTCTTTAATTACTGATGGTATGCACATATGTGACGTGTTTTTCTGTGCGGTTTCAGAGGACAGACAAATCCACATTAGAGTCAGATAAAAGCCACTTGTAACTATTAATGTGAACCAGCATGACACGTAAATCCAATCTGACCACAAAAAAAAAAAAAAACCAGAATTGAACAACATGGCTTGTAATGTGAGCGTAGCTTTAAATTCACCAATCCACATACCTGCATGTTCCTGGAAAATGGGAGGAAACTGGAGAACCAAGGAGTACGTTTGCACAGACAGTGACCTAAGCTCTGGGTCGCCCAGGGATCCTGGCACTCTTAAGTGTCATAAGTGTAAACCAGCCTGTGATATTAACTATAAAATGCATTGTTATAGTAAAAATCTAGTTTAAAATTACATTATTTGTTTTTAACCCTAGTATTCAGTATACATTTTTACACCTCCTTCAGAACTAGTGGAGAATTTCTCACTGTGTTCATTTTCATGCGTTTCTGTCACCCTGTGTCTATGACCTCATGTTTGTAGCCTCTTCCAGTTAAACAAGTTCTAGCCTTTTCAGCTAAATTACACAGGAAATCATCCATCCATCTATTTCTGTCTACTGCTTGTCCTGTTTAACTCAAGGATCACTCAAGTGCCAACCCATCGGAGAGAACAGGTGCACACACACACACACACACACACACACACACGCAATTGAAAAAGGAATACCATTCACCATATATTGAATGTCTTTCAACTGTTGGAGGAAACTGGAAAACCCAGAGGAAACCTATTAAGCATGGGGAGAACATGAAAACTTCACACGCACTCAGACCTGAGGTAAGATTCAAACCCCCAAACATAGAGGTGTGGGGCAACAGTGCCACGGGAAATTAATGAATAATTTTTTTACACTACTGTACTTGCTTTATGTCCATAATAGCAGCCTTTTAGCATCCACACAGAAATGGGTGTTATTCTATGGCCCTCATAATCACTACATAATCACTCTTAACCTAATTGACCAGATTTCAGAGCAAAATAGTATTAAAAAACCAGCACTATTCCAGTGACTTGTAGAATCTGTACCAATGTGTTCTGAAGTTTTCTGAGCACTTTATTCTCACCAAGACACTTTATACAGTTTTAACTTTAATTTGTTAGCTCTCTTGTACCTCACTGAATTCCACTGTGCTGTAATGCATATGTGACAAATAAAGGTTTAACTTTTTCAACTAAGCACATAAGCACAAGTTGAGCAAGAGCTCCCCCTGGTGGAGAACCATTCACTTGAAACCCTGAGTAAGTTAAAAAAGGGGCTTCTAATCTCACACAGGCTCCTTTAACTGAGAACTAAATTCCACAAACTCGCTACAGTGCACAAGAACAAAAATAATTTCAATTCAATTTCTATTTAAATGTATTAAAATATTAT
>JAQMYK010000016.1:9899025-9910270 GCA_030014345.1 Clarias buthupogon
ATCTTCCAATTGATTTATACCCGAGGTTGATCAGTCATGGCTGATCAAGCTGAAAAACAGGCAAAATTGGTCACTGGCTGATTGACCGGTGCATCTCTATTATAAATTTAATATCTACAAAAATCAATTTTGCAGTCACTGTGACGATACATGAATTGGCACAAAAAGGAATCACAATTTATAACAGACTTATCTTCCTCCTTATCTCTTTCAGGGGTCGCCAGAGCGAATCATCTGCCTCCATCTAACCCTATCCTCTGCATCCTATCAGATTTCTATCCCCACTGTATGGGTTATTAATTTATACCCTGAGAGACAAGTTTGATGTATAGATGCTTCACAGAACTCGTGAGGCCCTCAGATGTTATTTTGAGAACCACTGAGTCAGAAGCCTTCAATAAAGATGAAGCCAACATCTCAAGAGATAATTCAATTCACTTTTATCATATAGAACTTTTAATAATAGACATGGTAATGAAAATAATAGACTTCATTTGTACAGAAACCAATGATGGAGATGCTTTTGAGGTTTCCTGAGAACACGGGAAGACGAAACCATGAGGAACCAGACTCTTTAGAGTGACATGGAATACTGGGATTAAAATAATGACTCTTTTATAATTGTATACTATGAATGCAAACAGTAAACACATGTATTTTAGAGTATATGTATATCAGTCTGACAAGATTGTAAATAAGAGTCCTGGGATGAGCGTGAGATGATATTCCTGATTATAGCAGGTAAATCTGAGTATAGCAGATTGTCCACTGAAGCAAAGTTGATTCCTTTAGGTTCTGAGAAGTGCTCATGTTTGACCTTCCAGAACAGAGATAATGTAATTTCTTTATTTTCAGTTAAACTGATTTCAATAACTCCCTAAAAAGTACTCTTGACACAATAACTGATATAATAAGTTCCATCCTCATTAACCCTTATCAGTCACATCATCATCGCCTCTTGAACAACAAAAGGCTCCGGTCCCACGATGTACTCCCGAAACTCCGCAGGAACTCCATTCCACATTGCTTTTCTAAATGTTCTTTAGCATGAGCTGCCATATCCCCACGGATCTCCAGAGTCTTAAAGTGGTCAAAGCTGCTCCGTCCGAGTTTCCGTAACCGCCGAGCAGCTGAGCGGTAACATTTCCACGGCTGCGCCTCTAACAACAAGCACTCGCACAAAGAGGCGAGCCGTGAAAGGAAAGCTAATAAGGCAGCATCTCCGTGGTTCAGGTGGACCCACATCGTCACGGCAAAACATGAACACAGGTCAAATCGACTGCGTCCAAACTTCTCCAGATAGGAGGCGAGTTCAGCGTGGCTCGCCTCCCTTGTGATATCAAGAGGGATGAACTGAATGTTTTGAGGGAATGGGTTCGAGTTTTGAGCCCGAAAGATTAAGTCCTGGTCTAGGTCAAATCCAAGTAGTTGAATATTTTTGGAAGAATCATCTCCGGGTGCCTGATCTTGAAGAAGATGCTTGTACAGTGCAATAGATAAGTCCTGGCAAAGAGCAACAATAGAGAAAGGTGAACAATTTTTTATTTTTTTTATCATGGCAGGTTGTGATTTACTTTAACAATGTATACAATTTTATTCCAAAAGACTGGATCCATAGGCAAGAAAAAAAGGGGGTGTTCAAGTCAAACCAGGACTTTTGTTTGTACAGAATAACAAAAAACAGTCATGATTTTCTCTATATGATCCCCTATTATACTAAATTATTCATCCCAGTGTTTCACTAGTGCTTGGATACCATCAAGGTAGAAAGCTTTCTCGGTATCCCCGAGCCATGACTGGATGGCCTGCTTCACCTCTGAAACGCTGGCCTTCCAGGAACTCCTTCAATGGCTCAAAATGAGAACTGGTTCGAAATTGGCCACCAGCTCCGGAACCACGTTGGTGGAATTGAGATAAAAAGCCACCGTGGTGCCTCACCCTCAACATACTGAAGTAAGGTAACTAAAGCTCCTCTGTATCACTCTCTTTAAGTTAAGTCCAAAAACCAGTTAATTAAAGTGAAACTAGACGAACATGTTGATAAAAGTAGTAAAACTAAAAAAAAGAAGGTATTGTAGTACGAGGTTTGCACTTTTTTTTCTGAAAGTGTGCATCCTCTCATTTGAACTCACTTGCTTTATTTGGCTCTTATTAGTAACAAGCAAACCAGAAACACTTTGATTGATTTTATTGTGAATCTGGATATTCGAGCTGCTCATGTCGACTCTCTCACCCCGGAGTTGCAGCCGACATCCAGCAGCACGGCCTCTGTGTCCGGCTGACACCCCACATCCTCCAGCAGCCTGCTCGGGATCAAACTCAGACGATTCTCAGGCGGATTAAACGTGTAATAATTAATAAAGTTCCCGTACGGAGCTGCACCAGGATCCTCTTTTTCCTCACCGGCCTCTGAGCATGTTGGTTTATTACTCGGCGCCGCCATTTTTTTTTATTGTTTTCAAAATAATTTTCTCGATACTACTTGGGTATGGCTTTAAACGTTTTAATATAACATAAATATTAAAAGAGACATTATTAATCTATTAAAAAATTTTTAATTCCTTAATTAAAGCTAAACAGCAGAAAGAAAGAAAAAAGACGTATGAATTTATAAAACGGTTTGGCCCTGTTAGTTCTCCGTAGTATAAACCGGAAGTAATGTAGAGCGGTAGGAGTAGCTGATTGACATTGAGCTTTCCTAAAGGCGGTGATTGAACCATCCCATAAGAGTTAAATCTGAGGATTAAACGGGTAAGTATTTATTGAAAGTGTATTATTTCAGTTTGTGGGATAACTAGACAAAATAAGAATTAATATTAAGCATGTGCTAGCTGGCTAATTTAAACTACGTCTCGTGCATGGTTTACTCTCCAGCATAGCAGATGCTTGGCATTAAATAAAATAATTTCTAAAAGCAGACCTTTTGGAAACTAATACTTAGGGGGAAATAGTTTTGGAAATACCTCCCCTTTTCAATAGTTTAATACCTGTTTTATTTAATAATTGCTACCAAATTATTAAAATGTTTTGATGGACCTGTACTTGTCTTGTGTTTACCCAATCACGCGCTCGAGATGATTAAGCCACACCCCCAGGGGCGTGTCCTGTTTTACAGCAAACCTAATATTTGTCTGCCAGGCTATTCATATTCCCATTTCAAAAGGTTGTAAGAGGACTGCACCACCGTCTCAGATTCTGCACAGTCATGGCTCATGGTTGAGAGTTACATCAGAAAGGTCCTCCGGATAAAAAACCTGTGCCTAATTGGGTGCGGAACACACAACTCCACACTCACACTGACTGGGGAGATTTGAACCCGTAATCCTAGAGCAGTACAGATTTTGTCCACAATTCACGATAAAGTTGGCTGATGGGGGTGAAAGTGGTGATGACACACCTTCTAATTGCATGGTCTTTTCTGATTTTTATTTCTTTCTACATAGTAAAACAACGCTGAAGGCCTACAAAATATGCTATAATCTTTGAACAGTTGATGTGTCTGCTACTTAACTCCTTTATTCTCTAAAGCCTTCATTACGGCTGTAATCTGAGGAGGTATGAAATGGTGATTTGAGGCTGGTAACTCCAAATGAACAACTCTGCAGCAGAGTTAATTTTTTGGTCTTCATGAGTGCCAGTTTCATCATGGTGCTTGATGGGTTTTCAAATGGGACTGACAATACTGCTCTTGCAAGAACTATTCCAGAACAGCTCATCTTCATGTCTTAAAACAACAACTGACTTTTTGTTACTTAATATCATACGTTATTTAATAGTTTTAAAATCTCCAATGTTGGTATATAATGTAGAAAATGAATCACTAAACAAAATGCAACAAAAGGTCTGTCATTATCTGTCAACAGCAGAGACTAGAAGCATTGCTGGAGCAATAATTTGTGGTAAATATTGACTTGTATTTGGGGTAGCTTTAACCAAATTAGATGACCTGTCCTACTTGGTTTCAAGTGGAACAGGAAGACATATCTCTAGAAACCTGTGTCATAACTTAAAAGTCGTTCTCTTTCCATTTCAGCGAGTTCCTCATGCTGACTTCGAAACGATTGGCTGACGTTGGATACCGCGTCTTCTCTGGATCCATGATGCTGCTGACTCTGTACGGAGGCTACCTGTGCACGATGCGTGGCTACCGCTACTGGCAGAGACAGAAGCAGCTCCAACTCGCTGCAGAGAATCAGATCACTGACCATGAGACAGTGAAAGACTGATCATCTGTTATCAACATGCAGGAACACCTGTCTCTCTTCTGCCTTTAGGGAGGGACATTCAGATGATGAGGTCTCGCCCACTGTGCATGGCGAATCTATATTTAACTGCACCGTAAAAATGCTTTATATTTTTGAAACTTTATGTTAAATGTAATATAGTGGAAATGTCAAGTGGAAGAAACCATTTACCGGTTTATGTTGCTTATTCATAAAAAAAAATGGAGTTACCAGTGTTTCCTTTTTTCCACCCTCAAAAACGAATTGATTATATTCAGAGTACAAATTCCAAACTAGTCTGCTTTAATCCTTGTACAGTTGTGCAAGTTCAATTTGTATTGCATAGACACAGCTTTAAATAATTTTCAGTTGATGGCTATTTCACACCAGGTTGTTCATCACATCACATGACGGGAGATACTCACGTCTAACATTAATGTATCGATATACAGTAAAACATTAACAGTGCACTATTTGCAATTATCAGTGTTGACCTGAAAACAGTCAATGCATTTCTAACTTCTCATTCACTGATAGTTTTCTATTTTAATTTACTTCAAATGTACAGCTTTGTTAAATACAAAATTCTCAATTAAAAAAAAAAATTCAGCATGCAGGCAGCTTTAAAACATCAGCAGAAATCAAATGCCATTGATCAGCTGAGACATGTTTGGTGTCTGACTTCTGCACTGGATCTAACAAACAGTCAAAGACTCTCACCCATATAACCGTTCATAAATACACATAACCTCTTAACTTGTGGTACAATACCTTCAACCCAATGTTATTGGAATGTTACCCAAGAGGCTGCCTGTACTCAACAATAATGTTCAGCTATACACACCGGGGGAAAAAAAAAAACAAAAAAACACATGATCCCAGCAAATACAAGGGGTGTTCAAATTTCAAATTAAACTGGGAACTTTTAATTGTGCAGAAGAATAGAACACAGTTATGAGAGTAAAATGTACCTTTATATCGCTATATAATCTTCTGTTACACTAAAGAACTCATCTCAGTGTTTTACTAAAGCTTATACCATATCAAGGTAGAACGTTTTCCAAGAACGCTGGAGCCATGATCGGACTGCCTGCTTCACGTCTGAAATGCTGGCCTCTCAGGAACTCCTGTAATGGCCCAAACATGGAAAAGTTCCACATAAATGTCATTAAGTTTAATGCCTTCATGCACAAGAAAGTCCCAGTTTTGACTTGAACACTCCTTGTAAAATATTAATCTTTTCAAATTTATATATTTCTTATAAGATTACAATGCACCAAATATCACATTATTAAGCTAATTTCTAGCCATATCTGACTATTTTTTTAATTTTCAATTGTCTTGTTTTCTTCCCTAAAAACAATTGCTTAAAATATAGCAAAAGTATCCGCTAATAAAACAAGAAAAACATTTACATTTAACAATAGTCTAGAAACAGATTCAATAATCTTGTTTGGTTTATTGCAACCTTATAAAATTTTTTTTTTTTTTTAAAACAGTAAATTCATTTGGGTGGATTTAAGACATTTGAGCTTGTTAAGACAATGCAATAAACCTTTTTTATCCTTTTGTGTAGAGTAAAGTAAATCATACTGTTCTCTAAAGCAGGTATGTGTGGCATTACTGACATACATAAGTATCCCTGGCTATACCAGTGGACATGATTCAGAAGCTCTTACCCATGTGGAGAGAGAATGCAATGTGTTTCATGTGTGTTTTGGGGTTGTGCATCATCTCATGAAGGTTAGAATTAAAATTTAGCGTTGTTGGAGGGGCTGGATCTGGTTATGCTTTACCCCCTGGACTTTTGGTTCAGCTGTGAGGAGGAAGCATCAATCCCAACAGACACCAAACATTCCTAAGCTGGATGCATTTTGTGGTGAGGAAAAAATGTAATGTTTGGCCAAACCACCATTTTTTCCTTTTGCACTGAGAAGATGTATTATTTACTGCAATGGCAACTGCGTCTCATTTTTCATATGACATAACGGAGTACCGAACCATCTCTCAGTGTGAACAGATCAAGTCATGTTTTTAATAAACTTATTTTGTCTCTAAATAAAATCAATCAGAATGAAAGAAAAAAAAAAACAGGCAAAAGACAATACACAAGTAACCGAATGGTGAATTGTGTAAGAAAGAAAAAAAAAAAAAAAGAAAGATGTCAAATACATGAAGGCTGAATAAAAGTGAAAAAACGAAAGAAAAGATGAAGATTTAGAAAAAAATGTGATCACACGTCTGCTTCTGAAACAAGATAACTAACTCGTCAGTGTCCATACAGCCAACATGACTCAGCACTTCATCATCTCATCATCATCGTCGACACAATGTCAATACAAAGTGTGTAAAAACTGGGGAATGTGGTGTATAGTACAGTTTTGTCAGGAAATGGACAGAGGAGTCAAAAATTAAGACGCTGCAGGAATAACAGTTGTCGTGAACGTCTTGTGAATCGCCACCGTGTCACTAGCTGTTGTCTTTGCGGGTCCAGGGCGGGGAGGTGAAATGGCCGTTGGTGCTGTTTTCCCGTTTGGCTGAAGCTGTGATGGTGGGAGTGGTTTCGGGTTCTTCCTCTGAGCTGCTTTCGATATCGCTACGCACGTCGTTGGATACCTGGTACAAAGAGAAGAATCGCAGATCATGATTTTTTTTTCTTATAAACATACAAGCATGGATATATATACGTTAGACAAGACATGCTATGTCTTTTGTCCTAGTGCGAATGATTAGCGTGTACTACACAAGGCAAAAGTATGTGGACACCAGCGCATAACACTTGTGAACCTTTTAAACCTCCTGTTCCAGATTTGGCCCCTGGTTTTGCTGATGTAATAAGTTTTTATAATAAGTGTTTGTTTATGTTGTAAAGTTGGGCAATTTAACATGAGGTCTAAGGAGACTGACTCACTTTTGGAAGCAGCTCCCAGTGGACATTCAAGGACCTGCACATTTTAGAATTTCTGCATTGGCTTCATTTTTCAGAACTGAAGGAAACACCTGTGTAGTGTGGTCAAGGTCTGTGCAGGAACCTTAAGTTCTTTCACTCGATCTATGACAATGTCTCAATATGTCTTCATGGACCTTACTTTGTTTTGCATATGAGCGCTGACATGTTCCAGTGAAATGCTACAGCGTACACAAACGTTCTGTTTCAGTGTGTGTCCATCTTTGTGACAGAACCACATAAAAGGTATAATAGTAAAGTGTCCAGAAACTTTTGGCCATGTATTGTAGCTCCATGAAGTACACACTAGGGTTGTGCTAAATTGACTTCTTCTTGTTGATTATTTTCCATTAGCAAATATTACTGTATGTAACGTGATTATTCAGACGTAAAAAAGAGAAAGGCAGTACATGAGCATTTACATATAGTTTTTTTGGTTTAAAGAAAATACAACAGGGTATAATTTTACCGGTATGCACTCGAGCTCCAGCACTTATGGGAATTCAGGATTTTTAATTGTTCATGGTGCATGAGAATGCAGCACAGAGTATTTTGAGGAGCCTTAATGTAAAACTGCTGTGCTCCTACATGCAAAATATGTAATGAATATGTTATCATCTAAGAAAACATCTCTGGATATCATGACAATGCAACATTGTGTAACGAGGATGAAACTGTTATACTACATATGATGCAAATACTGCATTATACGTCCGTATGTGATTCTTAGACGTTTTCAGTGTGTTAGTGTGGATGCATCACTTTTGGAGTTTGTGAAGGGTGAAACCAGAATTCTTGAAATTGCAATTTTGTACATATTTTAAATCTATAAAATGTAAAACGTTCTCCTGGGTAATTATGACTGAGTGCATTTTCAATGTGGGAAAAGGATACTAACAAACCAAATCCATCGCAAAATATATTTTTTCCCTTCAGCACCTTTATAAACACTGGACTGAATTATGACGGCACTATTTCAGAAAGGAGAATAAGTGGAAGAGGAGGCACACTTACTGCTGAGGAAGAAGAGAACAGGGTCTACTAGACGAGAACAGCAAGCGAGGTTTAGACAGAGAAAAAGGCAGAGATCTCAATCAGGGAAGAGTGATAGAAAGACAGGAGCTGCCTTCCAGCCAAGAGGAGAGGGGGAAAGAGAGAAGCCGGTTCTGCAGTGGGGGGGAGAGGAGGAACAGGTGAAAGATAAGAGTGTGAAAGATGGTACAGATTTTGGAGAAAAGATAACAGAAACGCCAGGAAGAGGAAGACTTACTGCAAGGGTTAAATGCAATATAGAGCATTTCATCATGTCCAATATAGCCAAACTAGTACTTTCTGCAGTCACGTGATCCACAATCAGAACATTCGCAATTTTGTCTGATTTTTTACCTTAAGTATAAACACTTTCAAGGACAGTGCAATCAGATTTATGTTATGGTGACATTCACAGCTGTCTCATAAATGAGATTTATTAAAATCGAAACACTTCACGCAGAATACCGATGTTGTTTACATGCTGTTATTGATCACTTGAGTTTCTGACCTATTTTTCTCCCTAACTTGATTTTCGCATCACTTTACTCTCTGTGCTGTCTGACTGAGGCTGCTGTGTGTGCTCTCATGCCAGCGTTTTTAGCTGTATCGCATGTATGATAACATCTGTGCAATTGAAAAAATTTTAAATCTATCTAATTCAAGCTTTAAGGAAACAGCAATTTAACATTACAAATATAACAAATGCTAACTCAATACCACGAGCTGCTTAATGACGCTAATGAAAACCTAACAGCAGCCCTGAATTTAACCTCTAAATCAGCAAACATTACATAAGTTAATCCTATATATTGGACATTTATTGATTAAAGTTACCAAACATTAAGTTTATGATGACCTAAGTATAATAATATGTTAATATACTGTAGCGCAGCCACGTGAGGGGGTTGTTTATATCGGCCAATTAAGATGGTAAATAAAAATAAAACCACCGGGCCTTATCATGACCCCTATATGGTTTATATTGTTCCCGAAAGACTGTGTCGGGTCACGTGTGCCGGCATTAAAGCGGAACCGGCAAAGGACTTGGGGTGGAGAGATGATGATACTCAGCGCTGTTGTTAAGAAAAGGCGAATGTTTCCTTGGTGGATTAGTCTTGCTGGACACATTCAATACCCCTCTCGATCCTTATTTAGATTCTCGACCCCGTTTCAGTGTGATTAGGTTTAATATCTTAGCCGAGTGTTACAATACCTTAGATAATATGGTCACTACACAAGCACCAGTGATTACTGATTAGCCTCGTGTCCCTGCTGGATGGCTGATGACTCCTACTACTACTACTACACTATAGCAAGATGGGATAATTACACAATACATTCAAATCCCACGAATACCCCACCCACTGGTGCGTGCATAGCTTAAGGTTCCATTTAAATTCTAAGTTGCCTTGGACAAGACACACATGCACAAAAAAAAAAAAAAACAATGCCTAAGCTATAATAATAATAATGTGAAAAAAAATACTGCATGTATTGATGTAAATGTACTTCGTAAACAATGCTTGGTTAAAAGCTATAAGCTATGAATAAATGAGCACCCTCTAGAGGCCCAGAACAGTAGCTTACCTTTCCTCTCGTGAGGGCTTTGAGGGCTAAGCGTACTATGAGGTAGGACCAGATGATGTGCAGCACCTGCAGCACCAGCAGCACAATGTTGAAGAACCACCACGAGGTGTACGGCCCAATGATCTCCCAGCTTTCAAACAGCGTACTGTTCAGGATCCTACATCACACAAGCACATACACACACACACACACACACACACACATATTACTCAAAGCATTTTTGCTTCATCAGACAATAAGTCAAAAGCAGCATCTCTCCTAATGATCTTTGAGATTTAAGCTTTAATTTTGAATTCATGTCAACACACGTATTTTCCAGGACAAAGAATGTAAAATATTAAAAGGTGTCTGTGTGATACTGATACCAAAGTCAAAGGTGTCAGCCTGAGACTGGCCTGACACATGCTCTAATCCGGCTCACCGAATACATTTCAAATCGGTGTTTAAAATTTTAATCATTTCATGGGCTCTAATTGAGGTACGGTAATTAGAAAAAAAAAGGGGATGAATTTCTGTTGTTCCACTAGGGGGCAAATAAGAGCAATAAACTTCAGGAAGCTGAACATTTGAGGCTGTTTCACAATAAACAGCCTGCTTTAGTGAAGATGGTTTAGTTAATGTTCCTCAGTAAGCAACCAAGCAGGCATGGACTAAGAACGTGACACCAGAGTACTGCAGACACATTTTTCCGCTTCAGACATCATACTTTTGATTATACTTTGACTATTGATCGTTACATAGGAATTTCATTGTATTAAAATAACAAATTATTATCTTGATTATCATTATAATAAAATTTTTTAAATACTTTTGGCCACCACTGTACTTGCACAATTACAACTTTTACTATCAGGGGTTGAAAAATACCTCAATGATTGGTGTATTTATACCAATAAAGTGCTATTGAAATTGAACACTTAGGCTTTTACTTAATTTGAAAGAAGAACACGATTTTACTCTTAAAATGTTTTTTTACACCTTTAAAGGTTCTTTTCACTCGTCCAGTCAGTGGCTACATACTAAACATTTACATTTAGGCATTTGGCAGATGCCCTTATCCAGAGCGACTTACATTTGTATTTCATTATACATGTGAGCAGTTGAGGGTTAAGGGCTTTGCTCAACGGCCCAACAGAGACAACTTGGCAGTTGTGGGATTTGAACCTTGCACCTTACGAACCATAGTCCAATGCCTTAACCACTGAGCTACCCCTGACCCAACAGATAAACATATTGATGTTTACCATCCAATCATTTCAGTTCCAAAGAAATAAATCAAGTTCATCAACATAGAAAATTAAATTTTTTACTTTTTTACTTTTTTTTTTTAATTACTAATCTATGTATCATTCTTCTTTGTCTTTCGGTTGTTCCCTTTTAGGGGTCACCACAGCGAATCATCTGCCTCCATCTAACCCTATCCTCTGCATCCTCTTCTCTCACACCAACTAACTTC
>JAQMYK010000016.1:9949584-9979892 GCA_030014345.1 Clarias buthupogon
ATCTGCATTAGTGGCTCAGTAGTCGGAAACCCACCAAGCACGAGGAGAAATCCCACGCA
Source organism: Clarias buthupogon (assembly GCA_030014345.1). Classification (NCBI taxonomy): domain Eukaryota; kingdom Metazoa; phylum Chordata; class Actinopteri; order Siluriformes; family Clariidae; genus Clarias; species Clarias buthupogon. The sequence continues at coordinate 9,949,644 of JAQMYK010000016.1, forward strand.
CACAGAACCCAAGGTGGGAATCGAACCCTGACCCTGGTGGTGCAGGGCCACATGCCGCACACACCTGATGAATTGGTCCTTCTTGGCCTTCAGTAGACTATCAGGTGTGGAATCTACTTGGCCTGCACCCACAAGGATAAGGTTAGACACCCATGTTTTAACACGCTTATTATACATAGCAGAAAATGTTTATTGTGTTTATGGTCAAGAAGAGCTTTGAGGTGAACGCACAGACTCCGTTGTACATTACAATCAATTTGGAAACATCAATCATACTTTGGATTGATGGGGAAACCCAGGTTTTTCTAGAGGGAGTATATGCAAGCTCAATGCGTTCAGAGTCAGATCTGAGGTCAGAGGCCACTAGCACCGGAGGCGTAATGGAAATGGTCATTTTTGAATCGTAAAACAGACTGATTGATAACATGTCCTCCATGTCAGATTATCCAATTAAAACATTTTAACAAGAGACCTGGAAATTACTTAAATTCTGATTCTTACATCATCAATCAGCAGTTCTAGAAAATGGGCTCCTATCAACAGGAACATTCTCCAGATCCACCACCACCCTCATTAGGACAAATTTAAGTTTATGAGTTCAATTAATATTAATCATCCCAAAGACTGTTTCCATTCCAATTTGATTAAAAAGCAATTCTTAAATGGATTAACACTCCATCTGGCAACCCTTGTACTCGTGATAAGGATGAGGAAGTACTCTGTTCCTTCTGCTTTGGCAGTTTAATGAGAGAGATGTCCTCCAGGGGGAGACAGTGTACTGTACACTGAGAGAGACCACACTGCTGTGGATGTGAATGGAGGAGTGTGTGAGAATGCTGTCTACAGTTGTTCATGCATGTACAGGTATGAAGTGCTGAGTAGGCCATGATGATCTCACTTTTAGATACTGTAAAAGGGTTCATTGTTAGTGCAAACGTTTCAGTCATGAGCACTGCTCAACTGGCTCATGTTTCAATAGGAACAGTGACTAAACTGACTTCTGCATTTCAATTCATGGGAAAGACCCTGAAGAGGGTTTGAAGTCAGAGTTGAAATATGAATACACATTTAATGGATCAAAGATATGGAAAAAAATAGACATGCTCACCCTTTTACCATATTCTACCTACTTTATACGATGTGTGTCAAACATAACACTATAGATAAATCACAAGATTATATACTGTAGATTTGCTACTGTTTCTATAATAACAGCTTATACTGTACATGGGGATTTGTAAGTGCAGCCTGTACATAATTTAACACGAACATAAACAGAAAGTGAAAATTAATGTGCTGTTATAAGTAAGACTCATTGATATGGTGAAGCTTTCTCTAAGGAGCTATTTATATGAAAAGTCTCCAGGGGCATTTCTTTGTCAGTAAATTTTCCACCACATCAAAGTCTGCACTTTCTCTGTAATAGGATAAGCAAATTTTTGTCATCTAAGTTTTGAGATAGATAAAATAAAATAAAATAAAGATTGAAAGAGACTAAAGAAGGAAAGACGTAGCGGTCATAACCAATAAGTGATAAAGTTCAACAACATTGAATATAATATAAACTGATTTATAATGTATTAATGCTTATATAAAATTAATTTATAAATGAATTCAGTATGTTGTTGGCAGATCACAGTTTTACTAGAGGAATACATTAAGGATTAAAATTCTGAGGAAAAAATAATTGTGTCAGACGTTTGAGATTAAAGGTAGAATTCTAAGATTACAATAATAATTTTGAGCAACAAAAATTAAAAATCTTGCTGAAAAAGTAAGAATTGAGAAAGAAATGAGTTTAAATTGAGAATTCTGACATTAAAGTTCTGAATTCATCAAATTCATCAAATTTAGAATTCTAAATTCTGAGAAACAAAATGTCACAATTCTGAGATTAAAAGTCAGAACTTCAAGAAGTTAACTGTAACTTTGTGATAAAGAGTATATGTAACATATGTATATGTAGCATATTTACTTAGTTAACAGGTAGCATATGTATCTGTAGCATATGTAGCATATGTGTTTAGCAAACAGGTAGCATATGTATGTAGCATATGTATTTAGTAAACAGGACCATATGTAGATGTAGCATATGTATTTAGTAAACAGGAACATATGTATATGTAGAATGTGTTTAGTAAACAGGTAGCATATGTAGCACATGTATATAGTAAACAGGTAGGCATTATTTCAAAATCTTTAATGAAAAGATTTAATCAAAGTAAAAGTTAAAATATTTATTGTTTACCTAGTTTAAGGGCAGAGATGCTTCTTACTCTTTATCACAGATTAACTCAAAGTACCTCAAACAAAGCAATACATTTTTGTCAAATCGAGCTGGAGATCTTGGGACATTTCAAACAAATTAAAGACAGCGCGTGAAAGCCATGAAACCATACAAGATATCAGTTTGTTAGTGCTGCCATCTTGCGGAAGTTATAAGAACAGCGCTAGTGTCTATGATTAGCATATCAACACATTGTACTGTACACTTCTTCTGGCAGTTAACTTGAAATAATAAAAACGTTTCAGTATTAAAATAATCTATACATTTTAAAACGTTGTCTTCATCTGAAAGATGCTTTAAATGTCTAGAACTCATTACTAAAGATAAAGATTACTAAAGTCTTTATCTTTAGCAGAATAAATGACTCCTCCATAAGTAGACACTAATCCATGTCTCATGGGTTGTCCTTACTGTCCATTGGTCTTTCCACACTCCTCTAATAATAGCTCTAACTGTCCCTGCTAGAAAGCAATATTAATAGCAGTGGAAGCCACTACAGGGTGGCCCATAAAGTATTCATGGGATTACAGTCAGTTGGCCTTGACATGGTGAAGATCCCTAAAGCAGAAGATTTATTCAATTTAATTCAATAATGACTGGCAAAAATATTGAAAATCAATCCGTACATGGGATCCAGAATTCTCCAGCTAATGGAAAATGCATAGTAATAAATAGGAAATAAATAATTTACCAAACTTTTAACACAAATATGACTCATTCCCTTCTTCACAGTTTTGCCATCTCGGTCAATGTGGAATGAGAAAATGTGCAAATACTTTGTAGATAAGGATAACCTTATAATTATAACACAACATTCAAAATTCCCATTAGGAAAGAGTCACTAATGGTTTGGCCATGTGCACCTACGATTCTCTTCCTAAAACCTTGGAGTGACAGTGCTGTGTTCTGCTTTGACACGAAGCACAAAAGGATGCACGCGTTCTCACAGTGTGACACCTGAACATCCACATGCTACATTATGCAACCTATTAACATTGTGCGTTTGTGTGCGTCTCTGGTTTTCTCCCTAATTCGTTTCATAGCCAATAACTGCTCTGTCCTAAGGTGCCCTCCTATCAACCAAAAACTACCTATCATGGAGGGCAAAGGGGACTTTTTTCATCCAACAAGCTTACTGTTTAGCTATTTTAATAAGACTGTAGCCACAAGTAGTAGCTGATTAGTTACCATTAGTTATACTTTACACACATTGTGTTGTCTGCATTGTGACATCTTCCAGGGGTGATTAAGGTGATGGACTGGAAAGTTGGAAAGAGGTGAAACATAAATCATTCTCAATAAGGGCTTCTGGCAAAAAGCATGAATGTCAATGATATATCCCCACCCCCCTTGACTGAATTACAGGGGCTTCCACAAGTACTTACAACCCTTTTAATATCATATCAAGCCCTTGTAATATCAAAGTATTCACCCTGGAAGAAAAATGGATTTTCCATCTAGGAACCTATGTAGTCCCACTAGGGACCATGCAGGCCAATGGTGAACATTGTATTTATTCCCATTTGTACAACAACATTCCTGTCAACATTCACACACACTGACACATTATGGGCAATTTGGAAACACCAATTAGTCTAAGCAGCATGTTTTGGGCCTGTCGGAGGAAACCAATCAAGCGCAGAGAGAACATGCAAACTCTATGCACACAGACCGGACGCAGGAATCGAACCCAGGACCTGAAGGTGCTCACCACTGTGCTGTCAAAATGGACTTTACTAGAATTATATTTCCTAAAACTGCTTGCATTTCTGATTGAGGGCCTCCTTAGCTGGTCACTAACTTTAACACTAACTTTTTAGGCATGGCCCCTGTAGGTTGTTGTGGTTGCGCTTTATTTTATTTGTAATATTACAGTTTTTTTGTATTGATCCATTTGTCAAAATGAAATTCCTTGGGGCTACTTTGGTTTCCTCCCATAGTCCAAATTAGCCCTTAGTGCATGATCGGGTGGGTGTCTGCTTGTGACCTGCAACGCATCCAGGGTGTACAACACCTTGTGCCCTGAGTTACCTAGAATAGGTTCCAGGGCCCCCGCTGCCCTGCACTGGATAAGCGGTATAGATGATGGATGGCTGGATGGAGTTAATATTGCTCTGTGTAATGTCCACAGTTCAGGATAATATTATATACAATATTCAGGATTATGTTTATACTGTGCTGTGTACACCTCTCATTTCTTTATATTTTGTTTCCAAATTTTGGTCACTCATTTCCAGTCCAGTCCCTGTACCTGATCAGTTTAAGTTTGTTAAGCCACACAGTGACCTATGAATCATTCAAGCATAAAAAACATCTAACTTAAGGCATGAACAAGTGAAAAACTGGTGCAAAGAGTGACAGATGATCAGGTCAGTGATTAGTAGACTGGTGATGCTGAATGCTGAGTGGTTGGAACAGACGAGAGGGGAAATGAGGCTGCTGCTGAGGTTGTTCCCTAGTAGCATTTTCTTTCCCATTTTTCAAATTTAATCTACATAATTAAATGTAATTTAATATGAAGAAATAAGGGTGGCTCAAGACTAGCAGAAGTAAAAAAAAAAAAAAAAAAAAAAGTATAACAAGTGCACAGGTATAAATGAAAAATATCTAAGATAAAAGTTTAATAATAATATTCGCATATAGCAACAGTGAATCTCCACAGAGAATTTGTCCTTAAAGTGTATCTTTATAAAATAAGAAGGATGCACGTTATTACTTCAGCACAAGATCTGCATGTACAGTGCTTCTTCGTACCTAATAAAGGTCAAAGGATGACGCTTGGAGCTGCTAAAGGTGAAGAGTTTAGGGTAACACTCAGGGGCATGTGGGGCAAGAATCATATGTCATGCTTAGAGTGTGTGTGTTCGAATGCTTGCAAGTCAAAACTGTATAGCTACAGATTCATTCATGTTCATTTGTTTTCCATGAAACTACATACAGTGTACTACAAAGCTCGCACAAACATACTTTTAAGGATTCAGTTTAAATAATTTATTTTAAAATGACAGTATGTCTTGTTTGGAGGCATCCACATGGAATCAAAAACAGGTTGGATTGTAAAGACAGGATGTACTCATTGTATTAGAGTGTATAAGTATTTGGGAGTTTTCTTTTTAACAGAAAACAGAAGTCTGAACAGGATGAATATTCAGGTAAAACCCAGTTAAGGCACTTTTAATTTGATTTCCTTAAGATTTTGTTGGCACACACATAATTGTTACAGTCCAGCCTACTGCACTAGGCTACTGTACTCAAGAGCAGTTACATGAAGACAGTTAGGACATACATCTGACATTTACAAAAACAACTTAGGTTAAGGTTAAAATCAGACATCCTTAACAACAAAGCAGTGTGATCTCAATGTTGTAGAATGTTGACTTAAGGTTTTTTCGATGTGTCATTTTGAACCGAAGCTTGGCAAGGACATCCTCAGATTAGCCCTAGATCAGATTCTTGTTCCATCCGTAAGAAATATAGGCACAGTGAAGACAGCACCATCTCCCTCTCTCTAGATTAGTAGTATCTGTTTCGCTAGACTAATCCCATCGCACTTCAGGTTGGTCAATGAGTTACATGTGTTCTGGGTGATTCTGCAAGCAGCTGATGAACTCTTTCACTGGATGGCCCTGGAAGCAGATCTGATACACTGCATTGAACAGAGGAAATCTGGAAGAACAAGACATTTACAGTAAGACAGTAAAAGTGTTCTATGTATTACCTTAAATACTAGCTATTACAATATTGCAAACTGCAGATCAGATATTTTATGTAACTCCTTGAAGGGCACGTTAGTTCTTAACCATATTTACCTGAACCAAACAGTATATGTCCCTAGAAGAGTTTTGGTGAAAGTGCATTAGTCCAATTGTTAAGTCTTAATTAAAATTAAATTCTGAATTTCTGTTTGTTTATTAATAAACTGAAATTTGTAAAAACACTTTTTTAAATCATCAGTGGGTAAGTTTGCTATTGTCAAGTGCAAGACAAGGTAAAAATCAGGACTAGCCAAGATCAGGTCATAGGAGGGTCAAGGCCGAGTCAAGATCAAGTTCAAAAGAATGCAAGACTAATTTAAGTTCGAGACCAAAAATAATCAACTCCTTTTAAAGGCCAAGCTCGTACTTCAACTATGTGGATTCATTCATGCATTGGGACAATGTTTAGGCTATTTCCCGAAAAAGCAAGATGAGACCAATGCCCGAGACTAAGCCCATACACCTTGGATGTCCATTGCAGGACACCATGTAGACATTTACATCTAATGTGTAAATTCAAATAGGGAAAAAAACATGCATGTTTGAGAGAGTCATTAAACACAGTTTGGAACTAACCAAACTTAGAATCTTTACACAGCCTGTGTGTAGTGGCTTGAGTATGAATATTTTTGCTTACGGATCAGTTGCGTAAACTTACTTGTCCACCATGTTTTTGTGCTTAAGAATGTGGTTGACTTCAGCTGCAGTGGCTGGACCCTGAAGCTTCTGCCCATTCAGCATTTCCTTCTCCAGCTCTTCAATTGACTGAAGATGGTAAAAAGAGTTTTATTTTTGTCCTCCTGATACAATATCCAACTACGGTAACCATCAATTAGAAGCTATGCACCAAACAGGGAGAAAAGACTGACCTTGCCGGTTTTGGCGAAAGCCTCACCGACTTTACGGTTGCGTCCCCCGTAGCAGGTGGTGATGAGGTCAGCGACACCACAGCTCTCCAGGAAGGTGGCGGGGGAGACGGTACTGGCTGTGCAGAAGATTCTTGCAAATGCAATCATCTCCATTAGACCCAAACGGATTACTGCCGCCTTGGTATTATCACCAAAGCCAAGACCATCACAGAAGCCTGCACCAACTGCCACAATGTTCTGGAAGGAAATTACACTTCACTGGTCTTTTGCCTTACATCTGCTTCAAATTAGTCCATGAACAGATGGATTTGCTAAGTGCTCACATTTATGTAAATCAATTAAAGCTACCTTCAAAGCTCCACAAATCTCCACAACATCTGACTCTTCCACGACAGTAACCCGGAAGTTTGGTGTCTGCATGAGTTGCTTTAGCAGTGAACCATGTTCTTTGCTTTTACACCCTAGATGGTTTGACAGAGATAATGACAAGTATACTCATTTTTATTATGTGAAGAATAAAACTTCAGGATTCATTCATTGATCTTCTATACTGTTTATCCTGTGTAAAGAGTCACACGGGCCTGGAGCCTATCCCAGGAGAATTAGAGCACAAGGCAGGGTACATCCTGGACAGGGTATTAATCCATTGCCTGACACACACACCACGGACAATTTGGGAATGTCAAGCAACCTAATCTGCATGTTTTTGGACTGGGATTAGACCAGAGTACCCGTAGGGAACCCACCAAGCACAGGGAGAACATGCAAACTAAATGTAAACAGACCCAAGGCCGGAATTGAAACCTTGACCCTGGAGGTATGAGGCCACAGTGCTAACCGCTATGCCACCATGTCGGATACACTTTGGTGTTCTAATAGTAGCCAATAAATAAGGTGTGCATTAACATTGACTGTTTTACAATTATTTAACAGCACCTCCTGAAATCTTTTTTTTACATTTTCTTGAACAAAGGCTATATTTTCTGCTCACTTACCAATAGTGGTCTCACAGAATTTGCCATCAGCCACCTCATTGGCCAGGTTGGCTCCCATTAGCACGGTCATGGTGATACCCAGCTTCTCCTTGATGACATCAGAAATGAGTTTTAACCCTTCTGGACCCTCATCAACACCCTGGAGCAGGTAACAGAACAAACATCCATTAAAAAACATGAATAAAATCGCTTGTTTCCTGAGAGCAGACATAATCAAACGTTTTACACAACATTCACACAGAAAGAAGCCCCATCACCCGACACACACAAAAAGAGTGACACAATTTACTTTTACATTGTTTCAAGCAGAAACTTTGAGTCTTGATCAAAAATTGCTACTTTTGACCATTTTCACCAAAAACAAAACAGAAACAAAGTACGCAGCATCAGTGCATCTATCAATCAATTCCTGGACAAAAAAATTACTAGTGTTAGATTAGAAAGGGTGCATGGTTTCCAGAGAATGTCAGTTAATAGGGAGACTTCAAAACCACTGCGCAAATGTAAAGTGACTCATCTCCCATTTTACTTATGAAAAAAAGAGCTCTTTTGCCCTGTTATGGAATGATGTTAAAATATGGAGTTCCATCTCACCCCTCATCCACACTCTGTCATGAAAGGGGACCACACCCTTTCATGCTGTTTGTCTAGCTCTACCGTATACAGTAGCACAATTTAGGTCAGACTACTATGAACTTAAAACTGTAGCATAAGAATGTTTGAAGGAGGCAAACAAAGCATTGCACATGGATTTTTTGAATTTTTTTGTAGTCTTTTGTAGAACCTTTTCTGTAAATTAAAAACAAAACATTAAAGTTAAATCTACTTCGATCCTATATAGTGATCTGTTTTTCGCTTTAGATACTATACAGTTAGATAACTGAACACTCATATAGCATAAGTCTGAGAGCTTGCCTTGATCAGGGACATTCCCACTGCATCCGACTTGATATGATCTTTGATTGTGTCGCATGTTTTCTTGACAAACTGGTGTGGGATTACAAAGATAAGAATGTCCGCCCCTTTCACAGCTTCTACTAGATCAGGAATAGCCACCTGGAAAAGACAAGTTTATGACTTAACTTTGGGGTTCAAAGGTATCTGCTCTGGCGATTGTACATATTCCACAATACAAACAGATACCGATAAAGGAGACAATATACTACAATAAGATAAAGTACATTATACACCTGCATAACTGAAATATGGCATGGCCCTGAGTCCTTGCTGTAATTTCTTTTTTTCCTTTCCAGAAACAAGATCAAGATGATTTTAATGGAAATTTTCTGCAGAAAAAACTATTTTAGCCCTGGGAATGTCATTTTACAAAAAATGGCCAGCATAATATTTAAACTACATAACAGCATAGGAAATGTTTGTTAATTAAGTGTTTAAGTATTTAGTGTTATTTTAAACCAGTTTAACACACACTAGCTAATTACTCTATCTGGGGGAAGAAAGTCTCACTTATACTCTCTCCCACACATACAAAGCCAAATGAATATTTATTTTTCTGCTGCTTATCTGACATTGCAGAAAATTGAGCAATGTCATAGAAGAATGTGCTTGGAGGTGAGTACTAACTGTCATAATCTGTATATATTCGTTACAATCAATAATGCCATAATGTCTTGTGCATGGCATTTAATTTCTTCACATTTCTTATGTTTTACTTTTACTTTGATTACAGCCATTACATCATTTTGATAAGCTTACGCAATGTCACAACATTTGTTTGCATCTGGCCAATGAGGTGGCTGATGGAAAATTCTGTGAGACCACTATTGGTAAGTGAGCGTCACGTTCATCTCTCTCTAAAATCTTCTAATGATGATGGGAGAGTTGGACTGTTGAATAAAGTCTTCTCCAGCACATCACAAAGATTCTCAATAGGAATAAGGTCATTTATTTCACACAATCCATGTGTGAAAATGATGTCTCATGCTCACGGAATCGCTCTTTCACAATTTGAGCCTAATAAATCCTGGCATTGTCATCTTAGAATGTGCCTGTGCAAACAAGGAAGGGGAAAAAAATTCAATGATGGAAGAACATGTTCATTGCATATATTCAGGTCAAGTCAGCTGACCTTATTTTTTGGGCGGGTAACATTTTTGAAACTAGACCTGACCAACAGAAGCAACCCCAGATCATAACACTGCCCTCACACACAGGTACTGGAGGCACTAGGCATGACTAGGCATCTGCTTTTATTCTTACCCTGATGCACGTATCATATTCTTTATGCTCTCTAACAAATTAAAGCTTTTTTCCCCCATTAGCATCACTGATAAGTGGTTTTCTTAAGGCCACACAGCTGTTTAGTCCCAATCCCCTGAGTTCTCCTCCTGTACATGATGAAATGTTCTTACTTTTATTACTAACCATAGCCATGTGTTCTACTGTTGCTTTTTCCCCCACTAAGCTTTTAGGTGATGTCCTATCATGTTCATTCAGGATATTTTTCTGACCACACTTCTTCCTTGAAGTTGGTTCTCCACTATCCTTCCAGGTTATTAAATAAGGCGTTTTACTGTTCTTAACCAATTTTAGAGTTTCAGTGTCATCTGACATGGTTGTTTAAGTAATGAGAAGCTACTCACTGCATCAGTTAGGTTTAAATAACTTGTTGCCAGCTAATACATATTAATCACTGCAGTAATTATCCAATGGAAGGCTTTTAAATATTTGCTTAGTTAAATCCAAGTGATGACTTTTTTTGCCCAGGCAGTATTAAATAAGATTGTGACAGTGCTTGTGGCCAATAAACAGTCCTACAACTAACACGACTACAACTTCAAGAAAGACCTTAAAGCATTACAATTTGCCATTAATGGCATTTTATTAAACAAACTTTAAAAAAGCAGTAAGCAAGTCTGTCATACCACGTTAGGGGGCAGCTTGTGTCCTGGCAGGTATTTGACATTCTCATGCTCAGTGTTGATAATTTCTGTAAGTTTGCGTCCGTTCACCATTTCTTCAAACACCCACATGTTCACTGTGTCCTCGAATGTGGCATACTTGGTGGTGTTGGTGCCCACGATCTTGGCAATGGCAGAACCCCTGTGGATCAACAAAAACGTAGACCTTCATTATTATTGAGAAGTGTTTAAGACAATAAAGATTTGGGGGACCAAGCACAAATGTAGTCCTGGAGGAGATCAGAGGAATAAGGTGGACATATTGGAAGAAAAGCAACATATTATAAGTAAGTAGTAGCACACTGGACTGTATTTAGGGAGCTGTGAGAAATTAATCAGTGTATTGTTGGGATAGTGAGGGATGACACTGCACAGTAAATTCCCCAGTGTGGATTTAACACATTCAGAGTTTGTCTGAGTCAACTGGACTTATCCAAACAGTGGTGGGTGTTAATTCAGCACTGGGGAATTTGCTGTGTGTATAGTAATTAAAAATATGTGGAGGCCAAGTTTCCCTTCACTGGAACCAAGAGACAAAAACTTGCTTCTGAGCACAAAGTTAGCTCCATGAAGACATGGTTTGTCAATGTTGGAGTGGAAGAACCTGAGTTTCCTGAACAGAGCTAACCTTAACTTCTAAACACCTTTGGGGTGAAATGGAATACCAACTGCATTGATGTAAGGTTTGGCCTCCTTGCCCCACCTCAGATGTTTCACTGTCATGCGGTTGTAAAAGTGTGGATTCATTTATTTATTACAAAAAAACAGTTCAGGATATTATGCGTAATGATTTTATGCCACATTGCATTGTAAGTGTTTCCATCATTTTTGCCGTTAGCACACAGATCTGTATCTGTAGGCTGCTAAAAACTGCCCGATAGGGCCTCCGAGTGGCGCAGTGGTAAAGTGCTCGCCCTATCATCCGGAGATCGCTGGTTCGAACTCCGGGTGATGCTGTAACCTCTCACAGCCGGAGGCCTAGAGAGAGCTGATTGGCCAAGCTCGCTCAGGGGGGAGGGATGAGAGGTACTCGGTGCTCCCACGTTAATGACGGCTCTACAAGCCAATCAGGGGCGTCTGTGAGCTCACGTAAGCAGAGGGAGCGGATAGCGCTGTCCCTCCGAGTGTGTTACGCCGCCCCCAACGGTGCGTGAGCAAGCAGTTCGAAAAGATGGTCGGTGACGTCACGTGGATCGGAGGAAACACGTGGGTCAGTCTGCGGCCCTCCCGACTGATTGGCAGTAGAAGCTTAATGTGGGATTAGAGGCTTAATCATGGATTCATTTTACCGGGATGGAGAGACAATTCTAACTGTAAACACATGACCTTTTTGGACCCATACCTATGTCTTTGGGAACTTTTTCTAGGGATTATTGGGCTACTATAATTCTGTAAAGACTTCTAGTGGATAAAACATCTGGTTCACAGATAGTCCCCTCAGTATGCATTGTTTATTAATTAACAGCCAGCTAACAGCCCCAAACCATGTCAGGTGCTGTTTTGTTAGCCTGAGAACAAGGAAAGGTCTCAGATGGAATCAGGAGCATCAAATCTGAACACCTACGAAATGTAAAATGTGACCTGGTTCATCTGGAATATTACAGAAAGCAACATTTATAACCTAAATACTGTAGTACGGGGTATATAAAATATTGCTATATTTTGTAACTGATATATAATTATTTCATAACTAGGTTTTGCAAAAATAATTCTTGAGAAATTATCAGATCGTGGCCCTGAAGGGCGAAAGTAACATGATTTCCTAACACAGAGCTTGTGATGCAACACAGAAGGGTTTAATCATTACCTCCATTTCAGCAACACTGTCACGGCTCATGGGACACATACAGTAACATTTTAGTTCGGCTTGGGGACATTTATTTTAGGACTTAGAAGGCTTTGTAAAGTTGTGATATGTTGTGATGTGGAATTTGATATCAGGGAGAATCGCAACAATCCATTAGCTAGGAATGTTAACCGACGTCCTTAAGGTTTTTTTTTAGAGCCACGGACCAATTTGACTGCAAAATCTTTATTTCATTTATTGCAGCTACTGTATATGCCTCAAATATACACCAATTAGCCATAACATTAACACTGATTATCAATTATATACCAGTAAACTGGTGACAGGATCATGGAAACCCAAGGATCACTTGTGCACGTGGGGGGCCTGGCTAATCTGTGTGGACATGCAGCCAACCTGTCTAGTTTATTCCCACTAAAGAGTCAATACAGCACAAATCACTGAAAATGGTCAATGTTGGCCACAATAGAAATGGACAAGAACACCTAGTGCACCACAGCCTGCTGCACATGGGGCCAAGCAGGCAAACAGCCGAAAGCTGCCGAACCAGCCCGATTGAATATCCATGGGATGCCCTGGAGAAACAAGTCCGATCAACGTAGGCCCCACCCTGCAACCCAGAGCATCCGAAGGATCCACTGGAAATGTCCTGGTGCCAGACATCACAGCACGCCCCCAGAGGTGTTGTAACGTCATGCCTCGAGAGGGAAGCTACACAATACTGCGCATAATGTTTTGCATTTTAATGTTTTATTACGAATCAGTTAAATAATCATCAAAATACTTTGAGAACATTAATTGTATTTCAGAGCATTTTACGATGTAGATCTTATCCTAGGAACAATGGCATGACCAGTATGCACACCAGTCTGTTGCAGGTCAACATGTACGCGCACACACCCAGGGGGAAAATTGGAAAAGCCAATCCCTCCCTGTAATGGTTTTGGGAGAACAGAGGAAACCGGAGAACCTTGAGGAAACCCATATAGACGTAGGCAGAATATAGACAGTAGCCCAAGCTCAGGGTCAAACCCTGAGACCCAGGAGCTGTAAGGTTCAATGTTGCATACTGTAATTCAGCCTTTCCAGACATGTGTACTACATCAGATCTATTTCTATCCATTTTCATTTGACACACACACACGTTCCAAACATGAGACAAATGATCCAAGCAATTTGTTTCACAAGCACAATGGGTGATGAAGTGTAATCAGCGTAATTCAGAGCGTGTTGCATCAGACGCAACGTCTGTTCTTTGTACAGTACACAGGAACAGACTTTGACATCCCACCTCATTGATCTCCAGCAGAAATCAGCTACTCTTTGAAACAGCAAATATAAGTCAGGAAAGAAAAAGTAAAGGAACCGGAGTAGAAAATATTATTTAAACTGTGCGATAATACTTTTGTAGTCAGTCATGGCTTCTGTCTCTGAGCATTACTCAGCACCTATACATCTCAAGGGTAATGCTAGGAATCAATGTACTGAATCGATTCCTCCGGACAAAGTGAATCTTCATATTTGATTCTTTCTATTTGTAGACTTTCTTTCAGTATTTGATTGAATGCAATCGATAGATGAATGATAAAGAGCACTACATGCCAAACAGTCAATCACACTTTAAAAGCTTAACAACTGACATGATGTTATCATAGTTAATTAATTAAATGACATATTGGTAAGCTCCACACATATGCTTTTATTCTTTCTAAATCTTCCTTTTTTAGGTCATTTTGCATCTCACTGCATATCATACTGTGTATGGTCATGTATGTGACATAAAATTTGAATTTTACACTGACCTCGACCATTTGGGAACACTATTTTAAGGCACAGTCTTTCACTCTCACTCATTCTCTATACCACTTATCCTGTTTAGTGTCACCAGGGGGCCTGTATCCTGTCCCGGGTATATGTATGTATGTATATATGCATTAATCTTCATACATACACACACATGTAAGACTAATGCATGAAATAAATAATACAAATTGATATCGTAATGTATTTCATATATTTAATTAAGGATAAAAAAAGTGTGTTTAGTAGTTTGTAAAAGTATTTATTGTGCATTAGAATAGAAGTAGTGATTTAATGATCAATTAAGGTTATTTGGTGATTATCATTGTATTTATTTCCATTTTTACAACTATGGTAGGACCTCCGATCAACCTTCACACGCTCATTTACACACTACGGGCAATTTGGGAACGCCAATTAACCTAATCTGCATGTCTTTGGACTGTGAGAGGAAACCGGAGAACCCGGAGGAAACCCACCAAGCACGGGGAGAACGTGCAAACTCCATACACCAAGACCCGAGGCGGAAATTGAACCCAGACCCTGGAGGTGTATGGCAATAGTGCTAACCACTAAGGCAGCATGCCGCCCACATACAAAATGAACAGGTCTTAATACGTAATAACATAAGACGAATAAAACTTTTTAGTTTAAAGAAATAAGACTTGAATAAACACACTATACTTCACTTACTTACTCACTCAATCATCGTCTAGAATGCTTTATTCTGTATATAGGGTCGCAGGGCGACCTGGAGCCTATCCCAGGGGACGGCGCATGAGGCAGGGGACACCCTGCACGGGGTGCCAATCCATCACAGGGCACACACACACTTATTCACACACCAAAGGCAATTTGGGAACTCCAATTAACCTAATCTGCATGTCTTTGAACATGCAAACTCTATGATTATGCATGCCTTGTTATTTACTTGTCCAGAATTTTGTTTAAAATGATCTTATTTGAGTTATCGTTGACATGGTCTCCGGTCCTACCACAATCATAAAAATGGGAATAAATACAGTTTGGTAATCACCATTAGTCTCCACAGTCCCTAGTTGGACTGCAGAGGTACCAAGATAAAATGATTGTATTTATCATGTAATGATTCAATCACATTTACAGTCCAAAAGAACAGGTCTTAATACATAATAATTCAAGTCTTATTTCTATAAACTTAACTAACACTCTGCATTTCAATTATTTGTTCCTAATTTTGTTTCTATACACATTTAACATGCCCTTATTTAAAGTTATTATGCTCACTAGGGAACCAAACACTTGTTCTTGCTAAAAGAATCGAATGATTCAAACATTACAGATGACTCGTTCGCTGTCTGTTAGGATAAACCGCCTCTCTGCGACCTGTTCATATTACTGTGCGATACATGTAGAAGCGTGACAAAACGTGAAACATGTCGCCGCACACACACACACACATGAGTACTCACCAGTTACCAGAGCCGATAAGACAGACTTTCTTAGGTGCCATGGTGTAGTGTTGGAGTTTCCAGGCTGTTCGGAGGAGCTGCTGTGCGCTTCAACACGACCCACACTCCACTGCAGCGCGTATTTATAGTCCTGACGCGGGTTGCCAGATTCACACCCGTCCCACCCCAGCTGGACTAGATAAACTCTCCCAGTACATTCCACACAAGCACCAAGGCAAATACAGTGAAAGCTCAGTGTTGCCAGATCAGGCAGTGGCTGACCTTTATGTGTGTTAATTCAACAAATTTGTTATTCAAGTGAAGTGTTTAATAACCAAATCTGGCAACCCTAGGGCATGGATCTGTGGCCACATGGATGGACCTACATACACAAATGCAACAAATAAGTTAATAAGAACTACTTTCGTGTATGAAATTACATTAATGGTTTTATTTTATTAATCCATAGCTATTTCTTTCTGGAAGACTCTACCCTTCAGATTGACCAAAAAGCTACTCTCTCTAAAAATCAGTAAAAATAAATAAATAAAAAACAAACAATCTGTAACGAATGAAAGCTCAGACTTTTACAGTTAAAGGTTTCATAATCCAGGTCTCTTATTTGTCCTTTATTGATCTTGTCAAAGAAAGAAAGAAAGATATATATATATATCATGTCATACCTTGGAACATGACTCAATATTTAGGGTTATGAAATGATGCAGTAAACATTGATATAAGCTCATCTTTATTATAAGGCTGACACATTCAAACAGGTTTGGTCCATAAAAGAAGAAAAAAATACATTTTTTGTAATGAAAAAAAAAAAAATGAATTGATGCACACAAGGTTAAATAGTGAGAATCTGAAAACCTTCAGCACATGATCATTTCTTCACTTTTCAGAACATTTGGCAACTCTTACCTCAAGCCCACTACGAATCACGGCTCTTAGTGTGTCCTTCATGAAAGTGTGGGTGTATGCGACTGAAGTATTCATTTATGGCCAGTGAAATGGTAAGAACCGCTTCAAGGAGAAAATACCTGAGCATGGACATCGGTGTTTTGGACATGATTTTAAAGCCGGTCGACTACTTCTAAGCATCAGCTCAGCTCATAGTCTTGTAAAGCTGAGGTACTACGCTAATTCGGTAACATGAATCTAAACCTAAGTAATATTCATATAGACAATAGCATGATTAAAAAATATCAAAAGACAAATATCTACCATTTCCAAAAAGGGGGGGGGGGGGGGAGAAGGGGCGAAAAAGAACAAAAAAAAACACTAAAAGTGGCCCCACATCAACCACAATCTGGAATCCACTACAATCTATGCAGCAGCCGTTAAAGAAAGGAATTCTTTTCATGTGACGAAATTAACTTGATATGTTACAGTGATAAAGTACTGTCAGTCAGGAGAGCTTTAAATATCTCACAAGGGAGGTTAAATGTTAAACTTGTAACTTAAGAAAGCATCATGTCAAAAAAGCAGGATCATTAAACCTCCTATATGCTTCAGTCAAGAGAAACAGTATAATCAACCAGCTTTGAAGCTTGTTGAGCTGTTTAGCACTTTGAGACAAATCCATGACATACAGTCAATCTTAGAGGTACAATACTGAGGGAAAAAAAAACAAAAACTGTGCTGTGTGTCTGGAAAAAAATGCTAATTTGTTTGCACTGGAGAAACAAGGCTAAGGTAATAGAGCTCTATCTCAAAACCTCAAAAAGCATCCAGGGTCTTCCATGATCTCGCCTGTTCATTTATAAAACTGTATCTGATCACTTTAACATCATGTGGTGTCTGTCTCAGGAAGCAAGGATGTCTTCTTGGTGCACTGTGGCATCATTGCACATAAGACACCACACTCAAATTAGTGACTATTGAATAAGTAATATTTGCGCATGTTTTATGAAAAGCATCACGGTCTCAATGTTAAGGAAAGTCAAGGCCTTGAGTCTCCTTCACTACCTAAACACACTCGGGCATTCGGGTTTTACATGCATCCTATCAGAGCAACTAAATACCAGTGAAGCATATTTACTTCTATTAGTAGCCTAGCAACAACCCGGCTGGAAGATTTTTCATACCACAGCCACTGCAGTAACAACATTGGAGTCTAGTTGGATCAAGTTAAAAGGACAGAGGGGATCTACTTTCCCCTGGACAAGAGGACACAGAACAGAGAAGACAACGAGACAGTTTGGTTTTTGAGTTGAAAACTTTCTGGTTTAGGAGGATTAACACCGGACGTTGTCTCCTACCAGCCGCAGCCGGAATGCGGTTGAATAAACTGTAGTTTAGTGTCGTTGATGAGGAACCGAATACAACAGACGACTTCTTCTGTTCTTTCTGTTCCTGCTTATGTGTTCCTGATGCCCAGTGCTTGCTCCAGCTCCTGCCTCCTTTGCTGGACCTGGAATAAGACACCACAAATAAGCCTAATTTAAAGTATTTAGACTTTCCTCATACCAGCATTCTGACAAGCTAATCAGGTTAGAGCCCTATTTGGACGGTACAAGTGCTGCATGAAGAGGTGGAGTAATGAGATCTGTCACAGGTGGTACACAATAATTGTATTTCAGCTCAAAATGGATACTCTATTTCCCTCCTTTTACTTGGAGGACAGAACAAACCCATGCTAAAAATGTAATATTGTTAAAAAAAAAAAAAAAAACCAATTACAATAAGATGCTTCCTTTTCCGCTTCCCAGCCATAACCGTACAATGCAGAACATGTCCAGTATTGTGTAGTTTCCCCAAGTGCCACCGGGACAGCTCTGACTCCTTGGGGCATGACTTGGAATGACATGGAATCTCTGAGGGGGCACTGTGCTGTCTGGCATTGGGAGGTTGGCAGCATATCTGTTGGGTGAACTGGGTTGTGGGGTGAAAGCATCCTTGTGATACCTTCCTATTGTAGACAGCACTGGCTTTTTTTTTTTGCCGATTTGTGCTGACTTGGCTTTGCTCCCTGTGGACATGGGTGAGTCTTGGTTGCCCATGATCCATCCTATCACCAGTTTGCCAACGTTAATGTGTTAAATGTTATGGCTGATGTGTGTATATGAAATGGGTGAATCCCTTTTCAGGGATTTCTTGTGGATATTCAACCACATCTGATGCACAGTTAAAAAAAAAAAAAAAAAAGACAAAGATAAATGTAGAAATTCAGACTTTGCCTTCTGCGATCACAACCTCATATTCCCCTGCAGGAATTTTTGGTTGTCAAAAAACAGTGGTCGTGTTCACATAATGAGCACCACAAAGGTTCGAATTTTATTGGTTTAGGTTGTATCTGTGGTGTTGTGTTTGGGTCATTCATCAATAATATCAAATGTTTATCTAATTTTATTAAAGTCATTCTAGTTAAAAATAAATAAATGTGGCTAATAGATTAATTTGGATATTTTAATTAGAAGACTATGACGGGTTTTGGTTTTTAAAATTGTCACAAAACTGTAATGAATAATGTCAGAAATCAGAATGTGAAAGATCTTTGAATTAAGCACTTAGAGCCAAGAAAACAAATCCTTACCTTAGAGTAGAAGTAGCGACACACGGCCTCCTGAGCCCAAGGCTGGTAATAGAACTCGGCTCTTCTCTCTTCTTCTGGGTTTCCTACAACGTCGGTCATGGTCTACACAAAACAGGAAGTGAATTGTTTAAGTTCCAGTTTGAGCTCAATAACAAATCTCAATCCACAAACAAACAAAAAGCCTAACTCCTTCCAGTGGAGCTGTAATCCCCAACAATTTGTGACAGGTTACACTGGCGGTTGCGGTTGAATTTCCAGTCAACACTGACTATATAGATCATCTGATGACAGCCAGTCATCAAACGGACACAAATGGTTAGATTCACAGTACATAGCTCTCACTCTTGGGTCATCAGTTGGTCAAAATCAACAGTGTTTAGCATCTGCACTTTTGTAAAATCAGCAATATTCACCACCCTTAATCCGGAGTCACTCTCATGCACCCCCCTCCTGTCATTGTTAGTCCAGTCAGCTAAGCATTGGCCCATCACCAAGAAACGTCTGAGCCACCTAGTTATACAAGGAGGCCAGAAGTACTGAAGCATTGAAATCTTCAACTCACTCCCAGCAAGAAGGAGTGCATGGTTTATAAATGAACATGGTTTGTAACTGAGCACTGAACATGCTTGATATTACAGTCAAAAACAAAACCAACATGAAACTTAAGCTGTGTGACTGATGGGAAAGTGTATTTTACCTTGAGGTCCCTGCACTGGGATTGCAGCCAGTCGTTGATAAAGCCCTGGGGATCACGGGCAAAGCTCAGCATGAACTCCCGCTGAGTCTTCAGCTGATTGATGGTCTCGATGGTCTCATGAATCTGAAGGTGATGCCAAGATGGGTGAAAAGAGGCGAAAGTCAAAATCTCAACGCGGAAAAAAACCCTAATTGGTAAATTAAGGGCAACTGAGACAGCTTCATGCCAACTGGTGACAAAACTAGGTCAAAGGCAACAATAGAACACAATAAGGAGAGGTTACCTCAGTAAGAACACAAAGTACAAACGTAAATACACCATTAGTCTAAATGATGAGTTTTTCATTATACACAATAATACTGAGCCATAAAGGTTAGTCATAGCAAAACAGCGTAGAACAACGAGGATGAACGTCATGAAGACTAAAGTGTAAAAGTTTATCTTTTCAGGGCATCTCCAGTAAAGCTGTTTAAGTGTACAAGTTGCAAAATGCAAAAAAACTCAGCACGGTTGTGACAATATTCTCCAAACTTTAGATTAATTGTTACCAAAACTCAGGACTGAAAATAATTTTTTTAAAAACTAAGGAGGAATTTCAAAAACTTTTACCTCTTAAAAAAAATAAAAATAAAAAATGTATTCAGCAATCCTAATCAACCCTAT
Source organism: Clarias buthupogon (assembly GCA_030014345.1). NCBI lineage: Eukaryota > Metazoa > Chordata > Actinopteri > Siluriformes > Clariidae > Clarias > Clarias buthupogon. The sequence goes on from JAQMYK010000016.1 coordinate 9,970,406, forward strand.
ATTCTGCAAACCCAAAAACATCTACCTTACTTTCTGAAAAGAACATGGAGCATCAGTCATTTGAAGCAGCCATGATGAAAATAAATGCTTAAGATTAAAGTTTACTGTATCTCAGGACTTTCCTACACAAGATTGTTTTTTTAATGGAGAAAAAAGGCCCATTGTGAACAGAGAGGTGAACAAAGAGCAATTTGGAAGCTGTGCTGCCGGAAGATGCACAACACTTTGAAATATGACCAAAAGGAACAGGGTGTGCTATAAAACAACGATGTAAAGATTCAGTACTTAAGAAAAGAAAAAAAAAAACTTCCCTGGGCATTGTTCCAGGGAGATTCAACAATAAAGAACAAAAACAGACTGGACTGAAGCAGTGAGCGCTTACCTTGACTCATAGTTATAGTCATTAGCTCTCCATGTAGCTTGTGTAATGTTTACAATCACTCACTGGCTTTACAGACTAAATAAACTATTCAACACAAATGAAGCACAGAGAACAGAGTATTTACTTTATTAAAACCTTTTTCTTCTTGTGTGTGTTGAGGGATTGGCCTAATTTGTGTACTTGATGAGAAGAGTAAACAGTTGATGACTTTTACAATAGAACTGTCACTGACTTACAATGGAGTAATGATAATATTTGCATGTTGGGGACAAAAATGCATTTAATAATGGACACCTAACCTACCAAACATCATGGCTTAGTCAAGCCTAACCTAAATGTGCTTAGAACCATTTACACCGCCGGGCAAAAAACAAAACAAACCTGAGTCCCGAATATGGCTACACCATGAGGTCGTCAGCTGACTTCATTTATCAATTCATTTTATTATAAGTGATGATAAAGTCTACAGCAACCTAGGCCTGAACAACTGAAGCAACCCAAGATCATAAATAACACTACCTCCAGAGGCATGTACAGTGGCACTTTAAACGCTTCCCCTCATTCCCAGATATGCCCAACTTCCATTGCACCAAAGTCAATCTTTATTCTCCATAGCAAACTGAAGCCTTTATTTCTGATTAGTCTCACTAACGAGTGGTTTTCTTATGGCCAAAAAGGTGTTTAGTCCCAAACTCACATTGTGTGAGTTTAATGGTGAAAGAGAACTTAATTTCACCATTAAACACAGCTCTGCTTTCTACTGTGGTTTTTATTGCAATGCAACAGTCATCTCCAATCATGATATTTTTGCTGACCATATTTCTTTAGGTTCAGAGAAGAAGGTTCAGCAATTGCCTTAAAGGATGTACTATAAAATATGATATAAAGAATATATTATAGCATACAACCCTATTCAAATATGGTTTCTAATAAAAAACGGTAAGGTGGGGGCATCTGTATACCTCTAATAATGCGGACATTTGTCCATGCCTAAAATTTCAGTAGAGCTGATGTGACAGGACATTAACCGTTTGTACACCTGGAAAAGTGGTGTTGGTAATCACTTGTCAGTCTCCCACTACATATCACGTTCATCATGGTGGTTTGGAAACATCTTAAATGCTGCATATGTGGAATTACTATTTACATTCCACAAGCATTTGGCAGATTCTCTTATCAAGAGTGACTTACATAAGCACTTAGGAGTTCTCGTCTTACACCGGTTCACTACCAGAATTACCATCAGTCAAACATTTTTATTGTAATTTCTTTTTGGGGGGACCGACTTTTTGATGAAATAAACATGAAATAAACTGATACAGAAACCGATTTCAATACCAATGTTGCTCATGTTCAAACCTTCCATTTTAAATTGCAACACTGCTATAATATAATGCCGAGAAATATTATGCCTACACGCAAACTGATAAACTAACAGTGAATTGCGGAAGCAGTGAAATCAGTGCAGGCTGACTAGTGATGAAACCAGGTCAAAGGGAGCATCTGGAAACAATGGGCTCAAAGTTCACACCACAACTGAGGAATGCACCAGGTCCAAACACACACAAAAAACAACCTGAATCTGGATTCTCCGATGAACAACTAACAACAAGCAAATGAAAAACCAGACTAAACTTAATTTGATCAATGCCCTTTTGCAAAGACAACAAAGAGTAAAAAAAAAAAACCTGACTAGAAACCTGATTTGCTTTGTAATTCCTGAGACTATTCCTGATCAATCCAGCTAGTTAAGTGCTGAAACATGATGCCTTTTTATCCTTTAATACCTACAGGAGCCGAGGAGATGCCAGGTCATTCTGGACAAATTAACAAGATAAGACGATGAACAGACTGTCTAAATGTATATCGCCAACTCTCATTCTATAAACAAAGGTCACTGAGTGAGCAAATCGTTTCACAACAGCAGCACTTTCCTCGAGTATCATTTTTAAACAGCACCATGACCTTTTAACACACTTAAACTAATAAGGTAATGGCAAACCATTAACTCTGATCTATAATCCCCAATAAGGTGATTCACAGTACATGGGCCTTGTGGACAAGCACCACAGCAGAGGGGGGGGGGAAAGAAAAAAAAAAGAAAAGGAGCATTGATACATACTTTCAATCTTATTTAAAACATCCATCAGTTGGTTTCTATTTAGTTAATGAAGAGCGCGCAAACATTTGTATACCCTATGGATTATTGAGGTGATGAATAAAAATGGTATATCTGCATTTGTTGGTGTATCTTTTGACTCCATTTCAATTTTTAAAAATAAATAAATAATAAATCAATTAAAATATATAACCAATATATGCAATGTTTTCACGGTCACAAATTTGTATTTTTTTTTAATGTTTTTGACATTTAGAAGAGTTGTGTACAGAAACAAACATATCCTTTTTGTCCATTCCTCTTTTGTTCTATGGGCCAGGGTTTACACAAGCCAAATAGCTTTTCCCCTCTAATGTGACCTCATTAGGATAGCCCCTCCCCCAGCCTGTTCAAACGCATGTTCAAAAAAAATAAAATAATAATAAATAATTGAAGCAGATGGAGTAAGGTATTTCAACTAAAGCAATAACAGCCGCACTTTGGGTGACCTCTGCGACCCGTGTTTACTTGTTAAAGAAATAGTAAATTATGGTATCTTTAACGTAAGTAAGAGGAATAAGCTTTGCATACCTCGCCACCAAAAACTAAACATAAGTTATCTCAGTTTAGACTCGTGTTAGTCTATGACGAATCTTTTGAGTTTAAAAGATGAAGTTGTTTCAGTTTGTACATTACACTGTAGACAAATCAGCAACTGTAGGCTTTTATTTAGCAAGGTGCCCAAGTCCGGCATCTGTTTCCGGCCAAAAGAAAAAAAATGCTGACTACATGTTCTTAGGGCGTGTGCTTGGGGGCAGGGTAATAGGGTAAGAGATTTATTGTGTTTTCTGGCCGAGTTGCCAAGTTTTACAAAACATGCTTAGAATTGGTTAAAAAAAAAACACATAGATGTATACAGTTAAGTTTATAATAAAATCTTAATTGTTAGGTGAACGTAATGATGTTTTTTTAATATTCAAACTGTTTAAAGGAAGAGGGTACATTTACATTTAGGCATTTGGCAGATGCCCTTATCTAGAGCGACTTACATTTTTATCTCATTATACATCTGAGCAGTTGAGGGGGACATGGTCGTGGGATTTGAACCATTCATTAAGGAATGTAACAAAAAATTTATTTGGCACAATGCTGGTTGATTTGTTTAATTAATTTGGGTTTTAAATTTGTACTGACCATTTGGGGGATCTGGACCATCAACTATGGTCCATTACACCATGAAGAATTATTATTATTATTTATTATTATTATTATACATCCTAAAAGTACTGATAGCATACCTCAAACTTTAATTTAAACACATTTCGACTTTTATTTGGTAAATGTGCTTGTTTTATACGGTCTACATAAAACACCCCAACATCCTGCAGTGCGAGTTCTGCTAGCTCTCTTATGCGCTACTGAGTGCTCTTCAATAAACCTCCATGGGTTTTTGCATACCTTGTTATCCAAGCCTGCAATCTCCTGCTGACTGGCAGTTGACAGCAGAAAAGAATTCATCTGAGTCTTAAGAGTATCATCCACCTCAACGTCAATATCGTAGCAGGCTGTCTTTTTCTGGTCATTCGGGTCCACGCTGGTGAGGAATGGAACAGGAGCACTTAAACAATAAGTGGATTTCCTAGAGCTATATTTTACAAACCGAGTTCATGGTGTGAAGAGTGCTACCTTATGACATGGTTAATGATGATCGGTTCAGGAGGCATTAGCAGAGCATGCAGTCGCTGAGGAATCTCAGAGAACTTCATCCTCTGAGTCTCAAAGATCTAAAGGGAACAACAAAAGTATTTTAAAAACATCTACATCTATATTACGTTCAGGATTCTTAGTGTGCAGTATTGTGTCCCTAAATTGGAGGGGTGGGGGAACAAATGAACTACCCTCTACTATAATATAATATATAATACTATAATATACTATAATAATTCTAATACAATCATAAATGTTGGCAAATAGCAAAGTAAAATATTTTTGGCCTGTCTACATCGCTACCACACCTCATGCGTAAATGTTCTACCCTAAATAAATACTCCATAAAAGAAGTTAAAGAACGAGGGTCCATAATTTTAATATTTTTAAATAATCTATTAGAGTTGGTCGTTTGAAGTGCCTAAAATTTCCACAACAGCAAATAGTGTACAGGATGCACCAAAGTTAGCAGCTTAGCCAGCTAGCTAATTAAACAAGATAATGTAGGGAGGAAAATAAATAAATACGTAAAAATGCCATTTTCTGATCAACAGTAAAATTATCCATAAAATAATTTATACAATATACTAGAGATGGGGGGTAAAAGAAGTGATTAATTTAAGTATCACGATTTTTCAGCTGGTCCCTGGTGACTCCCCTCTCTACTATATAATGATACAAGTGCGGCCTGATGGACACAAGGATTTTCTTTTCTTTAAGGTTTCTCATCCTCACCTGCTGGAGGTATTTGTCACAGTTGATGAACTCGCGCTCATGAGGGTCCTGCAGTTTGTGCGTCTTCACGTACTGCCACAGAGCCTGGATGATGACGGGTCTGGTTTGGGTATGGATGCCCAGCATGCGTGCCAGTCTGGGGTCCAGCTTAAACTGAGGAGGCTAGAGAGAGAGCGAGAGAGAGAGCAAGACAATAGGACTTTAAACAGAAGGACACTCTACACTCATCACGCTACTGGTCACTGACTCGTGGCAAATTAGATAAATTACATAAACCCATAATATGGCCTTTTCACCCCTGTTGAGTTCTATTGCAATTGGTTTACTTGATTATAGCGACATCTGGTGGTTACTAAAGATGTAAGCAGGTTTTGAAAAGAATTCAAATTGTATGTCACTTACACAATCATACAGAGTATGATATGCAGTGAAATGCTTATACCACTGTCCATGAGACAAAATACAGAGATGGAATAGGAAGATTTCACTACAATGAAGATGTTGCTTCAGTTTAAGGGAAAAAAATATTCTAATTGTGATTGTCAAATACAAACATTCAAAATAAGCTGAAAATTATAAAAGCTATAAATAAATAAATAAAATTGATAGATGAGCAGGACAGTAAATTATATATTTTAATAAACATGATATTTGTTGTTTTAAAAAAATTACTCTTTTGCAACTCTTAATATTGCAGTGCATCTCTAATACTACTTAATTACTAATTACATCTGCACTAATGAAATTCTTAGCTATTGGTTTACCTGGTAGTCAAGCATGAGAAGGACGGTAAAGCGCACTCCCACGTCTCCGGGTCTTTTCACCTGAAAGCCGTCAGTCTCCTGAGTAGTGGGTGTTCTGTGCCACTGTGCAAACAAAGCAACAGCTAAAACACCACACCCACACCCACACCCACACACACACACACCCTCTGTTAAATGACTGATCGCGATCAACGGCAAAGCTTCTTACCTCAACCAAATGATTGTCAGGCCCATAAAGGTCTTTGTCCAATTCAATCACCAGAGACTTGAAGAAAGATGAAAATTTCCGCTTCTGCTTGGTGGCTTCGTATTTAGATACAGCAGTCTTGAAGAAACACATTGGATGGGTCAACAAAATAGCCTTAGTTATTATGGTATGCTTTTAGACCAAAACATGGGATTTGCTGCATATATTAACCTCATGTGCAAAGGCCAACCTTTATAGAGGAGGTCCTTTATTAAAAATGCACAAATATCCCTACACACAAATCGCGCTGTTTTACTGTCTGGGTAAATGAGCTCCTATGGAGCCACGTCCACAGAGAACAATGCTGAGCAACAAGCTAGGGAAGGGCTCTTCTAATATGAGGACACATTAGAGGAAAAATCTAATTGGCTTTTTAAGCCCTGGGCCAATTAATAAATAGGTAAAGGGTATATACCCATTTCTTTTTTTATTTGTACACACACATTCTTGAGAAACTCTAGTTAACAGAGGGAAAACACGATCTCATCTGAACTTCAACCGAGACCAATTTTCTTTCCCCTCTCAGAAACCGCCGATGTCTTCGAAGTTTAATGCTCAACAATCTGCAGTATTTATACACTAAGGTGTGAAAAACTAAAAACATTCAGTACGCTGTAGAACTGCTGTCAGAAATGCCTTATTGATGAGCGGCCAGACTATTTTATGATGGTAAGAAGGGCAGAGTAACTGAATCAAACTGATACTACTACTGTGGTGAGCAACAGCAGGACACCATATCAGGTTCTATTCCTGTCAGCAAGAAACAAGGATTTTTGGCTAAAATGAGGGCAGGCCCACAGATACTGGAGAGCTAAAGACTAGAATCAAATAGTCTTTTAACGTTTATCTCCTGAGGTTTAATACGAGTGTGTTTTATATAAAAGCAGTGATGCTCTAGTATATCTGATGACCTACTGTGTGTCAGTTAAACTTCAAAACTAAGTTAAGCAAAAGGGCAATAGCCATATACTGCAGTGCTTATTATAAATAGAATATGTCAAGGATTCTTTAATACTTACGTCCTCAAGCAGCCGGCCTTCCACTCGCAGCTCCCATGATGCTACAGTTCCCTCACCGTCCTCAGCATCAGGCTTGGCAGGGTTGAAAGTGTTGGAGATAAAAATCCGGAGCTTTCGTTTTTGCTAGGTTGAAAAAAAGAAATAAAATATCCACACTCTTAATGAACAAATTATTTTTTTAACCATCGGTGTATATCTTACTTCCTGGCTGCATTATAATCCTGTCATATTGTTTTTTTTCTTCAAAATGACAATGACTGGCTGAGACCCATTTTATTTACTTACTGCTACAGTAATTAATCCTAACAGTTGAATTTCAACACCTTGTTTATTTACTGTACTTAATCAACATTCAAGTTATTGCTTGTTAGAAAGTAAAACATTTCTAGTTTTCTTGATTAAACCAAAATCCCACTTCCTTAAATATTGAGTAATCAGTTACTAAAAGCTCAACCACAAACTTAACAAATACTCAAATTAGGTCAATCATTTATCTATAACATATAATATTTAACACTTTACATTTTTTCATAAACACAATGACTATCTCCGAGCTGCATAAAAAAAAAAACATTAAAAAAAAAAAAAAAAAAAAAAAAAGGGCACACGGTTCAGAAATGCAGAAAGCAGCTTTGTAATTCTTTTTGTGAAAAATTGGGAACAACTGAAATGTCAAATAGTAGTCCAGGCATTCCAAAGCGTTTTCTTTTTAAGCTGAAGCTGGTCGACCTAAGTTATTTGCCTTAAGTACCCCCGGAGATGCTATGCAGGTTAACATTAAGCAGGTTAGCATTAAGCAAGTCATGTAACACCACTGGATGCTTTTATAATTTATGCAATGTGCCTTGTTTGTTTTTATGAACAGATTTTTTTTTATATTTTGCAGCTAAACGTTATTTTTAGAAAGCAAACTTCATATTTTCACCTGAAAGCTACTCCAAGCAGAACACACACTTGGCACAGGGTTTGGGGTTTGTGACTCATGATGTTTACATGTAGAGTTAAGCCGAGCCTCGGTTATAGTTCAGCTATGCCTTTTAACTGGGCTCTGTCTTTCTCCCAGTATACAAGCATGGGAGAGAAATTTGGTTTATTGACCGAAGCATGGCCGACTCCGCTGTGATAGGTGGCGATTTACACCCCTTTCAACCAGACTAACAATTATTCTGACTAATATGACATCATGTAAACTTAGCAAGTGTCCATAGATGGCTAACATTAACTGTGTTTACACAGACACTAATACTCCACTAATAATGGGAATAATAGGTTAATCAGACTAAAACTCCATTATCTAAACACTTTTCCTTGTATAATAAAAGCATTATAATAATGTGTTTTTCAGTATTCATAGTTTTTATTAAATTTTTCTATTGTAAAAACATTTTGTAATGTTCACCAAAGTCTCTCATCACAGTTTCAGCCCAATGCCAATACAGATACATGTGTAGAAATCATTTAAACAATACAGCAAGATAGTATCATAAGCTGAATGATGCTTTACCTTGATGGGTCTCTTTAGTGCCTCCTGGATGTCGAGTCTCTTGCGCATTATGGTTTGATCAAGCTTCCTCTCAAAAGCCAGCAGATCCATGTAAGCCTGAGACTCTGGGACTAGTTCTCTGATCTGTAGAGAAACACAAATGTTATACAAAATCATGAGAGAATCGCAGCTGATTAAAACACTTCTATAGATAAAGTTACATACATACACATGTATTTTTAGCATGCTCGAATTTCAAAAGGTAAATAAGTCAGTATCCTATACTGTCAATAGAGCCCACCAAAAGAGGCGTGGCCTATATGCCCGTTAGTCACAGAGACAGAGGTGTGGCCTCATTTGTCAAAGCTAACTGGTCTTTCATCAAGACATTAGTAGCTTTAAGCATACTTGAAGCAAAATACCTAAAAAAATAAAAATAAAAAACTTACTCTCTGAGGTAGAATTTTATCAGCCATCTTCTTCTTCTTGGTACTAAAAGAAAAAAAAAAAAATTACTACAAAAGCTGCTAATGCTTAGCAGTATTACAGATACTGTCAAGCCTTTTGCTTTTTTAACACGTACTGTTGGTTGCGATTCTGTTGTTGTTGCACCTGCTGTGGTATCTGAGGGGGCGCAGGCCTCTTACGAGACGGGTCCATGACTGGCATTCCAGGGCGAGGTACGGGACTAGCGCCGTAGCCTGGAGGACCCATGGGTGGGCCTTGGGGAGTCATCCGGTTTGCTGGGGGCATCCCAGGTCTCTGCATATACACAGAAAGGTCGGGTCTGTTAGTTAATTCAAAATCAAACAATTCTTCCGAATCAAGAAGTCAAGAAGTAATCCGACCCTTGTTTTACACACTGCACAGATTCCATATTCTTTCATGAAAACACTGTTAGATGTTAGACTATAAGACCAGACCCAGGCATTTTAAGGCCCGCGGTCCAAATGCGGCCCGATTCTGACTGGCCCACGAAAGGTTGCTTGGAATTAAGAAAATAAAACCTACTTTCTTAACATCTCCGTGTTTATTACAGAGGTAGGAGTGTC
>JAQMYK010000016.1:10101027-10114790 GCA_030014345.1 Clarias buthupogon
GATTGGCTGTAGAGCCGTGATTAATGTGGGAGCACGAAGTACCTCTCATCCCTCCCCTCTGAGAGAGCTCAGCCAATAAGCTCTCTCCAGACCTCCGGGTGCGAGAGGTTACACCATCACCCGGGAATTGAACCAGCGATCTCCGGATGATAAGACGAGCACTTTACCACTGCGCCACTCGGTGGCCTGTTCCTGTTATATTTAACATCTATGGTTTCTATAAAAAAAAACCTACTGTGAAAGTTTGGTCAAATTCCCTTGAATGGTTTAGGAGGAGTTGCGGACAGAAAGTTTGACTCTTACTCGTTTTTTAAATTAATTTTAATCATTGTTAATTAAAACATAGTGCACGTTTATCTTCTTCCTAATAAAGATTCTGTGAAAATTCCATTCCACCAGATTGTATTAGAGGAGTTTCAGATAGAAGAAAAACGTGATGCTGATGCAAGACGATGGATAGTGATAGTGATCCCTTGTGTTACGTATGCTTCGAAGGCAGGCCACACAAAAGGATATTGTAGGGCTTTATTGTAAATATTTAAAGCAACAAATTTACAATCTTACTATATATGATTACATAAACGAAAAGACATGATGACCTTACGCTTTAGAATAATGAAAATTTTGTGAGAATCTCATTGTTTCATGTCTGTGTTAAAGGTGATGTTTTCCTGTTACTGTGGTAGGAAACTGGAATACCCAGGGGACACCCACCAAGCACAGGGAGAACATGTAAACTCCATGCACACAGAGGTGAGAATCAAACCTGGCCGTGAATCAAACCTTAAGCCACAAAGATACCAATATAAAAAATAAAAAACAACAACATAAATTCTGCTTTATTAAATTAATTATTTTACACCAAAATGAAGAACCCCTAGGAAATTTTACTACGGTAAACTACAGTATTACGGACCAATATATACCATACCTACTAAGGTAGGTTTTGTGGCACTTCATAGGGTAACATGGTAGTCCTATGGTTTGTACCACAATATCTTGGGGAATACCATGGTACTTATTGGCACGACAGTGGCTACCAAAGTTCAGCGGGTATCTAATATGTTACTGTATGTTTGCACATGCTGTACCATATTATATATAGCTATACATACTACTGGTATGATATAGTACAGGCAGGACCATATTATTGTACATAATTTAAAGCATTACATACACTACGGTAATTATTTTTTCATGCACACAATGGTAAATTCCTTATGAATATTACCATTATGGTACACAAACAAACATATTTTTTATTCTATCCTGGTATGTGTTGCATAGTACCATACTATAGAACATGTATCATTGTACCAGGGTATTGTCAAAAATACTATATACCGTGTTATACATACTGTTAGATTACATTGGTACCTATACCATAGTGCAATACATTTCTTATGGGCAGGCTGCACAGGGCAGCATCTGCTCTTGCATGTGTGCTCCCAAGAGCAAAGTCAAGCAAAGCACTCCTGCTGTAGAGCACTACTATAATGAGGTAAATCGCAATTTTGCATTTGTTATTATAACCATTTAATTTGTGGTCTGGCAGACTATATAGCACAGACGAATGAGCTTGAAAATCATCCAACCTTGCTGGCCAGTTGAACAAAGCCAATGCTGAATAAACTCTTCTAGTGCTGAATGAACACTTCACTGTTTTATTTTAGTAGCAGTTCTGACAAAAAAAAATCTTCAACAGGAAACAATGTAACTTAACGTAATTAATAAAATTACATGAAAGCTAGATGACCGATGCTGCATTACTATAATTTAAAGGTCTAAAATTTTTTGTAAGAAGATGTTTATTAAACATTTATGGAAGGAGTCTGTATTTTTATGGGAAAGGCTTCAGAACTGAGGAGCACGGAAGAGTTTTTTGTAACAGCTCTGATTTGTCTTAAAACCAATAGAGAGAGAAAAAAAGAGATGCTAGTGTGGAATAGATGGAAGTGCTGACCAGAAATTAATTGTCTCATGGAGATTCTCCAACATTAAATGTGTATATAAAAGTATAATGGGTCATTGTAGTCATAATTCTGAGCAATGTGCTGAGGTATAAGAGGATAAACCACCTCGAACGTGTGGTTGTGTTTTATTCCTGAAATAAACAATTTTCATCGAGTAGCTGAACCCTGTAATGTTTGGAAGGCGGCGATACATTGTTTCCAGTTGAAGTTTTTTTTGTTGTTGTAGATAAAAAAATTTTCACAGAATGAATGAGAAAAGGGAAAGCCTTTTCTCTTTTGGTTTCTTTTGGTTTTAAAACTTTCTGAGTATGTGTGGACTAGGTCAAAAAGTGCTGCATGAATACAGTATAAAATGTATATATACAGTATAAGGAAAACTATGCAAATTGGATTTTTTTTGTAAACTCATTTCTTTAACTTGTATGTTGTTTACACTGCATTATCGCATACTGATCATTCTACAAAAATGGTGAAAAGTGCTGTCTCTTAGTTTAGCTGATGCCAAAATCATTTAACTTAACAGACACACTACTTGTACATGTTCAGAAAATATAGTATGTAGTTTCAATCCTGAAGTACAGTTTCTTACTTTAATGTTCAATATTTAACTGTAGCATAAAAAAGGCCAAGTTCAAGGAAACGTATTGTTACTATGATCATACATGGAATTGGGACCATATACTTTTCATCTAAAGATATTTTTTTCACGAAATAAATCTAAATCACAATAATATTAATATGTCATAAAACAAATGGAACACAAAAATCATGAAACAATAATTGATTATAATTAATAATATGAAATAAATATCAATCACCCCAAACTATGTCATTACTGTTATACAAAAAGAGTTTTAATTTTAAATACAGTATATTAAACAATTTGAAATTGTTCCTGCATCAGAAGTAATTAGACGAAGAGTGTTGGAAAAACGCAAAAGTTATGTCAAATGTCTCTGTTCATTTGTTTAGAGATTTTTCTGCAAAGCTTTTAAATCGGCCATTAGTACTCATTTTATAAGTATAACTCTCAAAAATTAGACCAAAAAAAAACTGATCACATCTAATAATTTATTGATTTTGACATAATTGAAAACCATGCAGGCTTATATGTGGCGACCATTTAGTAAATGGTTACGATTGTTTTTCTCTAAGTTGTCATTGATGTTACCATCATAGGTATTACTGGGAAGAGAAGTACTGTAACACCAGTTGTGGTAACACCAGTTTCGGCTGCTCTCATCGAGGGGTCGCCACAGCGGACCATCTGATCAGCACATACAACTTGGCACAGATTTTACTCCGAATGCCCTTCCTGACGCAATCCTCCTATTTTGTCCAGGCTTGGCACTGGTCCTGTATACAGTGGCTGGGGTTTGGCCATTGGATGGGAATCATTTACAATTTGCATTTGGCAGACGCTCTTATCCAGAGCGACTTACAAAAGTGCTTTCATTGGATAGATTGTCATACTGGGTTAATAGGTTACTAACTATAAGTACCATCAGTCAAACATTATTGGGGAGTTTTTTTTGAGGTTATTTTGTGTTTGTGTGTGTGTGTGTGTGTGTGTGTGTGCACGGGCAACAAGAGCAAATAGCGCACCTGGTTCAAGGACCACATGACATGGCCTTCTGCCTGGCGAGAAACCTACCATTGAGCTACCAATGCCTCACACCAGTTATTAAATCTGTGTGTGTATATGCATATAATAAGCTTAGCATATATCTGATATATATTTGATTATAAAATTCTAATTATATATAATGCATTAAAGTTACTACTTCATGTGTATTCATAAAGTTGAAAGTACTGTAAGTTAATGCTAAGTTAAAGACGTTTCATGTGTGAAAGAAGAAATACATTTCAGGAGGATTCTAATGACCCAAATTCCACTTTTCCCCGACAGCAGGTCTAGAATTAGAAATCGCATGTTTTGTTGTTCATATGGTTTACAAACATAAACCAAGTAACCTGCTGAGAATTGTGCGCGTAAAAACAGACAAGGCACGACCGGTGAATCCGAACACACACGCACGCGCGCACTTACGGTGCTGAAGTTGCGCGGGCCGCAGCGCTCGCCTTGGAAGCGGCAGTACAGCAGCATCTCCTCCAGCTGATGCCCGAGCCGGTCCAGCAGCTGTCTCATGGACGGTTGCGCCTCGCGCGGCGGAGGCAAAAACCGACTGAAATCCAGCGCGCGGAACGGCGTGGATGAATCTCCTCGCGCGCCCAGAGCCTCCACCGCGCCCGCGGAGACTTGCCGGTTTTTCCCGAGTAGCCCGAGCCAGCGTCCCGCGCTGAAGATATCCGGTTTGCTCATGCGCCGAGGCAGGAGCAGGTTCCGGTTGCAGATGGTCACCGCGGGGAAGACGAGGCGCGTGGCGTACACCACGTGCGCCTTGGTGTGCACGGGCGACGAGAGCAAATAGCGCACGCGGTTCGAGGACCACGCGACCAAGAGCGCGAGCGAGGCGAGGAACGCGATGAGCCACGCCGCGCGCCGCGGATACGAGCCTCCGAGGAAGACGTGCCTGAGCCCGTGAAAGCTCGTGTGCTTCAGGAAGAGCTCGCTGGCCTCGCGCACAGAGCTGCGCTCGCGCTTTTCCCTCGGCGCGGATTCGCTCAGGCACATTTTGATAATGAGAGCAAAGAGAGCAAAGACGCACAGTGAGCGCGCGGCCCCGGTGCCCGCGTGGAGGAGGGAAAAAACAAACAAAACAAAACCCACTCTGAGTCAGTGTAGTGCAGCGCGGCGAGAGCGCATGGCCGCGCGGTGGCCGTTACAGCGCGCGCGCCCTGTTGCTCCGTTCCCTCTGCACTCTGTACGCGGCATAAAGAAGGGTCTCTTCTGTGCTCCACCTCACCGTCAGCGCGCCGCTCGTTCAGGGGAGTGTCCGAGCGCGTTAACACGTCAATCAGAGAACACACTGCCTCAGCATATATGCTTTATTTCAGATTGGCGTTAGACATACTTTACAGAATTATGAAAATGTGATGAAGGAGATAAACAGTCTTGCTCTTTTCAGGGAAACGCAGCACGAGTGTGTTTACTAAGTCACCAGATGACGCCATAAGATAATTAACAAATTTATTAAATTATATGCAAGTTATGCAAGTCTACAGAAACATTACAGGAAGAAGAAGAAAAGTACAACATAATGCACACATATGCATAAAGAAACTAGGGGCCGTGAAGGTCAATGGTTAATATTCCCATTATCATGACCGAGGTAGGACCTCTGGTCAAAGTTCACATGCACATACACATACTACAGGCAATTTGGGAATGCCAGTCAGCCTAATCGACATGTCTTTGGACTGTGGGAGGAAACCAGAGTACTCGGAGGAAACCCACCAGTGCATGTTCACAGGGAGAACATGCAAACTCCATACACACAGACCCGAGACAGGAATCAAACCCAAAATAATCCACAGCACAGTCTGGAGTGTGTTACTCATCTTACATCAGAGCGATTTGACAAATAAGTACAGTGTTTAATTTATTCATGAACAACACGGCACACATTTTACTGATTTTATTGCTAGATTTTAGGTCGTGAAAACATCTGAGTCAAGTTAACTCCTGTTATAAACAACCTCACCAGCCCCCCTTCACTCTCTCTCTCTCTGTCTCTCTCTCAACACACTATGTCATTTTACCAAGAAAATGTGAAGTTAGCTGAAAAGTAAAAACTCTTTTGTCCAGAAGACTTTTCAGGGAATGCTGGGAAACTTTACTAAGCACTGTGACTGTTGCACCTGCGATGCCTTCTATAAACGTTAAATAAATATCTCCTGAAAACAAACAATATTAATTACATTTTGTAATTTATTAAACAATGTGTTTATGTGCGAAATTTGAATGAGCACAATAATTTGTTATACAAAAATAATACACTCCTTCTGACCAGTGAGATTCAACATTTCAACTACACTTTTTTGCGGAAATATGTTTGCTATATAGAAAGGTGAATGGTTGTAGAGAAACAATGGTAACCCTGGTTGGTCTCTGGTAATAATGGTCATTAGTGATTATCCTTTGTAAATAATGGTGATCAGTGATTGGTTTATTATGAATAACAATAATAATATGAATATGAATAATGATTGAGGTTGGTTCTAAACAAACAATGTTGATCATTGACTCATCACTGATTGAGTCATAGGGAGGGGCATTGGTGGCTCATTCCCACCCAACTGGTGGTTCAGTTCCCACCCAATGCCCAAACCCCAGCCACTGGATGCAGTGCCGGTCCCAAGCCCTGATAAAGCGGGAAGGTTGTGTACGCAGAAGGGCATTCGGCCAAAACCTGTGCCAAATTTGTGTGCAGATTGGATGGTCCGCTGATGGTCCCCTCGATGGGAGTAGCCGAAAGTCCAACAACAACAACTGAGTGGTCATTGGGAAGCTCATTGTAAACAATCCCACAAAAAAATTCACGCTTTACACAGTGGTGACTAAACCTGACTAAACTCTTATAACCAACAGCTGTGATGAGAGTAGAGAGCCGTATCAGGTCCAGGAGAGAGCAGTTCTAACATCTGCTGAAAAAAGATTATGTACGAAACGAATGTAGCCTGTCATGTGTTTTAGTCTTGTGTCAGTCTTAGTGTTAAACTAACACAGCACCACTGTATACCTTTTCAAGTGCTGAAGTAGCCAATGAAAAATAACAGTTTTACACAAGCATCTACAAAGATTGGTGTTTCAAATTAAGCACACAAAGACTTATTACTCAAAACTGTCACCAGACCATTACTCAAAAGGTGATTCTTTTCACATTTCATTATGTTTGATACAAGATATAATAAGAATAAGAATAAGAATAAGAATAATGTATGATGTAAAAGTAAAATCAGATGTTGCCTTTTAGTGCTCATGTACCCTTTCTCAGCAAATGCTCATTTCTGAATGTAGCGCTTGTTTAAATTTGATAATATCAAATATTCATACTGCTCATCAGTTCTAACTTACTTTCTGTTCCTGTAGGCGTAACTTTGTTTTCAAAAGTGCTGACTTTCTTGGCTAACCCTTTTTTGAAACTGCGTCTGGCTGTAGCCTGGAGTCTGCACATCTCTGATGTAGAGGTTTCCAAAAAAAAAAAAAAAAAAGCTACTGTAGGTCATAACATTGGTATAAGTAGGTTACAGCCTATGCCTTTGCTTTAATACTACTGCTAATACTATTATTAATTACTACTATTAATAATAATACAGTTAAGAAAAAGAACACCAAATATACGGCATAGAATTCTCCAAAAATGTAATAAATTATTTGGAGCTTAGTATGAACTTTTTTTGTTGTTGTTGCATGTTTTGTTTTCTGTTTTCATCTACATACAGTACAGTACAGTATGTAGATGTCTGCCCCACCGGGTTCCTAAAGACAGATGAAATGTGGCAGTGTGCATCTGCTGTCTACAGATTAGCTTCAAATTGTTTCACTGTGTAATTTTTCAGTTTTAGGATCTGGAGTAAACAGTGGATTTTTTTATTGTTATATTAAATTTAATTATTTTAATAAGCCCTGCATGACATAAACCTTCTCAGGATCAATCCATCAAAAGCAATGAAACTGGGTTGAAATGAGTCCGACCTGACAAACTGGTATCATCTACATGCATACATATAACCTGAAAGTTATTTTTAATTTTTTAAAAGAGAGCTCATGACCTGCTCTGTCAATTCATAAGAATGAAGGACATGTTTTCTGCTGCCAGGTTTCCATCCTCAAGCAGCTGTGATTCATTTGGCTCGAATCCCCGTTCACTGTGGTTATATTTCATGTTTTGTGAAGACAATAAAACAATCTGTGCAAGCTGAAAGAAATTTTACTAGAACACTGCGTTCACTGGAGCGATGATAAGTGAGCGTGAGGTCACACGCACTCTTAGATCTTTTCAGGTCTATATCAATCTCCTTAATATCACTCAGGCTCCCCATTTTAACCAGTATCAGAAAGTCAAGCCCTATACAAATTAAAAACAACTTCCACACCTCCTTAGTTTAATCCATTGTTGCCTAGGTATGATTTGTATGCTGGAACATGACTGGCTCTTCCAGGCTATTATACAATAACATTTGCATGTAACATTACATAGATTTTAAGCAGTGATGCCATCCGTAGTTTAATTCTCTGCACATGTTTTTCCATGTTTTTTTCTCTTGTGGGTCCACCCCCCCGCCACACATGCACACTTATGGAAGATAAACGTATGAAAGAATGTAATTTTTCACTATTCTTGGTATTTCACACAAACTGTTTAACAGGGCGTTTATATTTGTTCAGGCCTTCATTCCAATTCTTGCGTGAGTTCCTGTAGTATGTCAATTTTCTATTGTGGAGCTGGAGTACAAAGTGGTAACTTCGATATGCGGCTGTGGAATGTGAAATCACACATGAAAATCAGAATGCATAATTCCCAACTGGCTTGAATATAAAATCCACTACAGAGTGTATAGGAGCCATTTCTTCATTTTATAACGTGTGGGAAGCCATTTGGCTTTCAGCCAGTGGATGAATGCAGATGAGCATATCCATCCCGTTTAGTGGAGTCCTGTGCCGCCTGTTGAGCGGGTGAGAGGGGAGGATTACTCTGCTATGTCCCTGACTGGAAAACATGCAACACTTGTCTGATCACAGACTTCTCAATTAGAAGCTAAATTAGATGGCAAGTCTTATCCAGGAGCGTGTTACTCCACAACTCATACAGGGTGTGCAAGTAGTCCAGCGTTCATTTGATTACTTGGAATAACAATTTTCCTGGTTCTTACTTTCTTGCTTTTTAAAGTATAATATTTTAGTTGGTATTATATCTGATATCCCACTTGAAGTCTTTATTATTGCATTATAATTCTTTAGAATGTTTACTCCAAAGTAAAGTTAATACTTTTTAATACAGGGATGTCAGATAGTGAAGTTCACTTTGCTTGAATGCTTGGCAGTAGATACGCTGACGAACTGAGAAAAACTCAGTAAGAAAATCATGGCTATATTAGTTCTAACCCTTGATTCTTCTAAGACATAAATCCACTAACTTTCCAATTGTCCCTGCACTACTCGCTGCTGATTACCTGGATCTGGTGTGTTCACTCAATCAGAAGCTGGAAGATAAAAATTCACTTTGTCTTCCCTCACTCCACCCCACTAAGATGGTATCTTTCAGTTTCTGATTGACCGAACACACCTGATCCAGGTAATCAGCAGCGAGTAGTGCAGGAACAATCCCGAGGCGTTCCCAGGCCAGTGTGGAGATACTGTATAATCTCTCCATCTAGTCCTTGGCCTGGCCCGTGGTCTCCTTCCAGCTGGACATGCCAAGAACACCTGCCTAGGGAGGCGTCCTGGTGCCATCCTTACTACTGTAGATGCCCGAACCACCTCAAGTGACTCCTTTCCATGCAAAGGAGCAACGGCTCTACTCCGATCTTCTCATCCTATCTCTAAGAGAAAAGCCAGCTACCCTTCTGAGAAAACCCATTTCGGCCAATCTTGTCCTTTCAGTCATGACCCAATGCTCATGACCATTGGTGAGGGTTGGAGCAAAGATCGGTAGATTGAAAACTTTGCCTTTTGGCTCAACTCTCTTTTTGGCACAACAGTGCAGTAAAGGGACTGCAATACCGCCCCCGCTGCTCCGATTCCCCGGCCAACCTCACGTTCCAATGTTCCATCACTCGTAAATAAGACCCCGAGATACTCAAGCACTCCCTCCCCTGGTGATATTGCTTTTATACAACAGTTCTACAAGTGCCATTTGGTAACAACAGATTATAATATGTCTTTTAATTTAACCAGTTAATTAGCAGGACTATGTAGGCAAAAAGTGTGGAGAATAAACCATGGAGGTGTTGGACAGTCCTGAGAGAATTATGAGATTTACTTTGTATTTCCACTTAATGTACTTTAGAATATAATTTAACTTTTGGGTTAGAAGGTTGAATCGTGCATGGGGTTCAGCTTTGTGTCAGAAGCTAGTTAAGCTTTGTGTGTTAGGGGTGAACAAAACAAGGATGATTCAGAGATGATTTGGAACAACTTGGAAGTCATTATCAGGTTTGGTTTTCTTGCTTGTTTTCTTGCATCTGATCTGGTGGTTTGGCAGGCAGCTGCTCTCCCCTTTTTTCAGTACTGCAGACTGTACCAAACTAATTTCATCCATGCTAGCAACCGACAGTTAGTGCAATTGTCAGAACACCTGTGATGCGGAGTGATACATATAGTTAATTGTCCCAGTGCTGTATGCTCTATATCAGCACTTGTGTAATGCCTCTTATCCTATGGTCGGGACTAACTATTGTATAATGTTATAAGGTATAACAATTCCTTATGATATGACTGTTATATGCACTTCCTGATTTATATTCTTCTATATCTGTTTAAGCTATAAAATTCCCATAGACGCTGGAAGCAATCAGAGTACAAACACAATCAATTCTGATGTGCCATGACTCTGACAATGGTTTAATGGCTGTTGCAGACTGCAGTGTTATATAGCATGGCATTTACCACATAAATGAGTTTGTCTCAGCTTGTCTTTGGGCTGTTTTTTAACTTCGAGTGCACTCACGCACCCTTCAATCAGTGGCACACAGTGGTACTCAGGCTGCGCAAGTAATCTCCCTTTAGTGCGCGAACTGTTAGTGAATTGTTCTGTGAACGTCTATAGAAATTTTTCTAACATAGACAGAGGATCACTCTGAATTGCCAGTAAAACCATATATAAGAATTTATCGTCTTCTCAAAATCATAATACACACTAGAAAAATTCCAGCTTAAACATATTTGGGAAAAAGATCTTCATAAGAAATATGAAATATGAAATATGATAAGCTTCAAAGTGACAACCCACCTTTTCCATAACATACCACACCATCATCAAGTGTCAAAAATATAACAGTTTCTATTGTTGGTTAAAATATAAATAAAAAAACATTTTCATGACACACCAAGTAATACTTTAGAAGCAAAACCAACAATCTAACCTTGAATTCTGCTCAGATTTCTGCACTGCTATTCTGAAATACTGTCAGTTGCCATGGTTTCCCTTGAGGCTTGAGAAATATGGCTGCACATACTTAATAAATAGCTACAGAACATATACAAAATCATATGTCTGGATATAAATCAGATATCCAAGCAGAGATCTACAGGGTAGCGGTAGCATTTATGATTTTTGACTCTCTTGCTGCAGCAATACGTCAAGTAATACATAGACACCTGAAAACTTTTCTGCTCTCTCAGCTAAAGCAGTGCTCGTACAACACATGAATGAATTTTGGCTGGAGCAAGGCCAGTTCACTGAAAGGGAAAGAGTATGAACTGTGATGCATGTATGCGCCTTTAAATGTTGCCTGTTTAAGGGCTAAAAGACGAAAGTAAAATGATACACCAAGTTTCATTTATGGTATCCACATGAAATTATATGCAGTTAGTGTAAAAAATATCTTAATCTTTTAAAGGGATAGCTCGGATTTAATTAGCATATTTTATAGCGTTATATATTATAAAAAATGTGTTGAATTTAACGTGAATGAGCCATCTATACCACTTGGTTGAGGTATGCTTTGCTAAAAAATCCACTAAATACTGTAAGCTGCTGCATCTTTAAATTATACATAGTACATTTTCAATTGCTTCATAGCATACCACAAGACATAAAGTGGATATAATGGCAAAAAAACACATAACGTGACCTTTTTAATTATTTTCTGATTTGGTGTTTGTAAATATATTGTTACTTTTATCATGAAGCGACTTCTCAACCATTTGGTTGAGGAATATACTATGTTTTTTTTTTAAATAACTAAAAACAAAGAAACCAAAAATTAACAGATGAATAAATAAATAAACATGGTTGTTGGTATTATTGTCCCAAGGAGATTATATATGTTCCTTTTTTATAGTGAGAATATTAACCATTTCTAGGGTACTTATTGGATTTTTTAGAAATTCAAATTTTTATGATTCAATACTTTTTCATTGCTGCCATTTTCTGTTGCATGTCACGGTCAGTAAAGTTATCACACATAGTTCCTGTCTGGGGTAATAATGTTTCCAAGTGTGTATATAAAAGACTTAAAGATAAGGTTAAATGTGCAAAAATACTTATTTTCTACAAATATGTTTATAACTTATTTTTAAGTTTTTTTCTTGAGGTACAAATACTGGCACTTGTAATTTACCAAATGAGGTTCTTCACTCGATTAAAGGATAATGTGTTTTTTGGAATTTATTTCTTTTGGAGAACCAACTACAACAGCAACACAAGTGGTAAGAAGATACAAGGTTAAGGCTAATTTCTTTCTAGCCCATTCTATAGGTTCATACAGCCAATCAGTCGGTCGTCATTGATAATTACAGCACCCTCTAGTGTGTGTGTGCATTAGAGTAATATTTAAGATTATTATCCCATGCCACTAATCTGTAACATGTCTCTGACAGCATAGTCACAGATATAATAAATAAGAATGAGCTGGATCGCTTAGTCCGTCATCCTTTTTCTCACCAAACTTTGGATGTAATCACTCATTGTTCAGGCCGATTATAAATCACACGAAAGTACTGACGACAGAAACATGAGTTAAAAAAAAAAAAAGACTTTTATTATAAGACTTTTAAAGTGATTATAATTCATTGCACGCCTTTAAGATAGTCACACCTCTTTCCATCTCACTGCCTCATCTGTCTTTTTCATGGTCAGTTGACTACATTGTATGGCTCTGATCTGAAGTCTGGAGGAAGGAATTGGCTTTGTGCCCTCAGGTCACATCCCATTGCTACCCGCACCTGTTTTCTGAATCATTAAGATTCACTCTTATTCCCAAGACGTGGCTGAGTCGGAGCTGCTTCGAAGAGGGAGCCTCTAAACAAGTCTTGGTGTATTAACCAGTTGTAGCAGTCTGTAATGGGCACCGTGCCCTTGCTCCTTGCACAAATAGGTTATTCCTTACTTCTTTTCGAAGGTTAGGCATAGCTACCTAGACAAGGAAGCAATAGTGGTGGAGTGTTTTCATAGGGAGAATTCATTTGAACAAATATGTACAGTATGAAGTGTTTGTGATATTGGGTCATTATTTGGTGTATACAAGTGAACAGACTATGAATGAATCACATCCTTGTATTAAAAATGGCATTTTTACTAGCTAA
Organism: Clarias buthupogon; assembly: GCA_030014345.1. NCBI lineage: Eukaryota > Metazoa > Chordata > Actinopteri > Siluriformes > Clariidae > Clarias > Clarias buthupogon. Next base: position 10,114,153 of record JAQMYK010000016.1, read on the forward strand.
TTGTACTGTAGTGTTGCTGTGGTGATGTAGTGTTTCACTCAGTAGATGTGGAGGACAGCGCTATCCGCTCCTTCCACTTGCGTGAGCTCACAGTCGCCCCTGATTGGCTGTAGAGCCGTGATTAATGTGGGAGCACTAAGTACCTCTCATCCCACCCCTCTGAGAGAGCTCGGCCAATCAGCTCTATCAAGACCTCCAGCTGCAAGAGGTTTCCATCGGTAATCGAACTCGTTCATATGTGCTTTTTAAAATTCCCTCCACTCCTCTGGTAAGGCTTTCCACTCAATTATGGAGGGTTGGCTCTAAGGATTTGTGCCTATTCAGCTTCTGAGTTTAGAGTTAGGGTTAGGTGAGGAGGTCTAGGGTGCAGCAGTTCACCCAAAGGTGTAAAATGGGGTTGAGGTCAGGAGTTGGTGCAGGACACTCCAGTGTTTCTACATTAACCTTGGTTAGTCATGTCTTCCTGAACCTCACTTTGTGCAGATGCTTGAGCCGACATTTTATATAACTGTGCGCTTCAAACTTTTTTACAAAATGTTTTTAGTAATCCGAATACACATGACCAGAGGTGGAAAGAGTAATAAAATTTTGTACTTAAGTAAAAGTACTGTTACTTTAGTGAACTTTTACTGAAGTAC
>JAQMYK010000016.1:10127076-10141958 GCA_030014345.1 Clarias buthupogon
GATTTTTACAACATTATTGTTGAAATACACAGTCCTGAAAAAGGGGCGTTTCTTTTTTTGCTGAGTATATATGGAAAGATTATGGTTGGAAAAGAAGTCATAAATAGAGATCACTCTTACAGTATGTTTAAGAGGGAACGTAAGAGCATTTCCTTACACAAAATGAGGAATGTGCACTCACATTGGGACTAAACAATTGTATGGCAGGAAAAGGAAACCACTTGAGAGTGAGGCTAATCTGTTAAAAGGGCAGATGATCAGGTTTGCTACAAAGAATAAAGATTGGACTTTGGAGCAATGGAAAACGGTTGTGCTGTCTGATACGTCCTAGTGCAGAGTAATAGGCCATGGAAAAAGGGAAATGCATGGAGAAATGCATCCATCATGCATAGTGGCCTCTGTACAAGCCACTGAAGGTAATGTTATGATCTGGATTTGCTTCAGTTGGTCAGGTCTAACTGATAACCTAAATGTACTGAATGATCCGAGTTATAGATTTTTTTTCTTCCCTGATGGAACAGGAATGTTAGAGGACTCAAATTGTAAAAGAAGAATTCTGGTAGCATGAGAAATCTTTCTCAGACATTGAGAATTGGCCTCAAAGCTAAAGGTGGTCAAAAGAGAGTGTGATTTTTTATTTATTTATTTTTTGACCAGGCACTATGTACTGTATCTATATACCAAAGAAAAGTTCACTTTCTTCTTTTCCCTCTTTGTAGTATTTTCCTTTATTCAATAGTTGAAGGAATCATTTCTGACTTAGCTTGAGCATGGAAATCGTTCCCTTCGGCCAGGAGATCTAAAAGCATGCATGTTACACTTGCAGGACACTGTGTTTCAGTATTTGTTGCTACAGCCCATTCCAACAGGTTTTGCAGCACTTAATTTTCGTCTTGATATCTTATTACAGGAGGGGATTATTATTTCTCATCTACTCAGCATGATAGCAATAAAAGAAGATCGTCAGAAGAAAATGAGACGTTTTATTAGACGTTTATATGTGTACCTACTGTAGCTTGGCATGAATGTTAATGGCATACAGTTATTAGCTGCAAATGAACTTAGCAGGTTCATGCTTTTTGTAAAAGCAAGCTTGAGGCATACTGTACCTAATATCATACCTGGAAATGAGGTTATGATACTATATATAATTAGTTTGGATCTACGTATTTTCTTAAACGATGACCTCATACAGGTGTATTCTAAATGATCACCTTTCTATTATTCTATCCTTATGACCCTGTCATCGTCCAAATTCAGAGAATGGTGTAAAGCCTTCAGATTGAAACCCAGTTGAGCGACATGTCTCATATGCAGAAGTGACACTGATATGCTATATACCATCAAAATAATATTGGCTCTATTGGTAGACAGGATGAAGTAGGGCTTTGAGGACTACAGCAGATGAACTTCAGTCAATAAAATGTCAAGATCAGTACACATCAAAGTAAGTGGAACAACCATCCTTATTATAGAAGACTTTCTAGATTGTAAAATGACCTGGACGACTGAAAACCTTCCCTGACAGATTTTAATAACATAGCTTTTCTCTTTTAGTTGGCCGTTTTTACCCTTACTTGCTCGTTTTTCCTTAACATTTGGTAAAAGACGAGGGTGGAGGAAGGAAGAGCTCAGAAAACAGGATGCTCGTGTCAGGAGGCTGCCAGGCAGACAGGGTTAATGAGACAATGAGGCAAGACATGTCTGTGTGAGGTCTGGGGGAGATGTGTGTGTGTGAATGTGTGTGTGTGTGTGTGCATGTGTGTGTATGTGCGTGTACCATATGAGTCTGAGTGAAAGTAAGGGATACATAGTGTAAGCGCAGAACTTTACTTTGTCTTTTGAAACTCGCAGTGAATAAAAAGAGTAAAGGTGGATACATGTGTGTATGTAGGTGGATATGCATGCTTGGGTTCACTTTAATGATGGGAGATTAAAAGAGTGCTGATATTATTCACGCTCGCTGCCCAATAAGCACGTTCAGCCAGACTTTCTCGATGCATAATACGGGTCATTGAAATAGTAGTCATTTTGCTCCTGATGGATGGAGAAAAACGAAAGAAAGACAGAGATGTGTGAGTAGTGCAGAATAATGAAATGACCCATAAGTTCATCCAGAATGCGCCAAACATCAAACTATGAGGTACAGCTGCAGAAACATACATTGACGCTTCTTTTTCAAAATATTTCTAGTTTGGGTGAAGCTGTCTACAGTATACTGAAGAGTGTAGCCTTAAATTCTTGTTCCTAGAGGACAGGAATGGATTGCAATGTGGGCTTCCGCTGCAGTAGCACATCTGCCTTAGGGATCAATGTGTTGCCCATTTTGAGATGCTTTTTCTGCTCACCACGGTTGCAGAGCGTGATTCATTGAGAGACTGTAGTCTTCATTTCAGCAATATTTCCGAAACGAAATCCCAGGGGATCAGCAGTTTCTGTAATACTCAAACCAGCACATCTGGCAGGCAAACTCATTGAGATGACATTTTTTCCCACATTCTGATACTGATGTAAACATGATTGTGCTTATGTTATATTGTTTGGATGATTGCATAACTGCATCAGTTTTCCTAATAATAATAATAAAGTGGCCAATTAGTGCATATGTTGTACATTATAAATACATTAGGTTAAATAAGTACTTGCATTTAGTACTCAATCAGAAATGTAAAAACTAATTGTCTTTCCCATAATTCCCAAAGCAAAACCTAGCTTAGAACAAAATGTTTTTGGCTTGTTTTATTTGTACAGAAAAGTATGTGTCAAACAACGATTCATCTAACAGTTACATTGTTAATGAGCGCAATATGTGCAAATGTGCAAAAAATTATATTACGCTATCAACCAGCTCTTAAAATCCACTCATGTGGATGAGCTGGAACCTCAGGCGAAATAGTTTATTCTAAAATTTCCAAGAATGCATTACACACATGGCACACACACAAACACACAAACACACATACTGTACACACACACACAAAAGAACTGAGGTACATTAAAGTAATTTATGTTTTATATATATACAGTATATATATATACACAACAAGATCATTTTCAAAGCCCTGAATGAAATTTAAATTTCATGCTCTCACATGAGCTGAAGACCAAAGCAAGGTCACTGGTGTGCTGCAACCTTCACAAAAACGACTATTCTACTGCATGCTGTAATCATATTTGTTCAATGCTATAGGCATTAATTGCTGTCATTGCCGACAGCCATAAAAGACCAATAATTGGTTTACTGGTTATTTTGTGAATTGATCAAGGTTGTTATCTTCAAATGTGTAAATTTAGTACAAATATTGTAATCATGGTCTGATGAGATATTTTTATTTTAATCTAAACTATTAATTGTTGGTATTTTCATATTATTATTTCAAACATATTTTTGTTTGTTTGTTTGTCTATGTAACAACCTCAGCAGCAACCTCCTTTCCCCTCTCATCCGTTCCAATCACTCAGCATTTAGCAGCAGCAGTCTTCTAATTCAGTCTACTAATTACCAGCCTGATCATCTGTCATCATCTGCACCTGTTTCTCACCGGTTCATGCCTCAAGTTGATTCAAGTTGATCTTTTTTATGTTTGAATGATTCATAAATCACTATTTGGCTTAACAAAAGATGATTTCTCAGAAACTGGTTGGTACAGGGACTGGAAGAAAAAAAAAGAGACAAAACGTTGCAAAAAACGAGGGCCAAAAAGTCCTTCAGGAAGCTTGGAGAGTTATTCCTCTAGACAGGAACTTTTTTTTTTGCCATGTTTATCTCCAGGATATGAATAATTAAAAATCCAAATCGGCTTATTTGAGGGGAAAAAAACAAGTGTAGTCTTCTGTAGTTCATATGGTTTATCGTGCTGAACATTGATCTTTTTTAGTTTAATGCTGTTTACTTGTTCTTTAAAGTTGCTCTTTAAAAACTTTATTTTTAATATCTTATATATCTTATAATATCTTATAGCATTTTTTATTATTTTTTTTACATGTGCAAGACTATTGCACAGTACTGAATTAAAAAAACATGTTTATTTGGATTTAAAGGATTATTTCACATTCTCAGATCTGTTCTTTAACCCCTGCCCAGTATATGTTGGTGTTTTTTCCTTGTGCCAAACTCATCTAAATAAACTGATTAGCTGATAACACACCTGTACATGGTTAAACTGAGTGACTTTATGGTTAATCAATCGTAGATCGAGTCTGGCAAAGCCTGGACATGCAATATTCTGGTCATGTACACTGCCATACAGTATAACTGAGATATTTCATAAGAAAAAAAACTGACTTGAGATGAAAAGTATGAAAAATATATATATATATAAAATAAATCCTGGTATTTTAATTAAAATTTGCATCCTTATAAGAACTTAAGTACTACAGCAGTTTGTATTATTATTACAGCAAAATATAGAATCCAAATTGAAATTGAGAATAAGATGTAGTGGTGAAGAATAACTGTACATGTGTTTTAAAAGAAATGAAAATAATAAAATCATACAAGAACATTTGAAAGTTTTGGACACCATTTTCATCTTAGATTTGTACAGTAAATGCCACGGTGATACTCTAGTGACAGATGTGGCAATCAGTTATTGTTTTAACACTAGAAAAATTGAGTATAAGAAAAGGAAAAATACATGTACAAAACTACAAGAAAATAAAATAAAATACAAAACAACTATAGACAAAAGTAAAAGGTTAAAAGCAGGTTAACTTTTCATTGGAAGCACGTCTTCAAAAGATACCAGCAGCAACAACAATATTGATTATAGTCCTCACTGATCTTCAGTCCCATTACAGCAACAGTGAAACTGAGACAGAAATTATATTTCACAGTGGCTAATCCACAGCTTACTTCAGTATTTATATGATGAAAGTGCTTTGTATTCACAGTTGGTTTAATCAGGTATTTAAAGCAGGTTTCATTGTTTATGGATATTTATTGGATGTTTATTCAGATTATCAAAAGCCTCCAAGATGACTACTGTAGATTTTTCTTGAGCCACTTGGTCTTTCTCCACTCTTCACCTTGGTAGTTTGGGTGACTTTGCCCTCTGTGGACTCCTTTGTACAGTAGTACCTGATGTGGTCTTCTGTTGTAGCCCATGAGCCTCAAGGTTCAACGTGTTATGTCATAAGGCATTTCCCCCATTATAATGCCATTGTGTGTAAACTCTAGAAATCAAATCCTAGAAGATCGGAAGTTTCTTCCCCCCCCTGATTTTCTCCCTCATTTAGTATTTTCCGATTCCTCCCCGTCACTAGGGGGCTTCCACATCAGGGCTACTACTACCACTCAGTCGGGAGGGTTTAAGACTACCCAAATGAACCACGTGACACCAGCCTTTCGAACTGCTTGCTCACGCACCGTTGGGGGCGGTGTAACACACTCGGAGGACAGTGTTATGCGTTCCTTGCGCTTGAGTGAGCTCTCAGACGGCCCTGATTGGCTGTAGAGCCGTGATTAATGTTGGAGCACTAAGTACCTCTCATCCCACCCCGCTGAGAGGGGTCGGTCAATCAGCTCTCTCTAGACCTCCAGCTATGAGATGTTACAGCACCACCCGGGAACCGAACCAGCGATCTCCGGATGATAGGGCGAGCATTTTACCACTGCACCACACGTGGCCCAGATCAGAAGTTTCTGAAATATTAAATCCAGCCCATTTGACATGAGGGAATTTCCTTGCATTTCCTTGGCTTACCTTGGCATTTAGGTTGATTTTCTGAGCAGTCAATTCAGATTATTTTAAGTAAATGCACATATGCCAGACAGGGTTAGGTAGGGGTTTCAATTGGCACTACCTGTAGAACAAAAGCACTTGCCTGTAAGCCTGAAAGACTCAGGGATAGAAAATGGTGTGCATTTATAGCTCAGGATTAAAATGTCCTCTTGACATATACAGTGCTCGTTTCTTCATATTTCCCCCCCAAAGAGTCAGGATTTCTTGCATTTTTTAAAATGGGGAAATGAGGTTGCTGCTGAGGTTGTTACATTAAAAAAAAAAAAAGTAATTGTATTTATGTGTAGGCATTATAGACACTTAGCAGCCTGTCACAGTAGAACATTTGTTCCCATTCCTTCAATTAATCTACAGTACATCATTTTATTTCATATAATATGAAGAAATATAAAGAAATGAGGGTGGATTAAGACCTTTTCACAGTATTATACATTGTGGTCACATCAAACTATCAGACAGTGCCTGGGCTTAATTTCAAGGTCAGAATTTAAGCATGTCATTGTTGTTTTTATTTGCAAACTCTGTCCAAACACACTGATAAGATACAAATCTATGACATTTACACTCACCAGTTTTCCAGCACCATTGTGATCTTCAAATGATTTTGAATAATCTTGGTACAGCTTTTGCGACTGCTGCACTATAACTCCTTTTTTTCTGTTTTTCTAATCTTCTAAAACTCACTGACTTGCTGATGTGAGAAAAGAATCCAAGCATGAACCACAAGATGAGGTGCTGTTGTCTTTTAGTTTGCAATGTATGTACACAGTTCCACTGGTCCGAGTGCAACCACTGGAACGGTAAAGATCACTCACTTGAAAATTGGTTTTGAAAAGTACAACGATTGCTCACCGGCTCCATGCCAAACACACAGGCGTATGCTAAACTTTACAACATGGAGAAGCCGTTAGCCATTAATTACCCAGTCAATTAACTAACGGCTGTTTTCTTAAGGTGTCGAAGCTAGCTCAAGCATTTTAATACATTGTTACCTGGAAAGGCAAGTAGATTTTTTAAATCTATTTAATAGATAAATTGTGAATTGATAACTAATGGGGAAATCAACATGTTTTTATTTTCACATCAGCTGTACTGAATCTCCATCATTCTCCATCATTCCCACAAGGCACAGTATGTCATGTTTAATTGTTCAATCATCATGTTTAACAGATTATGTCATGTTTAATTGTTGACTGTCTACAGATAATTGTTCACATTTAGTAATAAAAAAAAACACAAACTCTGTCACTTTGCAGTTTGTCACAGCAGTTACTCAAATGATCTCTCAAGCATTAAGAGCCATGAATATGTAACTTTAAACAGTAACTATGTAGATATCGGATATCTGTATGTGTATCTAATGCTAGAACTCTGGTTTTAGATAAAACTGCAGTGGCACTGCTTTAATTATAGAGGTTTCTTTTTTTTTTTTTTAAAAAGGAGAAGAATAGTTTAAAGGACTGTTTTTTCCCCTAATCAATTATATAAGAAATGGCATTTCCCCCAAATTTTGTTTGCAATTTTGATTTACCATAGCCTGATCAGGCAGTTACTAAAGGTGAAAGAATTAAGGTTATGACTTTGTTCACGTTGATGTAAATTGATGTGGTCACTCTTTGTCCAGCAAGATCAATAATACAGTTGGTATTGCTAATATATAAGTATTACATTCAGATTATATTCTCTATTGTGTTTTTCCTCTTGTTTGTCTTTGATAGTACATTTTATTTTAGCTGTAAAATGTCCAAAGCCTTTAAAAAAATCTGCTGTAGAATTTACGTGAGAGTCTCTGCGTGTGGGTTTAGAACCTGGCTCTCAGGGTTTGTCTATTGCCACAGTAACCTTTGATATGGCACCATCTAGTGCCCAAGAAACATTTTTTTTGGTAGATTGCAATATTATGTAAGCACAAATAAGTACACAAATGATATTGCTATTTAAAACTACTGTATTTTAAAATGCAATTCTTGTGTTAGAGAATAAGCAGTCTTGGTATAAGCAACACACTTGATTTTTGTTATATTAAAAAAAAAGATTTTAAGATGACATGGTCCAAAAACTATTTTTTTTAAAATTCGTGTTTCATTTATTATGTATTAAATAACAAGAACAACAACATTAATAATAATAATAATAATAATAATAATACATATTATTTCTATTCTTCTTCTTCTTCTTCTTCTTATTATTATTATTAATATTAATAATAATAATAATAATAATAATAATAATAAAAACAATAATAATAATAATAATAATAATAATAATAATAATAATAATAATAAAAACAATAATAATAATAATAATAATAATAATATAGACATTTTTGCCAAACCCAGCAAGCTACTAAAAGTACAGCGGCATCTAATTTTCCTTTTTTTCCTCCTTACATTTACTTGCATTTAAGTTTTCCTTATTTGCTATTTATAATCGAGGTGATGTCTCTTAAACATAGCTTGCTTGGTTACTCATGTAATTGGTCAAAAATACATTTCTCAGGACAACACTGGATTGAGTATGTAGTGTATGTGTGCGTACACACACACATACACACACTATAGTAATTACTCAAGTAGGTTTCCAGCAGCTTATTTGCTCTAACAGTCATTTTCATGACAACATTTACTTTTACTCGTGTGATTTGTTACTACAGTAGCAGTACTTTGAAGTCAGTGTGTTTTGCTCTCTTTCCACCTCTTGAAGACAAAAAGAGTTCCATAACGTTCCGAAATCATAAGTACATTATTCCAAGATGGTTCCCGGTTTCATGTTACCCAGCACTGCTTGAACAAGGATCATTATGAAAAGTAGCAAAAATGACTCAAGATCTGCATCTATTTCTATTCCACCAATTTCAGCAAACATGGAAGGCGATAAGATCAGTCACAACTCAGTCAATGAAAGATGTTTTTCTTACATCAACCCTAAACTATTATTCCACCAGTATTCCACAGAACATCAGTGAGTTTCTTTTAATAAAAAAAGTAGACAAGAGGGTTACTCAGTCTGTGAAACCTGCATTTAAAAGGCAACATTTGGTAGTGAAAGCTCCACTGAATTCTGCTGAAAATATTCCTCAGGCGGACATGCACATAATTAGGCATACTAGTCAAAAGTTATTTTCCAGAGTATGTATAGAAGGTTAAAAGTCACCCCAGTCCTCCAACAAGGCCAGGGAAACGCAAGGGAGATTAAAAAATGCACTCCTTCACTTCCCCAGTCTGTCTCTCTGGCTATTCGAAATAAAGAAACTTTGGGCTGAAGATTGAACCTAAAAGAATCAAAGCACAGAGATTACCATAGCAGTGTACTTTTTTTTTTTCCTCAAGTAAAGACAATCTTAACTTTATAACACCTTTGGCAAACTGTGGTCCTGATGTATAGAGAAACATGTTAGGTTTGTAGGTTAAATGTATTATTTATACTTTATATACAATTACATATAAGACAATTCAGTGTGGTAAAATGAACTAAAACTGTGACCGAGTGCTATGTAGAGTTTTTGCTTGACTGTAGATAAACTCTACTCTTGTCATAGATATGTTCATGCCAGAGCGGTTTGGAGCAATTGCCTTGGCTTGGATGTTATCTGAAAAAATAAATAAATGAAATGCTGCATTATTTATAATTTGGATAGATGAAGTAGCACTTCACCAGCAAGTCTTCTGCTGAACAGTCGAACAGGAACAGTCAGCAATATTTCACTTGAATACGAATAAGCGGTTTTACAGTTTCCAATAAAACAGCAGTTTACACCTTCTTTTCTCTCTTGTGTTCTTTTTCCTCTAAAACATACTTAAAGGCATAACAATTAAAGACAAGAATTACATTTCTTTTCACTATAAGCAACCAGCTATCATTTGGGATTAATCATTAGATTGTTAGAGAAAATGATGTTAATGCAACTACATCAGGTTAGATCAGTTAGCACACAGCTGTTTTCAGTACTATGGGGCTAATCAGACTCATCATGTAGCTTTCAATGCATCTTTACATTAAGTCATCTCAGTGTAACGAGCACTACTGGAAAACATCAACTTGCAGTCAAGCAGCAGGACAACATGTTTCTGTAGATAGGCAACAAACAAAAACTACAAAGATATTTAAAATATGTTTTCTGAATTATAATACTGCGTCTCTAATGGAAATAATCGTTTCTTAGTTTCGGTTGTTTATTGTTGCGGTTATTGTGAGGTTTCTGGCATTCACAATGAAGCAGAAACAAGGAAGGAGAAATGGAGTGGGTTAAATTTCGATGCATTTTTCCAACCCCCATCACAAGAATGCAACCAGAAAATTCTACAAATGATTATTATTTTGTGTGTGTGTGTGTGTGTGGGTGGGAGGGGGAGATTTTTAACAAAAGCCGAATCTCCCAGCTTGCTTTGTGCCGCTCAGCTAATTGTGTAATCGTTAGCATGACTGAGCGAGCTTCTCTCAGGCACGCCAGTGGCTCTGGAAAAGACCAAAGTATAACTGAATTAATCTAATCAGAAAATAATTATGCTCACCCCGACAAGAGATGGCTTCAATTTATCAAGGTCTCCCAGCCAAGGAGGCTGCACAGAGGGCTTGTTGAGCTGGTGCAGGTCCCAGACAATCCTCAATCCCGAATGGCAGACCAGGCTCGCATGCTGCTGTCTGAGCAATTCTGTTATGTAAAAGTGGGGGAAAAGTGGTTCTGTCATCAATCGAACGCGAACATAGAGTCATGCTCTTTTGTTCATAATCCTACACGTGTGACGCACCTTCAGATTTCCCTCACACAAAAGGTTGCGGAGACATTGCATGGCTCTCAGGTTGTCACTTTACCTAATTAGAGTCAGATATATGGACAACAGTATGGAGAACTTAAGGAGCACGGTGTCTCCCTAATCTGAACGGAGATCGTTCTGCCCGCGAGCCTGCTGAATCGTGACACGAGTCCCCTGTTAGGAGCTTCCCAAAGTGCATGTGAATAGATGACATCCCCCCTGTGTCTTGGGTGCACACATTGCGCTTTGGATCTGTGACACCACCATATAGGTGCACTTGACAGCTTTCAGATTGGAGCAAAGGAGAAAGAAGTTTTTAAGTGAGATGGGTTAGCTGGGTAAATCTATCAAGCGGTCCATCGTGAGAGAGAGGAGGGAGCGGGGGCTTTTGAGGAGCCCTGCTGAGCAGCAAGCTTCCATGCTGTGCACATCCTCAGCTCCCTGACAGTTGTGCTCTGCCTTCACTGTAATAATGAATAAAAAGAAACTCCCTGTAGATTACATATCTTCCATGTTTTGACATTGACCTTAATACATAATTTAACCACAAAGCTTGAATAGTGGGTAACAAGATAAGAAGAGACCAGAGGAAGCGCGGCAAACAGGGGTGATGCTAAGTCACAAATCAGATCCCTGCGATCCACTGCGATCCATGCAGACGCCACGAGTCAAGAAATGAGGTAGGAGGAAGGGAGAAGTAGAAAAAGTGAAAGCAGAGCGATGCTCCAGGGGGCCAGTGGAAAATACGTCTTGAGCCGCTTAAAGAGCTTGGGGAGATGTTGAACAGCAGGAGCAGTGCTCTTGTTGCCACCTAGTTAATAATAGCTGAGATTTTCTGCTGCTGGCTCCTCTGTTCCCACTGAACAACAGAAAGCGACTCCATCGTCCCACCGGTTGGAGAATTCCCTGTGGTCCCTCAGTGGTTAGTCTTAATGGTTCCATGTTTGTACTGTATATAAACACAATCAAGTTGTGTGTATTTTTTTCTTTTTTTTTTTTTTACTGTAGAATGTGTGTTTGGTTAGTCATAGCTTTGTCTGAGTCCTGGCTGACGACCAGTATCTGCTGTGCCTGCAATATTTGACAGAAACTGCGTTATTGTAAGGGGACTTCGTGTCAAATGGGTGTCATAATGTGGCAATGCACTTAGACATTTGTTTCCTTGTGCAGAAACAAAACGTACAAGGTCTACTGACGTGTCATTTGTGGTCATACAGTTTCTGCACAAAATATATCAGCTAACAATTATTCATATTTCATATTACTTAGTGTGTTAAATAAATAACATAGATATAGTCCAGGGTTAATGTAAATTATAAAATTATGCTACTAATTTTTTTTATAAAAATCTACTTTTGTGAAAAAAAACTATTCATTTCATAACCAAGATTACATCTTCACTTACTAAGCTGTTTAGATTTGTGGTATTGTTTTTTGCTAAATTATATGTAATGCACATACACATAGTAGATGGACTGATGCACCACCCAAAGTACATTGACTATTGTATTGTGGAATGTGGTGCATAAGTAACATTAAGTAGCTTCACGTTACACAAAAATACCATAAACGTGCCTGCCAGTTCAATTGATTTTGATCATTTGCCCGTGACGAGTTTATGGTGCCATCACCAAACATCTCCAGATGATTGATGTACAAGATATCACAACATATTCTCAGACAAATGATAAGGAAGGTAAGAAAAAAGCCAGCAATCACTCGAAAATAGTTGCAGGTTGACCTGAAAGCAGCAGAAAGAAATAGCTGCATTACACAAGCAATCTTTCAGTTCATAGGATGCATTTATATATCCTATGAATGACAGAAGTCTAAAAACATTTTGACAAAATGTTCTGGAATTATATAGTCTATGTAGATTACATAACAATAGAAAAACTGAGTTGGTCAAGTTTGAAGTTGTGCATACCCACAGTAATGTAATTTGGGGGTACGTCTTTAAAAAATGGACCCATGTACTTCTGCGAATGAGAGCAGAAAAACCCTAAACATGCAGCCAAAGTAACTTAGGAAAATATTGCAAGGCCTAGCCATCCCCTGACTTGAATCCCAAAAAAATTTTAGGGAGGCCCAGAGGAAAAGAAAATTAGAAACAAGCTCTCAAAGATGTTTCATTACTGTCTCCTAGAAAACTAGGTGGTCTGTGTGAAACCAAAATGAGACTAGGGTGAATTCTGAATTAACCTTGTTTTAAGTTTCAAAAGAGCACTTTTCAAGCTCTAAAATAATTCTTAACTTTTGCACTTGAGGCAAATAAATCAGAGCTCTCTATATGAGCTGAATCTCATGCTGAGCTCTGGATGAGCAAATAAAGAGCTCTCTGCAAGCACTCACTGAAATCTTATCGAGAAACTGTATTTGTTCTCAGCAATATCTGACTTTATTACTATTAAACCAATTGCTTTTTTAATGATTTATTTTGTCGAATGGTGGCATGGTCGTGTAGTGGCTAGTGTTGTGGCCTCATACTGTACCTCCATGAGTGTGTGGAAACACAGTATGTTCTTACATGTTCTCCCCGTGCTTTGTGGGTTTTATCTGGGTAACTTGGTTTCCTCACACAGTCCAAAGACATACAATACAGATTAGGCTAAGTGGAGTTTACAAATTCAAATTCCTGCAATGGATTAGCATACTGTCCAGTGCCCTGAGTCTCCTGGGATAGGCTCCAGACATCCCATGACCCTACAGTATACAGGAAAGGCAGTATAGGGAAGGAGTGAAAGAATTTTCTATTAAATTTGTTGGCTCAATGAAGAGATCAAAAATGATAGATTGGCTGTACCCTTTCTAGTATTACCCAAAGTATAAATAACTTTCTGTAAATAACTTTCAGTATTCCACTAGACATTATTTAGTTTTGAATCATGTACCACTTAATAAAACTTTATTATGGTTGTTTATTTTGGATTGATTTGTTATGTATTAAGTCTATAAATTCTACATTGTAAAATAAAAACAAAAGTGATTTATTGGTTAACTGTAGTGCAATAAAGTTACTATTTACCATGCAATATTTCAAAATATAGCCCTTTTGTTTTAATCTGCACGATTGCTGTCTTTGGAAATTAGTTTCAACTTAAATCTTCACACAACATCGGTCTGTTTTGCTATCATGAATAACAATAAGAAGAAGATCTTTTCAATTTTCGAATTCTTTTACTTCTTAATAATGTAGAATTCTTCTGAGCCTTATGGGTAACAAGAATTTGTATACCCTGGTGGGAAGCTGTATGAAGCAAACACCGGGGTATGGAGTATATTTATTTATATATTTTGCTTAAATTATTTTTTTTCTCATGAATCTAAACTCAGTACTACATAATGACAGTGAAAACAGAACTTTAGCGATGGTTATAAATTTATTAAAAACAAATAAATAAAAATAAGTTCCAAAATATTTCTGCTGCACTGAAAGGCACTGAAAAGAGCACAGTGGCCTTCATAATTCTCAAATGGAAGGCATTTGGCACAACCAGGAGTCCAAGAACTGGTTGCCCGGCCAAACTGACTAATCGGGGAGAAGGGGTTTAGTAGGACAGGTGACCAAGAACCCGATGGTCACTCTGACAGAGTCCCATAGACCCTGTGTAGAGATGGGACAAAGTTCCAGAAGGACAACCATCACTAGACTAGACTAAAGTGGCTAGACAGATGCATCTGATAAGTGCAAAACACAAGAAAGCCAGCCTGACATTTTCAAAAAAGTACCTGAAGGAATAAGATTCTCTGGTCTATTAAAACCAAGATTGAATTGTATTGCCTTTATTCTAATCATTATGTCTGGATGATACCAGGAACCGCTTATCACCTGCCCAACACCATCTCAACAGTGAAGGATGGTGGTAAAACCATTCTTCTCTGGATGGGCCACTCTAGGACTTCCATAGAGTTGTCCCTAAGCCACACCTGTGGGGGTGGCTTCGGGACAATTCCGTGAACGTTCTAGAGTAGCCCATCCAGAGAAGCAACAGTCCCCATCCAACCTGACTGAGCTTCCATCAAGACTTTGCAAATATGAATGGCAGAAAATCCCCCAATCCAGGTCTGCAAATTTGTCATGTCATACGCAAAAGGTGCTTCAACAAAGTAAAGGGTCTGAATGCTTGAGAACATGTACTATTTTTTTTACTTAATAAATTTATAGACATTTCTAAAAAAAAATTTCACTTTGTGATTATAGCTATGGTATCAAGCTTCAACATAAAATATTAAAAAGTGAAGTGGTTCTGAATACTTTCTGAATGCACTGTATGTATATATATTTTAGGAGAAATATTATATCAGACACTCCGGTTTCCTCCCACAGTCCAAAGATATGCAGGTTAGGCTAATTGGCATTCCCAAATTGCCTGTAGTGTGTGAA
>JAQMYK010000016.1:10149530-10161431 GCA_030014345.1 Clarias buthupogon
GTTAAATCCGACAGGACTCGTGCTAGAGAGTTGAATTGTTCGAGAGAGCAGGCTTTCAAATTATGGGATGTCAAGTTTCATATATGTATTTTTCTAAAACTGAGTGCAGCATGACAGTTTTTCCAAAGTGGTCCAAAAGTGTCTTTGTCCGTTCTACAAACCCCATTAAAGTCTATGGAGTGACTTTTTTCAGGGCCATTTCTGAAGGGTGAATTATTTTTGATCGATATGATTTTAACCAAAGTAGTAGAGTTTTCTAGCACTTCCATGTCTTGTTCCATGTCTCGTCTTCCGTTCGAATCAAGGAGCAATGTGCTTCAGCACGGGTTCAGCTATTGTTTTTTTTTCTGAGAGGGATTTTCTTTCCATTGTGCTCAGGAGACCCGGGAAAACGTTTCCATAAAAGTTTAGTGGTGAAACGCACTGTGCCATTGTACAGCTATTTCACAATTTCTCCAGGAATTGCCTAGGTTTATTATTATAATAATAATTATTATTATTAATTACACAATATAATAGACAAGGTGAAAACTGATACAATGTAATGTACTTCAATAAACTTAACTAAAGAAATAGAGTAAAATAAATGAAATGAAGCTACAAGAAAAAAAGAAAAAAAAAGATTTTCTGTTCTTCTTTGTATAGTTACAAGTTAGGAAACAGATGTATTACTTCAGTGGTACAGTATCAAGTCCTCTAGTGTCCGAGACAGTATGAAGTGAGACCAGTGATTCAACTGAATTTTAAATAGCTCACTACACATCTCTGCATGGTGTCTTACTTTGCATTTTTCCCCCTGATTTTCCATCAACATTGTAGGCGGCGTGGTAGAACATAATAAAATAACCTTCATATAACAGTTCTGAACGGAACCGGGAGGAGTATTCGGGTAACCGGTCTGTCATGAAGAACAAGCTGAATAATGAAAGGAGTCGTCTCAGTAGAGCTCAGCCATCCTTCTGTGAAACTATGTGACCTCAAACTGTGTCCCCAAATCAATAGAGGATTGTGATTATAAGACCATAATAACTTTGGGAGAAATGTAATGTGGCATTTCGTTTTCAAACTCTCGAGAAAGCACTGTACTGTATAACTGAGTGGACTATATTTCAAGGTGGACTGCATCCTATTCTGAAACAAACTGAACATTCCAACTTTCTACTTAAAAATAAATGGCTAATTGTATTTCAGTATAAGTATTTTTTCCTTTCATATTAAGCGATGTGGAAATGAAATGTGAAATGAAACTTTTGCTTTTCAATCCTGTTTGATGAAGGACATTAGCAAGAAGCAATGCTTTGTATGTATTGTGAGAGCTACAGATTCCTCCTCATACAAAACCAAAAAACAAACAAAAGAAAATGGTTATGTGAAAATTTCATTTATGCATCTACATCTATGAGATATACTTTTGTTGCTCGATGTCAGATCAAACTTCTTTATTCAACACAACATCCTAAGCAAATTGCATGGAATAGATTTGTAATGTCCGTGTCTTACTTGTGCTTAAACTCAAACACCGCTCATAAAGACATCAAAGCTTCTTCTATGGAGAAAACAGTCATCAGTCTGTGCCACCAGATGGCATCAGAGTTCTGCGTAGTTAAATCGAAAAGCCATTACATTTTCCAGACTCGAAATGTTTTCTCTAACACCCCCTGAGACCATACCATCAATTATCATGAAGATACGCGCTTTGTAACGTCCTAATGCAATCCAAAGTAGACGGAGTAGGATACTACAATCATTCAGGTGTCTGCTCTGAGTCTAGACATGGATTCAGACGTGCGGAGTTAGTTTTGTTCTATTATTCGTGGGCATCGTGTACATAGTGCTTTCAAAGTTAAATATAAGCCAATTGAGCTGCATTATTAACTTAATCTACACATCTCTGCTTTACTGAGCATCACCTATAATAAATCACAGAAAATAATGTATATGTAATATACTTCACATGAAAACCACACTATTCCTAATTGTGTTAATGAAGCCCTAACGTAAACCAAACACAAACTCCATATGGTCCTTACAAAAGTGTCAACACCCCACATTTACCACGAGTCAAACCATGAAACTGTTCTTGTCCAATAAATCACGGCAAATGCCATTACTTTGAAAGCTTAGACTCTGGAAGCAGTGGTCACATGTTTGTGCAGTGTATACAGTCAACTACTGTATTTTTTTCACATGCTGTATAGTCAGGGTTAAAGAAAGAAAGTTGGGATGCATGTCGTAGCCTATGACATTTACTAAAGCCCGATCGAGCAAAGGATCAGCCAGGTACAGCCACAATCCTAATAGCTCAGAGCAAAGAATTTGAGGTTCACTGATCTCGTTTTTCATTTTTCACTCTGCACAAGCTGTTAACTTTATTGAATCTCCGCGCTTTCGCTCGTCATACCGTAGAGCATCGCTGGGTTTCAATTCTTTGCATGAGAAGCCTTTTGATTCCTGTAAATCTAGAGAAATCAGGTTAACTAGCAAACCACAGACTGTTTATGCGGACCATTTCCTCCACGAGTGTTTTGAGTTCAGTCTAGGTTGAGATTGCGCTCATTTTCAGCTGTTTAATGTACAATCCTGCTATCATTTATTCAATATACACATGCACAAGTATGCTACAGCTTCAGTTCAGGTTCTTCACATCATCTTTTAAACATGGTGGATGCAGTGTTTTGGCATCATTGCGGTCGGCTGTAAATGAAACCGAGTCACTGGTGTTTATTGACGACGTGATTGCTGATTAAAAGTAGTTGCAGATTGATAATGACTTAAAACATACAGTACAGTGAAAGCTACCCAAGGCAAAGAAATGGCATGTTCTTCACTAGAAAAGTCAGTCTCCTTCTCTCAACCCAACAGAGCAGGCTTTTTACCTACTGAAGGCATGAATGAGCCGCAGCTAAACAAACAGAAACTAAAGGCAGTTGCACCAAATGCCTGGAAAAGTGCCTCAAGGAAGGAAAATTTACCTTTTGTTGAAGGTTCATGCACATTTGCACTCACCCTGGACATTTCTATTTCATTTCATTTACCACCTTTTGCACATTGCATATTTCTTATCATTACATCTCACATTCATGCATATTTGCACACTCCCCAGACATGTCTATTTCAATTCTATATCAATTTCCACACCAGTTTCCAAATTTTCCATCTTTGTACAGCCATATTGTCTATATTTTGCACAGCTAATTAAAAAAAATTATATTTTGTTCTTCTATTTTTTCTGCAGCTACGTTTTTCTATATTTTATTTTTATTCTATTCCATTATTTATTTCTTATTGATAATCTAATTGATAATTATTAAGGTCACGAGCGGTTGTATGAGCATTTCACTGCATATCGTATCGTGAATAACTGTGTATGTGATAAATAAAATTTGAATTTGATTTTGGATGGCAAAGACTTTTCATCCACATCTTAAAGGCGATCCTTATGTTTGTAATTATGTTAGTTTATTGCATTATTGGGTGTGTGCAAAATGGGTGTGTGTATGAAAATGAGTGAATGGTTAATGCCACACTTTTTGTCAAACTACTTAAATTAATGCTGAACGATTTGACTTCTTGCGTGATTCATTCAATTCAATGTGGTGGTGTGCAAATGGCAAAAACCTTTATCTTGGTTCCAAGATATCTGAACCTTAATGTATGTTAAGTTATTAAAGAAATAGTAAAATATGGGACCTTTACATATGACATGTATGTGTTAATGGTGCGGCTGAAATGCCCCCAGATGCCCTGCAGCTGAATGCATGTTACCTGAATGTCCTTCATTTCACTCCTCCCCTGAATCTGCTGTCACATAGTGAATATGCTGTTACATAGTGTCTATTTAAATGAGCTACTGCTGAGCCACGCCCCAGAGACAGAGAACTGCAGCTTGGTAGGAAAAGGATCTTTTAGAAGGACACTTTGATTGGTTTGCAGTAACCAATAAGCCAATAAAAAATATAGAGTGTTCTTCAGATTCTGTATGAATCTTCTGTTTTGCAGCATACTCCCCCTGTAAAGGAGAATGTCCCGATTGATTTGCTAATATAACTCAAATAACCTTTTTTTTTTTTTTTTTTTTACAATCATGTTGAGGAGGAAAGCATATCAGATCGCACCATAGGTTGAATCTTGAGACAAATGACCTATAATAGCAGAAACCCACATCGAGTTCCATTACGGTCAGAGAAGAACAGGAGGTCTTTAGCTATAGTGGACAGAAACTGAACAACTGAAGATTATACATCACTTGGCCTGATGAAGCTTGATTTCTGCTGAAACCTGCAGATGGAGGTGTCATTAATTTGGTATTTCTGGTCCCTTAATGCAGGTTGATCCTTTAATCCCACTGTACCTTTTTGTCTTGCTGCTGACTACATGTTCATTCATTTTTCCTCAATACCACTTATGTTGTACAGGGTTGGGGAAAGCATGGAGCCTATCCCAGGAGACTTCACCCTGAAAAAGCCATACAATCATACATCCATGTATGGACAATTTGGGAATGGCAATTAACCTAATCTGCATATCTTTGCATATATTGGTAGGAGGAAACCCACCAAGCACTGGGAGAACATGCAAACTCTACGCATGCAGTCTCGAGGCAGGAATCGAACGTAGGTGGAAGGTAACCACTATGCCACCGTGCTGCCTCTGACCACATGCATACCTGCAATGTACTCATCTTATTATGCTCCTTCCTACACTGTGTCACAAAGCACGAGTCTCAAATTGCTTCCGCAAACATGACAACGAGATCAGTGTCCTAGAGCACCTTTGTGTTGTGGCAGAAGAGGAGATGAACAGCATGAACATGCAGCTGACAAATCTGGAAGAACGATCTGATGCAATCATGTCGACATGGACCAGAACCTATAAGAGCTGTTTCCAACACCATGTAGTGTAGAATCCATGTCATGATGAACTGAGGCTGTTCTGAGAGCAAAGTCAGGTTCTAAATCCAGTAGTGTGGGTAAGGTGTTCCTAATAAAGTGGACAGTTGAGTGTCCACGTAAAGAAGGATTTCACAATGAATAGTATTTAATGATTAATTAATCACAATTATAACATATTATTTGTTAATTGTTGTTCTGGCATTTTTCTTTACTCTTATTCTTTATTTCCCTAAACTTATTGTTTGCTGTGTTTTATCTAAACCACTTTATATCTTATATTATTATTATTATTATTATTATTATTATTATTATTATTATTATCATCATTAATGCCACTAGGGGGCAGTGTGTGTGTTCCCTTTAAGTGATAATGGAACATAATCCAAGACTAAATTGAAGTTCTTTTAACTTACTCCGCATATGTCTGCTGCTCTAACGCACCTGTTTTGCACGTTTAAAATGTTAACTTTAGTACATTAGGAGGTCGAAAGCATGACGTGAATGTGAAGTGCAAGGCCACTGAAAGAGCAGGACCGTGTTTCGGCTGAAGTGTGATGTGTTGACAGCGATGAGGATTTCTGCTGTTTTCCCTTATGTCCCTCTCTCTGGTTCAGCCTTGATAACCATGCTGGACCACTTGTTACCATGGAGACGTGACAGCTGAGAGAAGGTTGCACAATGGCCTACTATTACAAATGTACATGTCCAACAATGTGTACTTCAACACAAACAGACTATACTTGTGACTATTTCCACCGACATCACTGGTAATGTATAATTAGCGGTGTGCTAAATCGCACCCCAACTTTAACTTCAGGGGGCAAGGTCAATTGTCAGGTATTTCTATACAGAGATCATATTCCAAACGTGCACAACCTCCTTCCCACACACATTTAAACAAACGCACGGTGTGAACTATGTGAACGATTTCAGGCAAAGAGACTGATCAAACACATGCATCAAGAACAAATTGCTAAAAGAAGTCGAACTGCAGGTGGAGCAACATGTCTGGATGTCTCTTCCTATCGTGCAGTGCCGAGAAACTGAAAGGTTTAACAGAGAGCTGTTTTCCCAAAGGATGGCAGAGTAATGATACTGTACATGGAGAATTGTGTGCAACAAGCTCAAAAATCGAGGCAAGAAATCTGCCCAAAAAGTAGTATCTACTGTACTATATAAACAGTTCTCACCAGCTTTATCTGATACATTAATTCCAAAATGTGTATCACTTGTAAATTACCGGGCACATACTCTGCATAGCAGATACAGTATATGCTGTAGTTATATCCATAAATATTTAAACTACGACACATTTTATGTATCTTTGCCTCTGCCATAAAGGATTTGAAATAAAGTAATCAATTTAATTCAACAGTGTAACATATTAAAACAAAAAATTGTGCATTACCTTTATTTTTTACAAAGTTCCTACATGTTCAAAGCCTCAAAAGTAGTTTAACCATAAATATAAGAATCATTTATAATATGCAGAAGCAAATCCTTTCTGCCAGTGACTGCCTGAAGTCTGGAACCCAACACCACATTCCTGCAGCCACCTTCAGGTGCTGCTTGTTTATTGGTCTTTTTGTCTTTAGTTTTGTCTTCAGTACGACCTTAAGTCCCTGATTTACGAACGAGTTCAGTTCCGCACTAAAAATATTGTATATAATTGTAAATATTGGTGTCTGGTGCATTACAGTCTCTATCTTTTGTACATTACATGTGAGCTACTTCCGTGATTTGTTTGCATCTACAAATGTTCGTAAATCTGCAGTCCGTTCGTATCTGCGGAAATTCATAACTCTTACCGTACAAGTCCATCATGCTCAGTTGGGTTGAGGTCTGGTGACAAGCTCGGCCCTTTAGGAACATACCATTTTTTGCCTTACAAAGCTCTTTGGTTGCTGTTGTTACACATTTTAAATGATTATCGATCTGCACTGTGAAGCTCGTCATTTATAATTTGGCATTATTGGACTGAATCTGAGCAGACAGTATATATATGCTATATGCTTCAGAATTCAACCTGCTACTTTTTATCAGCAGTCGCATCATTAATAAACACCACTGACCCAGTTCCATTGGCAGCCATACACACCCATGCCATAACACTGTCTCCACCATGTTTGATATATGCGTTGGATCATAATCCTTTCAGTTCCTTCTCTCTTCCAGTCATTCTGGTACAATTTAATCTTTAGTTTAAACTTGAGTGTTACTGGTGGCTTGCATCTCGAGGTAAACATGCTGCATTTACAGTCATTGAAAATGAGAGGTCCTCCTCAAGAGTTTAATTTACTTGGGTAGAGATTCTATAGCAGTTTTCTTTACCAAGGAAATAGTTCTGTGATCATCCACTTGAGATTTTAGTCCACTTTAGTATTTGAGGCCTTTTGATGTTGCTAAGCTTGATAGTGCATTCTTTCTTTTTAAGAATGGGACAATTTGACCACCCTATAGTTTCTGCTATTTCTCTAATAGGGCTGTTTTTTTTTTTTGTCAGTCTAATAATCGCCACTTTCGCTTGCATCAATACCTCTATGGACTGCATGCTCAATTTGTCCTGAAATAACTAAGAAACTTGCCATCAAACTGCCCAAAATAGAGGGACTATGTAAAAACACGCGGACATAATTCCTAAACAGTTATTGCAAGAATTTTGTAAAACCACATGTGACTTTAGTCACATCTTGACTGTTTCATATCTAAATCTATTGTGGTGGCATATAGAGGATGAAATATAAACACATGAAAATTAAACCTTTGTCCAAATACTTATGGTCCTGACTGTATAGCAACAAAAACTCCATAAAATGGAAAGCATATAGACAACATAATTGTGACTACTGATTACACAAACAACATAATTGTGACTACTGATTACACAGAGCGTACACTCGGTCTTCCAAGTAATGTGGCTCCAAGCATTAGCCATATACAGTACACACTGAATCATCTTCCTGTGATAGAGTGCCATTTCTATTGTCCTACATGAATGGTTAATCATATTTATCTTAATTTATGGATTTGCTTTCTGTCATGCTATTAAAATGAATCTTCACATTTTCATTCAAGACATGAATGTAACTGAACTAAAGAAGTAATTAAAAAAAAAAAATGTTTCCAAATCAAAAGGTTATTCTCTAGTGTTCCATCTATTTGATTATAGATCGGATTTTATGTATATTTGTATCTATTTATTTGTCTTAGCTGACATTATTCTGTTGTGTTCTTAAAAGTCTGTATCATAGCCTTGACTATACAAATGTTCATAACTGACATGTTAATTAATCAACAGTTGAATTCAATTAAGGAAGAGGGAGAGAGAGAGAGACCAATAAAAAGTTTCCTGTGAGGTAGACAAGAAAAACAAGAGGTAGAGACAGAGAGACTAAGAAAAAGGAAAGAGAGAGAAAGGAAAGAGGAGTTACACAGAGAAGGAAAAAGAAAGAGGCTAACTGTTAAAAAAAAAAACTTTAATAATTTCTAAAATGTGATTTTTTTTATCATTGTTTTTCATTTACTGACTCCAAAAAATCTTTCATCTTGTTCTAAAAAGCCTACTTTCACAGGATTAAAAAAAAACACAAACACACACACACAAAAAAACAAAAAAACAGGACTATTATTATTGCCCTTTTTAGAGTAAAACTTTAGACAAAAATACGGATCATAACGGAAGGTTTTTTTTTGTTTTGTGTCCGTGAATTTATAGTTTTGGGTCTGCTCAGAAAAGTACCTTAAAAATCTGTATTACACTGGAAAAAAACAGCCCAAAAATAATGACCCCCTACAAATCTGAGCCACTAACTCACTCCAAACTCACCTCATAGCGAATGTACTGCATAAAACCTTTGTGACCTGGAAAGCGGTCACAAATTTTCTTATCAAATTTTTTATGGAGAAGATTGATCAGACTCTTGGGGAGTTATGACTGTTCGTTTGGGACCTACAGTACAAAAAAAAAAAATAATAAAATAAATTCTCATAGCAATCAATATGTTTCCCACAGTTTTTACAATTGTGAGTTTGATTGCAATTCTGTGAGTTTACCAAAAACTTCCTGCAAATTTAAAGCATCCTCTCACAAACAATTAAGAACCAAACCTACAGCACCTATACTGTAGTTCCCTAGATACAGTATAAGTATCAGAATCAGTGGACCGCATTTGTCATTCTAGGTAAAGCAATCATATTAAAGGTTATATTATATTCTCTCTGTCTGTGAGTTTGCCATGCATAAGAACAAATCCGACATTCCCGGAATGGAACTAGTATTACTCTCTACTAGCTAGTGCGTTCGATTCATAATTCTTCATTGGAGCAGTGAACGGTATTGTAATAAAAACCTAAAGCTAATAACCTTAACACAATCTATTATTGTAAATAAAATATGCCTATTTTTATCAGCATCCTTCTTGTGCTTTTTTACTGTAATCCTGTCACCATCATCCAGCTGTGTAGCGATGTTCAATCCTCAATCTGCTACTGTAACTTGACAGAGTTTTCATTATGTGTCCTGGTGTGCTCATTTTTCCGTATTTTTCCTGACAGGTGCTTCCTACTCCTCACTCCCATAACTGTCCATGCTCATTCTTTCTCTTGAAGACATGACCGAGTTCCCGCTAGCTTGCGACTTCCACGAACCATCGCACATACGAAAAGTATGACGGAAGCACATTAGTGCAAGCCCTCACAGGACCCATACAGAATGCACTGCAGTGCCTAAAAACTTCATATGACAGATTGAAATCACCTGGAAAGGGCAGGTGAAGTACTCTACGGAACAAGCCTGGATACTGATTGGACCATATTCAGAGAGGTAGGGGTAATTCGAACTGTGAGGGCAAATGTTATTAAAAAATTCTCTCTTTAGCCCTCTGGAGGTGCATTGCCCAATCACATTAAGGAACAAACCGCCCATGGTTACAGGAGAAGCTGTTTTCATCGTTTACCCAGGAAAACCATTGCAACATTGCGCATCCCTACTAGGTTTTGAAATAATTGCTTAAATGACAATGTTCAGGATTCTAGCCAGGTAAATTTACACAAGCTATCAGAAGCTCTGTAGGAGGAGAAATAATATATACTGTACTAACTATAGGTTTGCTACATATAAAGTCTTCACATTTATTTCTGTACACTTCTACACTTAGCTTGTCAGCTTGTTAGCTTGTAAAAATTTACAGTATATTTACTTGTATAATAATATTGTCAAAAGCACGTAGTATTATTATTCTTTTTGGTTAGAGAAACAACCAAAAAAAAGAAGAAAAATTGTGAACATATGTTTCTGTATTACGTCTTTGCCTTCTATATGTGATAAAAAAAAATTATTTTGTGCCCAGCCTTGGTTTGTATAGTTAGTTAAAATAAAATGAAATACATCATATTATTTATTTCATCATATTGCATAGGCCGTGCAGAGAAAAGGATTTTACTATCTTTTGCCCAATTCACCTTGCACCGGTCGGTTCCGGGTTTGATTCCTGTTTCTGTGTGGATGGAGTTTGCATGTCCGCTCCGTGCTTGGCTGGTTTCCTCTCCAAAGGCTAATTAGCGCTCTCAAATTGCCCGTAGTGTGTGAATGTTGACTGGAGGTCCTACAATGGTCGTACAAATTGGGAATAAATACAGTAGTTGGACTATAGAGGTTCCTAGATACAGTAGATGGATAGAACACTATATATTTATTAAAACATAGTAACGCAAAGGAATACAAGTGTATTTAAAAAGATATAAGTCAGACACATTTTAGCGAATACAATTAGCACATGTACATTTAAAACTTAACGTTTTAAGAATTTGATTGATTAAGCTGAATTTAAGATGAATTTGAATAAATATTACCTAAAATACACCATATTTCAAATGAAGCTGATTTCCGCTACACGTCCAAGATCAAATAGGGTGGAGATAGTCTTAATCTCTGCTGTGATTTAGAGTACAGAAAATGTGCACGTAATAACTCTGACGAGAAAATTGAAGAAGAATGTAGACTGCGCAAATCAGCAGGACTAATCATAGCATTTTACACTTGCCAGCTGCAACACAAAAGAGCGAACATTTATTGATATACTCAACAAGGGGTTCAGCCTTTTCCACCGCACACCAACATTTAGTGTCACCGAGATCTCGGAACACACACACATTACTGTATGAATGCGAACAGTCTGGGAGCAGTTTAAGCAGTCAGCCGTGACAGCGTGTGGTGGCTTTTAAGGAAAAATCTGCTCCATCTGCACAATCCTTCATTAGATTTCCTGTCTGAATTAATGGCAGGTTCCTCCACGACGAAACTTACAAACGCTGCTAAATGTGACAAAGCAGTAGGCCACCATTTCAGATGGAATACTTTAACGTGGAGTGGAAGCAGGCATTATTACTAGAGCAGGGGTGTTGACTACGGTGTCTTTGGCTGTATAATGGTGTGTGGGATTCATAAATCTTGGGTCTCTTGTGTCAATAAATTACGCACTGCTAGGTCAATTTTGGTCGAGTACATTTATAAAGCACTGAATCACAAAGACTGAGATTTAGAGCTCACGTGAAGGCCACGGGAAACAAGAAGGAACCTTGGAAGAGATGGGTCAAGGAGGCTGGAGACAAGTAATGATCAAATTCGATTGTTCTAAATTTTAAGTAAATGAGTTTAGTGCAGTAAAAGGGCATATGCAAATGACTTCAATACGTAAATCCCTCTGACTAGTTAGAATGTCTGACGTTCATCATATTTTACTGCTTCACCTGTTTATTTTCTATGGAGATTTCTGTTTGTATTTGGCTCCTATGACATTAACCAAACTCTATTGTTAATGTGAACAAATAAAAAATTCATCAGTTAGTTAGTTCACTACACATTCTATAAGAAATTTTACTATGATATATTTGCTGATATAGTACAGTACATGTACCGAATTATGGTACATTATTCTGCCATGGAACAAATTCGAGTACACCCATACATGTACTATAGTATAATATATGGTCCTACCATGTACTGTATTAT
>JAQMYK010000016.1:10233279-10245212 GCA_030014345.1 Clarias buthupogon
TCTGTTGTGTAATTCCAATGTCTAGTTCCTAGTCTTGTTTAGTTTAGCTTTTGTTGTGTTTAGTTATTTATGTTTAGGTCCTAGCCTGTTTTGTTAGCTCATAGCCTGTGATGTTAGCCCTTAAGTTTATTACTTTCTGTTTATCTCTCAGCCTATTTACGCTACTAGTTCCTAAAGTATAGTTCCTTAGTTCCTCCGTGTGTCTGCTTATGTTCTGTTTTTGTTCTCATTAAAAAGACTTAAAGCATACACCTCTGCCACTATGCCTCTTTCTAAGTCCTCACCCCGATCCCGTAACACTAATAGTGTCTATCAATAGCATGAATAATAATAAAAAAAGTAACATCAAAAGCAAATTGTTCGCATTCTGGTTAATTCTCAGTCGGTTTGCCCTTTAAACAATTTGGATTGAATCCATGTCGAAGCGTGGAAGCAGCGGCTTTTACATGCTGTTTCATCAGCCATTCAGCAAAGAAGTACATATGAGCAAACTCAGCAGAGGGAGAGTTTGCTCACAATTAATCTTGACAAGTTTACAGCTTCAGTGACCAAAATTACAGGTCCTAAATTACACTTTAGATATTTAATTCTAATTCGGGGTCTGGTGCAGAAGTCTGGGTGCTGAGAAGGAGGAAGGGATCAAGAAATCAGTGCAACAAAATTTTTTAAATTATTTTTAAATTAGTCAAGTAACATCACCAAATGAAAGAAAACAGTATATAACCCAGGAATTCCTCTTATTATGCAGTAAATTTGTCATGCTGTCTGGGTGAGACTGGGTCGCTTCAGTCACATTCATATTAGCCAATTATGAATATCTATCAGCCTGTATATGCTGATCAGCCATAACATTACAACCATTAACATTAAGACCACCCTGGTTTTAGGCACTCTTTTGCCACCAAAACATGACCCCTCTGACCCTTCCAGGCATGGACTCAAGAAGGGCTGGGCAGTGGTGCCGGGCAGCAGGACGTTAGCAGCAGATCCTTTAATGCAATAAGTTGCAACATGGGACCTCCATGGATCAGAGATGTTTGGATTGAGATCTAGGGATTTTGAGGCCGCAAACAACAACACAGCAAGATGTGATGCACTAAATGTTCTGATAGCTTTCTATCCTAGCTAAAAAATAAAAAAAAGAAAGAAATCAGCAATTTGTGCTGCATTAGCTTTTCTATGGGACTGGAATTCATGGCCTGGCCTTTGGTCCTCCCAGCCATAGATGTACTTATGGTGCTCATGATCCTCTTACCATTCTGCTAGTATATAATTGATTCAATTTTCCTTGGATGTACTGTATGTGGAAGAGGGCAGATAGAACTTTCCTTCATCCTCCTCATTTGGTAGCCGTCATATGAGAAATGGCTTATGGGTAAAAACTGGCAAGTGACCAGATTGATGGGGGAAAAAACCTCCTATCAAAGGTCATTTTGCATAACAGCATATGCATAACATTCTTTTCAGATGGATTTCTTTTTTTCTTTCTTTTTTACTGAAAATATTTGCTATTTGCATTTCTGAATGGCGTTGTGCTACCTAATGACTGGTGTGTAGAATTTAAAGCAGGAATTTCACCACCTGCTGAATATTATGTATAACTGCATGACTTGCCTTTCCTTCGAGACATGCCTAATAACATAACAGGTGATTGAAATCAGATGCTGAACTGGTTGCAAACAGCAACAAAAGTTGGGAAACAGACAGTTGGGAAACAGACAGAGAGAGAGAGAGAGAGAGAGAGAGACATTTTTTGCTATGAAAAAGGCTACTGTGAGCTAATACAAGGCCTGTACTTCAGATAATTATAGTGCCATGAAAAAGAATTTGCCTTATCCTTTAGGGCCAGGTAGGTTTGGACAGCTTTTTTTCCTTTAATAAATGAAATCATTATTTAAAAAACTGCATATCGGGTAATCTTTGTGTAAAATTCTAATTTGCTTGATGATCTGAATCATTTAAGTGTGACAAATATACAAAATAAATTAATCAGAAAAGGTCAAAAACCTTTTTTACGGCAGTAAGTAAATGTGCTGTACGTCTGTATGTCTGTACACAAGTAAATGGAGAACTTGGAATACTTATATAATATTTGCCCTAGGGAATCTCTGGCGGCATGGTGGCTTTATGATTAGCTCTGTCACCTTGCACCCACCCCTAGGACCTGGATTCGATTACCGTGTCAGGTCTGTGTGCATAGAGTTTGCATGTTCTGATTTGGTGGGTTTCCTCCGGGTTCTCCGGTTTCCTCCCAAAGTCCATAGACATGTACATTAGTTTAAGTGACGTTCCCAAATTGCCCGCAGTATGCAAATGTGCGTGTGAATGTTGACCGGAGGTTCTCTCATGGTGGTACAAAATGGGAATAAATACAATGATCACCACTGGCCTCCACAGTCTCTAGTTGGACTACAGAGTTATGATAGATGGATGGAGGGAATTTACTCTACTTTTACTTAAGTACATTATTTGTGTACTTTGCCCACCTTTGGAAATACCCCTAATATAATGTTTATACCTCAAACTCTCTTTGTTTAACTCCTCCTCCAAACATGCAGTTTCATGGTAAATGAGCTACTAGATGATTTTAGATAACCGCGGAGCTGACCAACCAGCCGGCGGAGGGTTTCTCTTATAAGGTCACATTTGGTGGAAAATATAATTGGCTTGTTTAAGCCCTGGCCAGTTCAAGTAGGTAAAAAGAACAGGAGCAGGAAATGCGATTTCTTTTCCATATTTTTGTTTCCACACGCACACAGAGATGTCTTAATCTAAAAAAATGAAGAAGAAAAAAAGTGAATTTTGCACAATAGATCCCCTTTACTCACTCGCTCTCACCCATCCTCTGTACAACCTATCCTGTACATTGAGGGGTGTTGAGGGCCTGAAGTCTATCCCAGGGTCTTTAGGGCACTAGGCAGGGTACACCCTGGACAGTGTGCTAATGCATTACAGGGCACACATGCACACACTCACTCACTCAGATACTACAGGCAATTAGCCTAAGTTGCACGTCTTTGGACTGTGGGAGGAAACCAGAGCATCTGGAGGAAACCCACCGAGTACGGGGAGGATATGCAAACTTCACACACACAAATGCAAGGTGATAATCAAACCCTCAACCCTGGAGGTCTGTGGCCCCTGTGCTAACCGCTATGCCACTGGAGAGACACTTAATTCTTGTATAATGAGCAGAATACATCAGAGAACGGGGTTTATGGTAAAGAATACAAAATAGGTTCAAAGTCAACACACTTTATTTTTGTCGATCTTGATGCTGCAGGCACTATGTTTTCCCATGGACATTTCAATCATCCTGCCTGATAGAAAGTTAGAATTAACTGCCAATTCCCGGTGCTATCATCAGTCGTCCAAAGCTTAGCAGCACTACAGGAACATGTTTATTTAGGTATCATTATTAGTCCATCAAAATAAAGGACTTCCTCTGGGTTTCAAAATTAAGGCAGTTCAAAGACTACACTACACAACCTACTGTATAGCACTTACACATTTAAAGGCCTTTTTAGGAAAGCAATATTCTCTTGTGACTTCTAGTAGGACAGAAATAGACAAAATAGTCACTGAATGGGACCAATAAAAGATGGAATCACGATGCTCTCCAAATATGACTAAATTATTATGTGGTTGGCACGAAACAATGTGCTAAATGAATAAAAATAAAGGCTTGGCAACATTTCACGTTTCATCAAGTCTAAGTCGGATAAGAATCAGGACCATGGACAGCGCCAAACCCAAGGCAAAAACACAATTATTGTTTAGGAATAAACCAGCCATTGCCCCTGACAGCACAGAAGTAAGGCATAAAGCTTTTTTCTCCTCCCATGCATTATGCTAAATACTGTTTGAAGTTGGTTTTTAAGTTAATTAAAAACCACAACCATTATAAATTATTAACAAAGTGAGGAATGGAAATTTGGACAAGCTGAGAGGTCATAATGCTACCTCAAAATGTCTTTTTTCTTTTCTTTTTTTTTTTGCACTGCTTCTGCAGATCAAACGATTAAAAAAAAAAAAAAAAACTACAAATTAGCGAGATTTCAAGAAATCTGACCACCCTCCTCTCTGCCTTGTCGATGTCTTCTTGATCGCTGTATTTTAAATTTAGCTCTGTTATGCTTCCATGACTTTGCTGATCCAGTCTTGCTCGAATATAAAAGGTTCCATGCAGAGCTCTTTGTATTTATTTATTTTTTAAATTCATATTATCAGCTATTTTTTCCATGCCTTTTTGTGTTTTTCTGGCACAAACAAACACATCATGCAGATTTTCAACATGAGAGGTAGCAAAGATGTAAAGGAATGACTGATCAGGAGCATAGTCCTACAAGTTTGCTGTAAGATTTAGAGTGTTAACAGTATACTGTATGATAAGTAATAAGCAGCACCACATGTTCTTAAAATATGTGCTGTCATCATTAATGGCACGGCTACACATACTGTATCCTGCTGCTTTTTAAAATGACTTCAGGATGGGAATGTTTATTATTAGAATTTAGCTGCAAGTGATTTTTAGCTATTAAAGTGCAAGACTACGGTATAATTTGTTTAAACATACAGTATTTCCTGGTCTCTGGG
The DNA here is from genome assembly GCA_030014345.1 of Clarias buthupogon. Lineage (NCBI taxonomy): Eukaryota > Metazoa > Chordata > Actinopteri > Siluriformes > Clariidae > Clarias > Clarias buthupogon. The sequence goes on from JAQMYK010000016.1 coordinate 10,237,876, forward strand.
AGGAAAAAAAGCAAAGGAATTGGATATAATAAGACAAGAAATTAATGATCTGTTATTACATTATCGGCAGGTTATGGAATGAAAACAACAATACTGATTTTCCCTAATGTGCAATTGGCAATGATTCACAAGTCTAATCAATGGCCAGTAATATAATTAAATCCGAAGCTGAGAATACACTGTAATGGTCACTAAGGATAAGAATCACCAGGGACCTCCTGATATGATACATAGGTACTGCTTTGATTTGTAATGCTATTCTGTAAAAGTAAAGATTTTTTTTTTTTTAAATATCCAGATTCAATATTAATTGTAGTTTTAAATATTTTGTTATAATTCTAAACATAATTAGCATCCTACCACACAGGATGCTGTACTGCCTGCCAATCTGTGAATAGTTTAGAGCATGCCACCTGTAGGATTATGACGCAAACTACAACATACTGAATTACCACATCAAATGCAAACATATTCATTCATTCATGTTTTATACTGCAGTACAGGGTCACGGGGGGGCTAGAGCCTACAGGAGACTTAGGACATGAGGACGTGTTCCAATACATGGATTGACACACAGTAGTCTAATAGTCACTTTAATAGTCATTGGAATTTTTAAAGCTTTCCACCATTCACCTATACAAATTTAATTCCATAGGAAATTCCATTGGAATTCTGTCTACCTGGAAAAGCCGGAGTGAGGAGCTTTTAATCAAGAGCCAGCAACAATCAAGAATTCATGACAACAAATGAAACAAGAGCTCCGCAGAAGTGAGTAGTAATATAGCAACAGGACTAAAATTAACAATAAACCTGCACAAAAGGAAAAACAAATGCTGCTGCACTAGATAATAAGCTCAATCTCAAGTCCTTTGTTCTTAGAAAAATTGGAACAAGTGACTTTTCTGTTGCTATTGGTTGCTTTTGTATATTACACTGCTTTTGTCTTTGATAATTTTTAGGTTTTATTCTATACCACAGATTATTTCTTGGGCTCTGATAAAAAAAAAAAAAACAATAATAATAATAATAATAATAATAAATCTACACCCATGTAGTTATATGCTTAACATGCATTAAAACATGCATTACATGTGCAGCGTTAAAATGAATAAATGAATAAAACATTTGCTCTGTTGATGAGTTTAAAATTATGATTGTGCCACAGCTGACCATAGCCATGACTCCAGAAGAGTGTATGATACCGCTATCAGTGAGCTCATGGATGTGGAAGATGAGTTTTACAATGCCAGCATTTTAAAATGATTTAAAAGCTGGAACAAACTGAGGGAAAATGAGGTAGAAATTAAGTTGACTTGTAGAGGGACTAAATTGTGAAAGAAATGATAGAGGAGATGTAGCTCACTAGTGTGTGGGAATTGGAAAGGAATACACAGGGATAAAATGAAACCAAAAAAGAAAATGGGAGTGCTACTGTCTGTGAACATCCCTAAACCAGTGGAAAATATGTTTGGTGGTTTTTTTGTTTAAGTGAAGGGAAAGTGTAATGCGGCAGTACACAAAGATATTGTTGCTTGTTGTGTTGTTCCATATTTGTGGCAACAGTTCACATACAGTATGGATATAGTATGTTGGCCATGTAGTGTAGATAGTTTGTGGGATGGAATTGGTGTACGACCAAACTGGGAGAAAATGGGGTGGGGGAGACATAGGCAGTGGGTGGGAACTGGCAAAGGAACATATTGAGAAAATATGTCGGGTGGGGGTGGGGCTGGGAAGGGTGCTACCTTGTAGGTGGGAATTGGCGAAGCAACAGATGGTGGAAGATAAAACTTACTAGCTAGTGGGTGAGTATTGGTAAAGGACCAAATTGGAAGACAAAACAGGAATGAATGGACTGATATAGATGGATGGATGGATGGATGAATGGATGGATGCATGGATTCAGCTAATCATAAAAGCTTGTTTAAAGTTATGAATATTGTAAAAAAGGACTTAACAAGACCACTGCATAATAACCTGTCCCTACTGTAATTAGTGATTATATCTTAGCCACATTTAATCCCATTCAGCTTTACATGCTCTAGCAGTAGATTCACCTTGGCATGGTGGGTAATAAAGTTATTAATGTGTGTGTAGTAAGATGTATGTGTTTCTGGGAACCTCGGCTTGCCTTAGTGTGCAACCCTAAAGTTGGTAATAGACTTACTTAACACAGTGACAGTGATATATGAGTGCAGCACGCCACTGTATTCCTGTACGGCTTCCTCATGTCCTCTCTGCAATAGCCCTATGCACAAACACACTCACACACAACACAAACACAAGGGGGATTGCAAACTACCCACCACATACAGTACACATAATGCATGTGCAAAAATCTATACAACCCTATATACACACATACTGTACATGCACGGTGAGAGGGCTGCAACATTTTTAATAGAATTTTTCTGTTGTCCGTCCAGCTGCAGTGAGTCATGGCTCCAATTTCCCTGCTCAGGGTGCTGTTGAAGATGTGCTGATTCCCAAACGTGCGTGTATATGTGTGTGTTGTTTTTGTCTAAATGATGAAGATGATGTATACCGTATTGAACCTTGTCTCGCACGTTAAAATGGCTTATTTGTGATTCAAGCTGATTTCAGATTAACAGGCCGAAGCAAATCGGATGATCTCCCTGTGTCTGAGTACGTAAGTGTCCTTTAGGTTCTCTGGTTTCCTCCCATCTCCCGAAAGCAACTACTGTATGCTGTTGTTTTTATTGTGTGTAAAAACATAAAAATTCTTGTCCTGTTCATCTGATCAGAACAGGTCTTTAACCCGCTATGGTTAGATGCTTTTTATGATTTTACACAAAACCATAGAAGTAAAAGAGGGGACACTAACGTTTAGAGGAGCATGACTGTAGGTGTGTATTAGAGATGGGGAAAAATCGATTTATTGATATATAGCGATAATTTTGTGGGGCATTTTACAGATCGCCACACTGTTTTTAATTTACAGTGGTACCTCAGCATTCGAACACCCCCGCCTTACAAGTTTTCGCCTTAAGAACTGAAATTTCGCAAGAAATTTTCCACGGCATACAAAGCGTTGTCGGTATCCGAATGAACAATCCGAGCCGAACTGAACACTGGCTAAGTTGCTCATACGTCTGGGAACTGTTACTTTTTTGCGTTAGTGGAAAGCCAAGCAAGGCTTTTTTTATTTATTTTTATTTTGTGCAACATTTTGTGAAGTTATATAGCACAATGGGTCTCAAGAACATTAGCATGGACTGTAGGAAGAAGAAAAGGGAGCCACTTTCTGATTGGTTTTTAAAGCAGCTGGTGCCAAGAAGACGCATAAATTAAGGTTAAGTGAGGTTTATTGTCAATTTATTTCATTTACATGTCTTTTTAAAAATGTTTTGACTGTTATTATATCCAAAAAATATGATTATAGTGTTGAAAATCATTTATAGCAGTAACATTTTTGGGTGGCTGGAAAAGATTATCTGCATTTACATTATTTGGTTTGGGAAAATGTGTTTTGCAATATGAAATTTCGCCAAAGTACATTTACAAGTATATTTCTTTGCATTTAAAGAGGTGATATAATGGTGTCCATAATCCTATCAGTGGTGCTCTCTAAACTCTTCATATACTGTCAGGCAGCAAAGCTTTCTGTGTAGTAAAAGGAAATTATTTACTTAATTCGTTTAAAATTGTAACAAAATCTTAAAAACCATATGTAGAATTGAGACATTTATAAAATCATGATACTGACAGAATTGCAGTATGAATAGAATCGGCACCTCAGCATCGTGATGATACCGTATCATGTCCTTCCTGGAGATTCCGATCCCTAGTGTGAATATGCGTGTGTTTGGTTCCATTGGAAGTCTTACCAGAGTAAAGACGCATGAATAAAACGCATATCCCCCAACTCCCCCCCCCAGAAAACATGAATAAAAAAATAAAAAGAACATAAAAGTACCGGCACATTTTCTGACAGTGCTGACTTCATTTAAACATAGATCACACTTGTACATAAACTTTCGCTTTCCATAAGCATCTTGTTATTTTGAAACACATTCCAATTTTAAGTTCCAAAGTGCCTGCCCTGAAAGTTTTGGCTCGGGTTTTGTGTCTGTTGAAGTGCTATTCTCGCTTGGAAACCAACAGCAATATGATGTGTGTGAACTTGTTTTTTTCACAATCTGCTCTTCTAAACAAGTGTCAAAAGTACCCAGCATTTCACACTTTAATTTCTTTGTTGGTTTAGGCATCTCTGGCATTATTACTAAACAACATCTTGTTGAGCATCATAAAGTGAGGACATCACTTGCTGCACTAAAAGCAGAGAGCGTACTGTACTGTACATGATTCGGAATAAAACATCCTGAACTGCTGTGGGTGGTACAATAATCTAACTGGCTATTGCTACCACATAGTTGAGAGTTTCCACAGAACAGCATGTCCTTGTGTTATATTATATTAAGCAGTTTCGTAACAAACCATGCTTTTTACTAGTTTATAGTAATGTTTATTCTTGTGGAACGTCCATGAAGTACAGTAAGTTCCTGGGTATCACTTATAGTATGATGAAACGGTTTGTCAACAATCCTCTGGCTTAATCTCGCTCAATATACTGTAGTAATCCATATGAATGAACTTGCTTGCTTGAGATGGCAGATTGTAACTGTAATTTTATACTTATAGTATAAAACTGTGATTTGTATTAATGCCATGCAAGTGTCTTCATTCCAAACACCTCTTTACATGTATCCTGTTTCAAAAATGAGCTCCGACCCCCGTCCTGGACTAATTTATTTATTTATGCTCAGTTCTCCTTAAAAGGCCCCTCACAAGACATATACTGATCAGCCATAGCATTAAAACACAAAGCATTATGTGCCCAGTGTTGTGCAGGTTCCCCTTGCACCACTGGGACAGCTCTGGACGACAGGCTCTACACTGCCTCTGGTGGCATACTGCAGTGTCCGACAACAGGATGTTGGCAGCAGTCCCTTTGGGTGATGTGGGTAGGGCCTCCATGGATCAGACTTTGTTGTCTGGCTTCTCATGAGGGCTTGATCGGATGGGAATCTGGAGACTTGGTCAGTGGTGTTGAGCTCTTTGCCTGTTGCAGGCTCTGGGGCACTGGGTGTTCTGATACCTTTCGATCATGGCCAGCATTGGCTTTTCTGTGGGAACGGACAGAGCTAGGCCTTGCTCCCCAAAGGCATAAATGAACCTTTGGTTCTCATGATCTTGTAACCAGTTTACTGGTATATAATGAATAATCGATGTTTATGGGGTAAATATTACAGTATGTGGAGTTAATGTTGGTGGCACGGTGGCTTAGTGGTTAGCACTGTCTTTTTGCACCTCCAGGTCCAGGAATAAATACGATGGTCTCCATGGTCCCAAGTTGGACTATAAAGGTTCCTAGTTGGGTAGATGGATGGGTGTTAATGTTATTGATTGGTGAATCCTGGGTATATGAAAATAACTAGGGTGTTCTAAGCATTCCAAACAGTTCCTTGATTTCCAGACATTTGACAAAAGTCTAATTTCCCAAGCATTTTTAATTCTCAATCTTCCTCAACCATGTGCATTTAACAAAATGGCACCTAACAAGTACTGAACTGGTGACAATAAAAACAAAACACCTCTTTTCCTCACAGTGTGAGCAGCCGGAGGTACTTGTGGAGGGGCATTAACCTGAATATGATTTATAGAGCAGTACATTTGCACTGTGAGCTCAGGAAGGACATAAGGCATACGGTGTTGTTGTTTTTTGGAGAAAACTGCTGGTTTTCTCTTTTCATGTCATATGAGAATTTACACTGACAATTAGAAACTGTGAAAGAAAACTAGAAGTATGTAACATTTTGTAGAATGTAAGAAGAAGCATGCAGAAAGTGCATCAAGTTTGAATTGACTGACGCGCCAATGTGAGCCAGTTCCATTCTCGCTATCCTGGCAGTGCTTATGCTTCCTCCCACTCGAGAGTGTGAACGACAGAAGGACCGGAGAGAAGAAACAGAAAAGAGACAGGCACAGCAGCTCAGGTGGCAGCAGAGCGGAGGATATGGCAGGACGGGAAACGACCAAATCAACTGGAACAAATGGAGGAAAGGAGCAAGAGTTCATTCATTCCTGCTTCCTCACTCCAAACTCTAAAGCAAGAAGTGGACATTGAGAGTATTATTAAAAGTCCGACAAAATAAAGTTACAAATGATGGGTGAGAAAGTAAAGTGAGAAACCAGTGTGACCATGAGCTGTGAGAATAGCTGCAACTATACTGGATAGATGTAACACCATGCTTGCAAAAGTTGTCTAAGACTTTGATCACTTCACTTGTTTAAAATTATAGTTTAATAAATGGTCATTTTACTTTGGATGCCAATCATATGTTTCATTTCCACTTTGTTTTTAAAAGCCATGTGCACACTATGTAAATTGTCTTATTTACAGTATGGAGACGTCTTCATGCATCTGCATTACCCAGTTGCCTAGCAATGGTGTTGACTCCAGCCATGTGAGCAGTATGAATGTCATCTTTAAGTAACATCTCTTATGTTAAGGTCACAAATACATAACACTCCGTTTGAAATGTCTCTTTCAAAACAACATCTACTCATTATCCAGTTTTACACTGGTACATTACACACTTCACTTGGTGTCTAGAATGGGACTGACTTTTCGTGTCATATGAATTTATACTTCCAATTAGGAACAAAGAAAAACAGAAGAATGTAGCGGTCTCGTGGTATCGTGACACGTCTGTAATGGTGCCAAACAAAATTGTTCGGCATTTATGAATACTTCTTTAGGGTTTGAAAAATAATAGTGATAAATTCATTATAGTGGAGGGAACCACTATATATATATATATATATACCACATACTATACAGTATATATACCACAACCACTAGTTTGTGAGTTATTGTACCTTAAAAACATTCTAATGAACCTGAAGATATTTATCATACTCTATTTATCATTTTTTGTAAATGATTCTTGAAAATTAAAACGTGAAATTGATTATAAGAATTAAGTCTAATACATGGCAATAATAGCAACATTTGTTGTTATATTATTAATATTTTTGTGAAGAGCAAATGAAGGGTTTAAACATAAATTATATATATTATACATACTTATATATAATATAACTGTTTTACATAACTATATATAAAACACATTGAATGAGTGAAGGTGTGTCCAAACTTTTGGCATGTACTGTATATATGTGTATATAAAGTAATACTATAAAATATACAGTATTACTTTATATACACATATATATATGTACAGGCCAAAAGTTTGGACACACCTTCACTCATTCAATGTGTTTTCTTTATTTTCATGACCATTTACATTGGT
>JAQMYK010000016.1:10273126-10284397 GCA_030014345.1 Clarias buthupogon
TTATTTAAGGACAGATTCTTGTTCCCTTTTCAGGCTTGTTAGCAGGGTTAGGGTTAGGGTTAGGGTTAGGGATGGCCTAGGGATGGCCAGCAGAATGATCCAAACAACGTCCCTGGCTGGATTTCACCTCCTCTGTTTGAATCATTTTCAATTCAGCAAGGAAAGTTATGGATAGCGAATAAAATCTAAAATCTTTTGCGAAAGATAAAGATAAACAAGAACACCTTCTTGCTTCTGTTGAAATAAAAATAAAAAGCATACCTGTATGCACATGAAAGCAAAATAAAACAAAAACAAAAAAAACAACAGGGCATGATAAGAATAAGTGGCCATTGCTGGATGCAAAATAGAACAATGAAAGGAACAGTAGGAGGGCAAGAAGACCAAGCGAAAAGATGGGAAGTGGAAGACCGCAGGCTTTTTGCGCTCGCTGCATGCCAATTGTGCCAGCCCCAAAACATGAATATCAAAGCAGGCTGCTTGATGGACAACTAAGGCACAAGAGGCCTCTCCAGCAATAATGAGGCTGGTGAAAAAGGAACCAGGGCAGGAAGAGTGATGGCGAGGAAATTATGGCCGACGCATCTCCTGCAAGATCAAGAACGGGGATAGGGGATAGGGGAGGAGAAGGACCTGAGCTGCTTTCTGATTTAGAAGCTGCACGCTGCATGGCTGAGTAGACAGCCGGAGAGTTTTATTTATGGACACGGGTGAGGCCGTCTTGTTTTATTCGGATCCACCTTGAGTAAATCCCGTCTCTATTAAGACATCATCTTTTAGGTTGTAAACCTTCTCAAAGTCTGTAAAACCAGGGCCAGCAATAAAGATGTGGCCTCTAACATACCACCTAGTGAGATATGATTTTGCCATCTTTTCTGGTGTAAATTACCTTAAGTGTTGCTATCGTTACTATGATGGCAAGCTGGTCAAGTGTTAAAAAAGCATCATAAAAAGAGAAAAATGACAAATTTGCATTACTATGGCACAGAGATAGTGTTTGCACTACTGCAGTTCTCAGAGCTTTAGAAACATCCTGTTAGCAGACATGGGGTGAAAGATTCATAACCTGGGTTACAAGGGAACATAGAGTTTTGTATATTAATATATATGGGTTTTTTTAAGCATCAAGTCATTTTTTTTTACCCATCTCTATTACATGAGGTTTTGTCGGGTTAATTTTAGGAGCTTATGTTTGACTTAAAATTTACAGCTGTTCTGTCAGGTTAGCTAATGTTAACTAGCATGTAGTAGCCGCGAATATTATGACTTTCGAACTGATCTTTAAGACATTAAGTATTTTTACCCTTTTGACTGCTTCAGTCCCAGTGCTAGTCCAGTGGTAAACACACAGTACTTTTGCCACAACAGCCTGACTTCTGAGGTCATCATTTTTGTATTAAAACTGTCTTAAAGCTATTTTTACAATACTGTTTTAGGGTGTTCGTTCAATGCTATTCCACCTCCACTGCATCAAAGTAATTCTAACTTTCAAACATGACCTAATACCAACACTGTCCCAACATCTGTAACATCACCAAATTAACGTCACCATAATTTTCTGGCCATCAAAAATTCATTTGAACCCGAAAAATATCAACGTTTTAAGAAATTCATTTGAAATAAGCTTCTATATATGAGTAGGAACTGTACAGTAGGAATATGAACGGACATTTTCATTTCATGAATGCAGTAATTTCTCCCTCCAAACAATAATCACAATAAATATCATTGTATTCATTTGTTGTCTTCCCTTTCCAGGTCCCTCATCCCAGCAAAATGAACGCTGATTTTATATTTAAATTCCTGGCATGTGATTTTGTTTCTGCTTTAGTCCTGTCGCTTATTATGGGTAAGTTAATTTACTGACTTGTTTTGTGTCCTTGATTAAGGTGCCTTGATATATCGTGCTGTGTGTTTGTTTTATTACTTTCGTATGGTTAAGATGCAGTTCACGATTTCCTGTTCTTTCTCGCTGTTGAGTCATGTCTTTGTTTTTTGTTTCTGGTCATGCATTTTCTCTGTTTCATGTTTCTATATTACAGTTCTCTGCCTGTACTCTGACCCCTGCTATGAACTTTGATTATGATTACTGGATCACATATAACGATTACCCCACTGAGTTGTCAAGCTTCAAGAACTGCATTATGCATTTCCCTAGTAGCAAAAGCAGTTTATAGAGTAATTTGAAACATAATTCCAGATTATAAATGGCTGTGCTAAGTGGGTGGAGTTAAAGTTAATAGAGTAGCCATTTTGATATATTCATTAATGCAGTTTCAGGTTAGACATTCTTCGGATGAAATTCTAAAAAAAATTGCCTAAGAAAGAAAAAGCACAACATACAGACTCTTTTGTATTTAACATCCTTATTAACTCCCAGTTCTAAAATGCTGACATGCAACATACTGCCACACACAGATTGCATCCATTAATCATTTTAATCATTATCTAAGGGCCAATATGAAAAAAAATATATAATAAAAAACACATCCTATACGCTAAGAAAACAAACTAATCTAAGAATAGCCCTTAATATTACCATAAATTCAGCCTGTTAACACTCGCCATTGTTTCTCAATGAATTAAATATGCTCATTAGCATCACTGTAGATCCTGAACGAGGTACACAGAATACTAAATTAGCCAGTGGAAACAAATAGATAATCCATTTCTGCTGTAATTAAATCATGTCACAATTTCACACTGAGCTTTGTGTTGTGGAAAGGAGGAGTTCTATAATCAAAGGCTTCGAACAAAAGAGAGAGAGACAGAGAGAGAAAGTGAGAGAGAAAAAAAGAGAGATGACTCCTAAAACAGACCTGCATACAGTAACAAGCACACACACACAGACACACACGCAGACACCAAAAAACATCCTGTGTAATTTATAATAATGGCACACTGCAGCTGATGGGCTTTGGGTGCTCACGTTGTGGTCAAAGCTGGGCTTAGAGGAGAAATCAGAGACATGCCCAGTCACAGCTCATTATCCAGAAAAGCAAGCCACGCTGTAGGCAACAGGACAGCAACAGGGACAGAAGCTTTCCCACCATCGCTACTTCTGCCAAACTCATCTTCATACTGAAGACCCAAATACTAAACCACATGCTACATGTAATATTTTAACATTTACACTAATATTTAATGTGTTCTTAAAAATTCTGAGCTTATTATGTGAAGATTATATATTCACAGTTTCCGAAAGAACCACATGTACAGTACGCCCTGGAGCAAGGCCCTAAACCATACACAGCTCAGCTCAGTGCGAAAAAAAAAGCCTGACAAATGAATACATTTAAATGTGTTAAGGGTTGTGCTTAAGGTTGTTGCAGATAACATGCAGTTTCAGTGTCACATTTCAGCAGTTTTAGGAATGTGACACACACACACACACACACACACACACAGAGAAAGATATTAAGAAAAATGCACATAGTTCATCTCCAATTATGATAAAAAAAAAATAATGTTACATGCAGTAGCATAGTCAGGGAAAAGAAAATCTATGTAATGAATAAATAATGTATATAATGAATAAGTGAAGATTCTGAACATTTATTAATTATTAAGTAAAAGGTTTGCTTGTTTTAGCCAGGTGGCTATATCACAAGTGGAGATTCTGAAGATTTAGGAATATGATTTCTGTCAGAATAAAAATTTTGTCTGGTGAGCTTATGCTAGGTAGCAATAGCCCTACAACTGAAGATTGTGTACGACTTAAAAATTCTCCTAGAAATCCTGGCAGGTTAGCTTAGCTGACTAGCTAGCATTAAAACAGAAGATTATGGGAAGTTATAACTATATGACAGAAATACTGTTAGGTTAGCTTATACTAGCTCACAAACTGGCAATAAAACAGAGGACTATGGTAATTTATGAATATGACTTAAATATTCTCTCAAAAATCCTGTCAGGTTAGTTTATATTAGCTGACTGGCTAGCATTAAAAAAGAAGATTATGTGAGTTTATACTGTAAAAATGACTTAGAAATGATTAACAATACAATTAACAATATTAATTAATAATGAAGAATATTAATACAAAAGTATTAAAGGAAGTGATTCTTGTTACCCTCTTAGCATACAAGAGGTTATTCAGATTCATTTGTCTTAGCTAGGTGGCTACCACAAGTCGGAGCTCATGTTTGAATTAAGATTCCTCACAGCTGTTTTGTCAGGTTAGCTAATTTTAGCTAAGTAGCACTTATTACAAGTGAATATTATGATATTCATTTTTAACATTTTAAAACATTTGCAAATCACCTCAGATCTGTTTATATTAGCTTGCTGGCTAATATAAGACTTGATGATGGAAACAGACTCATTCAACAATTTTAGGTTGATGAGTTACCACACTGACAAATACTTGTATTATAACAGTAGAATTAGTCGAGATATAGCGTTAAAGAATATCCCTCACATTGAGGCAAATGAATAAAAAGATCACTGCAGTATGTTTTAATCATGACCATTAATTGATTAACAATTAATTAACAGTAAAACCACATGTCTTTCCAAATTTCCATTTAATTAATCGAAAATGCCACCTCGTGCCAGCTGCCTGATATTGACCCGTAAATGGGTGGATGCATCTACTGGACATTAAGTGCGATGTTCATTTGAACCACTCTTGTTGTGCCAGCAGGAGATGTAGTACTTAATTGCTTATTATTGTGTGTCTGCAGTGAGTTGGGGAATCATATGTCCCGAGAGTGCTTTAGGGAAGCGCTATCGATTCGGCTTCCCAGATCACACTTTCGCTGTTTGATATTACAGACGGCTGTACATTAATGCACCAGCATCAGGACGCAATGCCGAGTAATGGATACATGCCACAATCAAGTCGCTAAACTGATATTGTCCCACAGATCCATCTTTAGTTTATGGTACAGAATCTCGACTAGAGAGATTCAGAAACAAACCTCTTTTCTTCAGCTTTAAATTCGGCGATCTTTCTTACACTTTAAGGAACTTAGTTTGGCTGTAGCTGATACCCCAAATAAATTTTTATTTATGTTGTTTCCTCCAAGGTGAGTGAGAAAAAAATATTTTTGTAGATCCACCTCAAGTTCTCTCTTTAAATGATTCTGATTTAATACACAGCTTTTTATAATTGTTTTTATTTTATATTTTCACTGAACCATTAATCAATGCAAATGCAATATGAAGAAAATAACATTTCTGCATAATTGGCCAAAATATTTTTGACTGTAGGTTGAAACTAGGTGTTGACAACCTTGGCTGATCTTGTTTCAGATTTATATCCAGCAAAAATATTTTAGCAGAGTTTTAAATAAAAATACTTTAGCAGACAAGAGTTCACAAATTTATGAACATCAACAACAACGAAAAAGCCTGTCTGTAGTTTTCAAAACACAAAACAGCTTGGCTACTGGAGCAGAACCAAGATTGTGGCTTTTTCAATCGCATACATTTGTATCGATTATTTATCTAAAGGCAGCACATCAAACATAAGACAAGCCACAGGGCTACACTTAGTTTTTATTTAAATTGGCCTCTATAATCTGACTAATGAAGTTATGACATGGGTATGACAGAAAGCTTAAAGTCAAAAGGATGGTGCTAGTCAATAGTGGTAAGCAGTATTAAACTATATTGAATTGTCTAATTTATACCCATGAAAATTAAATAAAGGATAAAAGCAATATGTTATTCTTGCAGTCACATAGTCTTATAGAGTTGTCTAAACAAAAATGGGTGGTAAAAACATGAGCTAGTGTTTCAGTTGTGTAATAGATACTAAGTAAGCTAGCTAGCAGATTTAAAGAAACTCAGAAACTTTGATATATTTAACATTTTTTGGAAAAATTGTGTAAAAATGTAAAACTTTACACCACTTAATAATTCTGTGTTGTTGTGTAAAAAAATAAGAGAAATCATCTGATCAAATTCAAGTTCAACAGTTCAAGCATTTCCAACAGTACAATGAAATGCTTAGGAGAAGAAGAGCCAGTCAACTGTATATGTGAGTGTACATATGTGTGTGTATATGTGTACGTGTGTGTGTGTGTGTGTGTGTGTGTTATTGCACATGATCACATATTGTACATATCCAGTCTTAGTATTAGGCAAATACAACTTCAGAAGTACAACATATAACTTTTTTCACTGTGCATTTATTTATTTGAATAAAATGAAGCAAAAAAATTATAATTTGAGCAAGTACCCCCACGATTCAAAAGCTTGTATATCCACCTTTAGCAGCAATAACTTAAAGTAATCGTTTTCTGTATGACTTTATCAGACTTTCATCATTTTGGTCCATTCTTCTTTATAACATTTAATTGTGTGCTTCGGATCATTGCCCTGTTGCATAACCAAATTTCGACCAAGTTTTAGCTGTTGGACAGATGGCCTCACATTTGCCTCTAGAATACTGTGTGTAGAATAAGGTGCGAACTCTTATACATGACTGTACAATGAATATGCTATGTAGCAAAACTTCCACATACTGTAATTGTTTTTACTGTTGTTCCAAATTTTACCTTTTGCTGACATGCCAAGGACTTGAAGTACAGCATTTGGTTATATAATAATAAAGCAATCATAAAGCAGAAGTAAAATATTAGAGAATTGTTTTTATAATTCCATCATAGCAGTTTTATTCAAAAACCTCATTGAATCACAGGGAGAGTGACAATATGAAAAACGTGCCAAAATAACGATAGTGACCCACCCAAAATATAAAATAATACTGTAACACATGCTGAACAAAAGGTCAGTGGTGAGCAAATTTAATCTGGGCCTGTCAAAGTTCATGATTATTAATTTGCATAATGGCTCAGGAGACTTATTGTACTTGCTAATGATACTGAATATTGAAATGTGTCACTGGGAGGCTCAATCAAGCTGCAGCTTTAAAAAAAAAAAAAACTCCTGCCAGAGGGAGATTGTTAGAGCACTCTAATGCTTGAGTGAAGGGCCTCAGGTTAATCCACTTCCCTACTGAGGCTGAGGTATTAGCATGAACATTAGGCTTGTTACAGTGAAAGCCCTGCGGCAGAACCCATTCCGTTTTAGCCACAATACTTTTTTTCCCGTTTATGCTGGAAGAGGTTACAGCATCAGAACCTCCAGGACGCTCTGATGTCTGCTTTGCCTGGCTGCCGCTGCCTCAGTAGGTGGCCCTTGGTTGTGTTTGCAGCTCTACATTTCTATCTGCCGATGAAGGTGCAAAGCGGAGCATAGGCAGTCGTCTCTCAGGCCAAATGGCCTGCTGAAACACGTTCTTGAGAGCCAGCCAAGGACATTACTCTGCTGTCTGACAATCAGGACGTGTAGGAGGGCGAGAGCTGTGATGCGCTCTCTGTGTGTGAGGCGAGGAGAAGGAGATGGTTTTCTCGACTTATTTTCATAACATAATCGCTCACTGTACAGGGACTGACGGGGGCTACACTGTATAAATGAATGCGATTCTCATTCTGTGACAAACCTGTCTTATATTGTCAATAATCGTGAGCGGTGATTGATTTCATAATGAACCGAACCTCTAGGCTTTTCCCTTATGCAATATGCAATATATTTCCTGATACAGATGAGTAACAAAACAAATAAAAAGTAGTGCATCCAATAGCTGATGGCATCTGTCTGCTACAGTATGAGAAAATAACGCTGCAATAATTAATACAAAGTTTTACCTTTATTCTATGATGAATCATTTCTATCCTATTGGACGTGGTCTTTTCCATCATGATCCAATCCACTTTGACACATGAGAGCTCATTTAATTTTTGATTGTTGAGGAGAAAAACGAAAATGATGGTCTTCATAAGTCACACCCGAACACCCATGGGAGATTTTTGAGTGGCGTATTTGAGTGTGTTCTCCTGCCCCACCAGCACAAAAACACACTCATCTCATCTTCTATACCGTTTTATCCTGTATTCAGGGTAGCGGGGACATGGAGCCTATCCCAGGAGACTTACTGTAGGGCACGAGGAGAGGTGTACCCTGGACAAGGTGCGAATCCATCGCAGGGCACACACATACACACACTCACACTCTCATTCACACACTACGGGCAATTTGGGAACGCCAATTAGCCTAACCTACATATCTTTGGATTGTAGGAGGAAACCGGAGTACCTGGAGGAAACCCACCTAGCACGGGGGGAACCTGCAAACTCCATGCACATAGAGACGGGAATCGAGCCTGGCCGGGAATCGAACCAGGACCCTGGAGATGCAAGGCGACAGTGCTGCACAAAAACACCTCCTGAGAAAATATCTTTTGGAAGAAGAGTTTCCATGCTTTCAGAACACCTCCAGAGACTTGTAGAATCTATTAAAATTGCAAAGCAAATGTACTTGTGGCTTATATTTCTATGTATATTTTCTAAACCAAAAAATTTAAATAAGCAAAGAGTTAGGAACTTTCGATTGGATAATTACTGCAGTGCCTAATTCTATGATAACGGGATTTGGATTAAACAGCTTGAGGCTATAACACAGTCACTTGTTAGTGATATAAATCAGTTAAAAAGGCTTCCATTTGCCAGGCAGCATTAAGATTGAAATTTGGAGCAATGGAAAGCGGTCATGTGGTCTGATGAGTTCTCTATTCCAGAGCAATGGGTATCTTAAGGTAAAAAGGGAAGCACATGACGTGATGCACCAATCATGCATAGTGGCCACTGTACACGCCTCTGGAGGCAATGTTATGATCCGGGTTGCTTCACTTGGTCAGATCTAGGCTCAGCAATGTTATGCGGCAATAAAATGAAGTCAGCTGATGACCTTAATGCACTGAATGAGCAGGTTATCACAACAATAAATTTTATCCTCATTAATATCACAGAGATGTTCTAGAAAGTGTGTCTATGGAAGCATGAGGAATCATTTTCACCGACTTGAAGTTTTGTGTTATAGAAGAATTTACAGAGTGGTCCTAGCATCAAGACAAGATCTCGGCCAGATGTGATAAAATTAGAATAACTCTTGGTCAGTTTTGTTTGTGTATCTCTATAAGAGTACCTTTATTCTTCATTCTGTTTTGAACTCGTCCTAATCATGTAGATTAATCTGCCTTCTTGCTACCATCTTGCTCTTTATTGTAGGGGGCTAAAATCTTCCTCTTGAACACGGCCAGTCATTTCAGTCAATTGCAAAAGCATTCGCACTTGGAGAGAAGCGCTTACTGCCACAATGAATGGTTTTGTCATCATTTTGATTTAAACAATTGAATGCTTAGTTTGCCCAAGGTCGCCACACCAATATAGATTGAGTATGCTATAGTCCACAACAGCATGATCAGACCTCTAGCATGGCAGAATTAAATTAGAATTCCATAAAGGCCTAGGTTAATTTATAACTGATTTGACACAAGGCAGGAACATTAGCGATAAAAGCCCAGTCAACAGCTGCCTTGAGGAGTCAATGGCTTCTATCTCGATCACATTACATATGCGCATCATGCTTATGATTAGGACAGAGATATTTATGAAGCCGAGCTGTCGCCTCTGCTGACAGAAGAAGAAGAAAAAGATATTAAGAAGAAAACATATTAGGCAGGCAAGGGTGGGCCGCTGACAAATCTGCCTTTCTAACCAGCACTCTGGCGCGGTAATGAAAGTATCGAGGGATACACATCCGGCTTGGTGCCTAGCCTTTCCTCACTCGCTGGCTCATCATCAATAAACAACTCTTTAACTGCATAAAATATTAGCTCCTCTGTTGCAGCCACACTCACACGAGAGTCGTGATTCATGGCTTCTGACATTCCACTGCAAACCATTTATGGGGATAGGGATTAGCACTGACCCACCAATACACAAATATATTTGGATAAACATGCAGGTAATGTTATATATTATATAGATCATATATGTCTTGAACTGTAAAATCCACTCTGGAGCGTCGCTCTTATGGCGCAGTACTATATATGCACTAGTATAATCCTCAGGACAAAATCTAAGCACTCAGAAGCTTTTATCAGACCAGGTGGAATATTACTCTGATATTGAAGGAAACTGGTTTCGTATCATTTTAGCACCTCATAACCCACTACACAGATGGCTTACCAGACTGTAACAACCAGCCTTGAATCTCCTTGTCACGCCAGCACCTGCCTCGAGTGCTGTGCATCAATCTAGTGCAGAACAGTGAGAGACGAGAAAACCACGCTCTCATTTGCTTATGTATTTAAACTAAATCACACAGGCAAGAGTACTGTTCAAAAGGATGTAATGCATAGGAAATTCATGTACGGTACAAATGTATGGATGAGAGTGTGATATTGCTTTTATATAAGACTTTCATACAGTAAATAAGGAAATGAATATCCACTAGAGATAGAGGGAAAAACTAATTCAGTTATATATCGTGATGCTTTTGTTTGGTGATTCATGTATTTTTAATTCATATATATGCGCATGCATTTTCTGTGCTGAAATGTCTCCATTCCTATAATCCTACAGGTAATATATTGTAGCACGCTCTACACTATTCACACAATGGCAGGCAGCACAGCATCACATGTGAAAGAAGGGAATTATTTGCTAAGCTTGTTTTAAAATAATTATGGCAGATGACACACCAGAGATAAGGGCTGCTCCTTCACAGATTAAATCGATGTATGAAGGAACATAATTGGCTTTCATAATTTAAGTGGTAAAGGGGAGCTGGATATGATGCATGCTGTATGCAAACCGTATCAAAAATGAAGTAAGTACACTGGTAATACAAATACAATACGGGCTTGTATTGTAAAAAAAAAAAAAAAACGCTTCTTTTTTTCCAGGTATGCCAATAATATGGCTAACTTCACAGACAACTAGAGCGATATAAACAGTAAAATGTGCCGATGCTGGGATACTAAATGTCAACACTTTTCAAAAGGTGCATGTCTTATCAAATTAGTAAACCAAAACTAACTCTTCCAGCCGCCCCTCGTTTACTCATACATTTAATTATATAGATTAAATTAAAGAATTTTTTTTACTGTGACATGCTGCAAAGTGCCTAAAGATGCAATTTAAAAATTAGTTGTTTACGTAACAGAACCTCAGCAGCGATCTCATTTCCCCTCTTGTCTGTTCTGCACCTCTTTCTCACTGGTTCACGCCTTAAGTTAGATTTTTTTTAATGTTTAAATGATTCTTGATATAAAAATTAGGGCCGGGACTCGATTAAAAAGATTAGAGATTAGAGGCTTTGTAATTAATTAATCGAAATGAATCGCATTTTAATCGCATATAAATATTTGACCTTATTTTATATCACCCTAGGTGATACTTGAGGCTCGATGTGCTG
>JAQMYK010000016.1:10307134-10321277 GCA_030014345.1 Clarias buthupogon
ACATAATCCAATTAAAGGTGATCAGTTAATGATCACTTGCTAATTAACAGGTGACTGGCAATTACCAACATATGCATTTAAGGATGATGAAAATCCATGTTTCAATACTACTGAAATCTTGTGAAAATCTTTAGTTCGGTTTTGTTTATGCAAATGTTTATACACCACTCTATCAACAGATAGACAGTTGAATAATGCTCAGGGTATTTAATGAATAAATTACAATCATTACATGCCCAGAAACTCATTATGCTAATATAGTGGCATCCTTTTTTTTCCCAGTATTCAATTGTTTCATTGAGACTTTTCTATTACTTCACCCTACAAACATAGTGGATTATCACCTGTTAAAGTTTAGTACTGTTACTGATATCTGATTACATTGTACCATATCCGAGGCCTACTGAATCTGTTTTTATACACAGCACTGATGGCAAGTACAGTAAATGAAAATTCCTGCCTACTTTTTTACCAAGAGTCAAACGCTAACTATGAGATTAAAGTGTGAATTTATATTGTGTATAAGAGTATTTGTATTGCCGTAGATCCCAATTATGTGAGAACAATGTCAAGAGTGGGACAAATGTCTGCCTACGTTTACCAGCCTAAAACCACGATTCTCAAATTGTGCTCCAGAGAACCCCTGAGTGCTCCCAGTGCTATTGCTATGAGCTTTTGATGAAAATCTCTCACCCACCAGTTATTACAAGGGGCAGTCGAGTCAAAACTGTATTTGTGATTACATTTTTTTAAATGAATGAAGGCATAAACCAATTGACATTTAGAGGAAGACTTCAAGCAGAGTATGGTGATGAGACTCTTAGCCACAGTTTTTTTTTTTTTTTTTGCTTGGGACTTTTCCCAATTATCTCCCTAATAATCTCCCTCGTAGCCAATTCCCACCTGTTTTAAGGGCACTCCCCCATCAAGGCTACAACTACCAATCAGGGAAGACGAATACTATGCTTTTGGGGGAAGCATAGCACACGCTGAGGATAGTGCTATCCACTTCTTCCGTCACCGTCACAAGCCCTTGGCTTGCTCATCAGAGACATTTCATTCATCATTCATTCATTCATCTCATTATTATCTAGACACATTTTTCTCACACATACACACTTCTAAAAATTTTCTTTAAAAAAAAAAAAATTCTTTCATTTTTGTGAAGCTGCTGTGAGACACTGACCATTGTTAAAAGCGCTATATAAATAAAATTGAATTGAATTGAATTGAATTCCGCAACCATTATTGAACTCAGAGACATTATTGGCTAGCCGCGATTGTTGGCAGACCGCTAAGTGCCTCCCCATCTCTCCCCTCTAAGAGAGCTTTTGGCCAATCAGCTTACTCTAGGCTCCTGGCTGCGGGAGGCTACTCATCACCCGGGATTCTCCAGACGATAGGGTGGGCTCGTTACCGCTGTGCCACTCAAGGCAGGCGCTAACGTTCTAAAGAAAGCCGTACAACGGTGAATGACGATCATGGCTAAGGTAGCTCAGAGCCCAGTGCAATTATTCCCTTAAACATTCAGTGAGTGGAACATCTGATCCTTGAAATTTAACAGTTAACATGTTGCCAACTTACGGAAGAGACACATCTGTCTCTGGGGACTGTCTAAGGCAGTCATTCACCAACACCACTTGCCCCTTTACAAGAACTGTGTTGGAGGTTATTGCAACATCCCTCATAAAGTACTGATCTTGTCTAGGTCATTACTGGAGTTTCTTTTTGGGGCCGTGTTTTAGACAAGAAGCAGACAGTCCAATCATGGCTCCAGTGTACTGACAAAACTTTCGTCATTGATGGTATCCCTGCACTAGTGAAACACCGGGATAATTGTGTTAATGTAGCAAGGGATTATATAGAGAAATAAAGTAATGTGTTTTAGGATCATAAAAAATTTAATAGAAATGTGATCAGTCAAGAAAAATCCAGGAATAAAAAGAACCAAGTAAAAATCCCCAAACACTGTATACTTGGCTTAGTGTAAAATCATAATTAATCAAATAAATAAACTAATAAATAATTTAATTATATACACCTATTAAGTTAAAATTGAGTGATGAACCAGCTTGTACACTATTTCAGGTTTAAAGACAGCCTGGGAACCGTAATAATATTGCCAGCTGGGCAACTGGAAACTGTAGCAGTTATAAAAGCTCAGCTGGATGGTGGGTTATTAAGTGTTTTAGGCTGATTTTTTTCTTCCCATCGGGTGATACTAAATATACACTGAAAAAATACTGAGGTGAAATATGCTTAAGAAAAATATGGCAACAACTTACACACACACACACACACACACACACACACACACACACACACACACACACACAGACAAAATTTTACATTTCTGTAGGCTAATTGCAGTACACTTAAAAATTTCTTGTTTTATAAGAACAGTTTACTTAAACTTCATTTTAAATTTATACTTTATTTAAATACAAACTTTATTTATATTAAATTTTATACCTGCAAAAAAGGCAGATAATCTAAATATTAGTATATTAGTACATGGTTGCTAACATGCTAAATATGCTAAATATGTTGATAACATGCTACGATTCCCGAGTGAATGGAGTTTGCATGTTCTCCCTGTGCTTGGTGGGTTTCCTCCGGGTCCCCCGGTTTCCTCCCACAGTCCAAAGACATGCAGATTGGGTTAACTGGTGTTCCTAAATTGCCCGTAGTTTGTGAGTGTGTGTATGTGTGCCCTGCGATGGATTGGCACCCTGTACAGGGTGTACCCCGCCTCGTGCCCTAAGCCTCCTGGGATAGGCTCCAGGTCCCCCCGCAACACTGAATACACGATAAAGTGGTATAGAAGATGAGTGAGTGAGTAAAGCATCCCAGCAACCTTTACAGTAGGTGGTCAGAACATTGTGGTGATGTTTATTGGGCAATGTTAGGGACGGTAGGATAATATTGGTTTTAGGCTGTTTTTGAAAATTAAAAATACTTTGATGAAATAACATTGAAACAATGCTCATAAATGTACATACACTTCCAGTTAAAAGCTTGGACACACCTTCTAATTCCATGGCCTTTCGTGATTCTTGTTTCTTTCTGCACTGCTGAAGACATACAAAATACTGCAAATCATACTCAGTAAAGTCTTCAAAACTACTTTAATCTGATATTATAAAAACGTTTATGGTACATTTTAGACCACCTTACTAGACCATCATCTGCAATATAAAACAGTACAGCCTTTGCCCTTACAATGTTTAATAGTTCTATGTTAGCTATGTTTACTTGAACTCTAGAGGATGATCTCAGCCTAATACACATTATTAATTTTACATAATTTCATTCATAATTTCATCCACTTGGAAAGCCAAGATAAGGATCTGTTTTATCTCTGATTCATTTTTCGAAAGCTTGCCGCATCCGTCCCCGGCTTGCCTCCCGCGCTCCGGCCCCTTCATGCTCTTTCAGTGAGAACGAGATCCCACGCCTGGCGCTCGGCCATTACGGATGAGCGCAGAGGGCAGACTGTGTAGATAAGTGTGGCATCGGGCCCTGAGTAATAAACCTCATTAGCCATGCGTTTATTATTCATCAAGTGGAACCCAATTGATTGCTTGTCTTTGAGCACTACGTTAATTGAAAATTGATTGATCCGACTCAGACAGAGCTGTGGGAATTGATTGGGATGATATGACTGGCAGACTCATCTGAACCCAGGGCTCTGATGAGGATGGCCTTTTCATAAAGACACATTTACAAGACGTTTCCCAAGTCTATGGGACATGTAAAGAGGAGGAAGCAGAGGGAACACATTTTATAGGTTATGTGCAATGTCAACCCAGAAGGAATAACCTTACTGTACTTGTCAAAATGTTATAGTGATGATCATTTGGTGATATTACTGATGTTAGGATAATGTTTGTATTTGGTTGTTTTTAAAAGTCTGAATTACTTTTATGGAAAAAACTATTTTGACTATATGCCGGTGGGATCTTGTTGAACAAATGCCTTTAAAACAAGTTGTTCAAAACAATATTAATACTAAATGAATGACCTGAGCAGGACGCCTGTCACTGTGGCAAAAACACCATTGGACCACTAGGTAACATACTGTTGATGCTAATAAATGATTGTTGTTATGTACAAACACCACAAAAAAATACCAGACAAACAGCAATTTAATACGGTATGAAATACATTGGAACCTTGGATTACGAGCATAATTTGTTCCGGAAGTGGGCTTGTATTCCAAAACATGTAAATCAAAGCAAATTTTCCCATAAGAAATAATGGAAACTCAAATTATTCGTTCCACAGCCCCAAAAAATAAAAACAAAATAATAATTAATGCAAAATATGAAGTAAAAATACAACAAATTAACCTGCACTTTACCTTTAAAAAAAGTAAAAATAAATCCTGACAGATAAGTGTTTCCGTTTATGTGCGGAGGCACTGTGTGTATGTGTGTGTGTATGTGTGTGTGTGTGTGTGTATGTGTGTGTGTGTGTATGTGTGTTTTTGTGTATGTGTGTGAAGCTAAGCGGAAAGAAGGAATCAGTACAATACTAACGAAATCACTGCTGGAAAGTAAAACAAACAAACAAATGAGCCTGCGCTTTACCTTTGAAAAGAATCACAACAGAGCAGTGTTTTTATGTAGAGCAGAGTGTGTGTGTGTGTGTTTGTGTGTGTGTGTGGGTGAGAAGCCGAGAGGGGGTGGTGGTGGAGTGTAAAGGTAAGAGTGTGTGTGTGAAGGGGCACAGTGTCAAATTACGCACGCGCACACACATAACGACAGGCTGAAACAGAGAGGGAGAAAATGGATCTTTAACCTCTCTAATGAGACTATCTTTTGCTTTACACATGTGCACATTGTGTTATAAGAAACAGTACACGCGCGCTGTACACACACGCATACAAACACAAAATAAAGTTTTAAAGTTTTACACGCACACGCATGGTCACAGTGTTATAGTAAACAGTACACGCGCGCACGGATGTTGATTATACCAGTAAGAGATGCGCACTAAGACCCAGCAGGGGAGACGAATACCCACAATTCCTCAGCGCAAGAGAGAGAAAAAATGTTGGCTCAGTTGTGATCACGTGACTCTCGGCAAACTGCGTTACTCGCAATCCGAGGTATCACTGTACTGTATTAAACTGGAACACAGCAAAAACAACAAAAACATAATGTCTGAGTTTTGTGAAAGCGGATGTGATGCAGTTTGAACGCTGTGCAAACACTATATTACAGTAGAGTAATTTGGGAGCTATGATGCATCTCACAGTCATATTTCCTGACAGAAATGAAACAGAAAGGCAACTTTACAACACTAATAGATGCAGGACATGAGATGTTGTGTCCGTCCCAATCTCCCATCAGAATAATGAACCCTGTTAGGACCATGGATGTATGTTGCGCAAATGGAGATTAATTTGCATAAACGCTCCAAATAAAGGGGAAAATTGAATTGAGGTTGTATTTGAAACGTTGTGTTTCGGTGAAGGTGGTGTAGTGGTTAGCACTTACTGTAAGTGGTCGCATTGCACCTTACAGGGTTCGAATTCGATTCCCGGATAGGTTTGATTCCCGTCTCTGTGTGTATGGAGTTTGCATGTTTTCCCCGTGCTTGGTGGGTTTCCTCCGGGTACTCCGGTTTCCTCCCACAGTCCAAAGACATACAGATTAGGCTAATTGGCGTTCCCAAATTGCCCGTAGTGTGTGAATGTGTGTATGTGTGTGTGCCCTGTGATGGATTGGCACCCTGTCCAGGGTGTACCCTGCCTCGTGCCCTAAGCCTCCCTGGATAGGCTCCAGGCCCCCGCGACCCTGAATACAGAATAAAGCGGTATAAACTATGAGTGAGTGAGTGTTTCGTCCGTTCACCATTATCGTAACGCATTTCATCAAAGTCATTCTAACCGTCAACAATCACGTTGTCCCACGTTAATTATTATTAGTCATTGATTATATGAAATCTCTGTCGAGTGTCTGTAAATGAGCTGCCAATGTAAAAACAATAAAGGATGAGAACAGGAGCTTGAATATAAACCTGTGGTTTGCATTATGGTCAGAACTGCGGTGGAATAGATATCTATAAAACACTTGGCAGCAGACACAGCTAGTGCCACGGATGCACTAACGTGGCCGAGGTCCAACCAAGCGATCTGCTAAAAATACCTGCCTAACAACAGTGTTTGTGTGAGCTGGACCACTGAGAGGTGTCTGCGAGACGAGCCTTTTATTGATTCAATCGCATTATCGGTGTCTCTCATGCCCTGTGGAGAGTGCAGGTGGGAAATGGATTCGCTGGTTCAATCAGAAAGATCATGGCAATTATGTTAGGCTGGGAGTGACTCAATCTATGGAGGGATGAGATGAGAAGTTCATGCTGTAAGCAACAATGTCTGTATTAAGCCACTCTCATAAATGCAGCCAGTTTCCAGTTGTAGGTATATCACATTCTCCTGGTAAAAAGAACTCCTGCCTGATAAAGTGACATATCACTGACCTCAGATGAATTGCCTGGTGGGTTCAGAAGAGGCAGGGGAAAAAAAATCTTCAGTCTGGGGTTGCTGCTTTTTAACAAGCAGGGATATAAAGTGATGGGTACAGCTTACCAAAAATCAGTGCAGCCTGCCAAGACGTTTTTTTTCCCTTCTCAGTTCACACTGGGGCTGTTTCTATGAAATGTGAAGTGGAGTTACTGTTACTACTAGGAAACTGAGTATTTTAAAATAACAACACATGTTGGAGCTTTTTTATACAAGAGTTAGTTCCGATCGAGCATTGTGATTGAACATGAGGCATTCCACAGGTCATGATAATGCACGACAACACTGGGACATTTTTAACTGCTGTTTATATGTACTGTATTACTCAGCGTCGCAAGTGTTCTACAATCATTAACTACAGAAGCACTTCCAGCATGAAAACACATTTGATATTGTTATGTCATCTTAAAAAAAAAAGAAAGAAAAGAAAAAACAATGTGACTCTTAATAATTGATTCTAAATCATTCTGAAGTGCATCTGAACAATGAGTGTTCTTTTAATTTATGGCTATGAAGCTATAGCTCCTAATACAAAACTGACTTCCAAATCACTCACCGACTTCTGATCAAGGGCACTAAGTGGTGTGTGTGACAATGCATAGTACACTCTAGCACGCTAGCTTTCCGTTTAACGATTACGATCCCATTTGGGATTCAACTCCTGAAGCCGGAAGGTAACAGAACTGATATTCTAAAGCAGAATAAGTGGAAATATGATGATAAGCTGTACACCTGTACACCAGCATGACTTTGAGTGTGATATTGCTTAAATGTGACAACAATTTGCTGTAATGATATGTATACACAGACGATATTGCTTTAATACGATTGACTGTTCCGACTGAAATGTTTATGTGATATTGGGATGTTTTATTTAGATTGGATAGCAATTATTCTGATTATTATTGGAATATTTGGGTAAACTATAAATACGTAGTGTATAATTAATGGTATGGAACCTCAATGAACCTGTTATCACTATGTTACAGTATAGCAGTTATAAACAGTCAATCCCTCCCCAGCCTTTGATCCTGAGACTTCTTTGATAAATGTTACATAAAAATCTCCTTATAAAAAGTGCCATTGTATCCAGGTTATTAGTTTTTCTTTTGTTAAATAGCATGTGGAATCTATTTATTATTAGCCTTAGATTATGTAGAGTAACAAACTAAATTATTTGCATATTATTTAAATAGGATGAGTGCATTAACAAAATCAAAACTTAAACTGAAAGAGAATGGTTATCGTTAATTATTGACGCTTAATTGATTATTGAATTCTACTATCGGTTAAGAAAAATCTGCAACCTTAATATAAGCCTATGATTTGCAAATTACAGCAAATTATTTACGTCCCTCGGTGTCATAGTCAATGCCTCACACAGAAAATACAGGAACAGTGCCTCATTCCTGTTTCTTCTTTGTCTTCCTTACACGAAAGATGGCAGAAAGGAGTTTGGATCCAATCCAGAGTCGTAAAGCAAAGATGTGTTTATAGATTATTTACTGTTGTACATGAACTCCCAGGTGAATATTGGATTTTTTTGCCATTTAAAACATTGGCGAACTGTACAGGGATGCTGATCTGGGTGTTGCTGGTGAGTTCAATAAATCTGATGAACAAATCATATCGTAGGGACGAAGGTTTGTTAAGACCTGACTGTCACACCCGTATGAGAGTGATGGTTGGGGGTCCACAACCTTTAGGGCATAAAATGTAAATCTAATCATCTAGGCTTAATAGTGCCTACACTTCAATAAACTCTCTTCCCTAGAAACGTCCTAATATGTCTTACTTTTAGAGCTTAGGCTATTCGTGTTAATTAATAGACTAGATGATAATACATTTAAGAATGAATAGCCTTAGTTTATAGCCCTTCAAGAGCTCACATGGATAGAAAAAAAATGTAAAATTGCTGACATGGCCTGGGCAGAATATAAATTTGACATCCCAGCCGCACGAGCTGAAAGCTGCTGCTTTAGTTGCTTTCGACAGAAGATTTTCACCTTCTCTGGCTCTCTCCTCATTCAGTACAGCTCTAACTCTAATGTTATATATTAAGTATAAAAGAAAGACTTCTCTTCTTTTCCTTTTTTTTTCTTAATTACCAATACTTCTCCTTGATAATCTGGCTCACAGAATACACCACCACGCACTGTACCTACCTTTTACATACGTAGAAAAGAAGAACCTCTGAAATGTCTAGGCTTAAAGGTTTGAAATACAATTCATCACTTTAGTTAAACAAAAGCATTAAAGATAATTCAACACTCTATGAATACAAAACTGTGCTGAATTATATATGCGTCACATTTCTTGTCTCTCGCTTTGGTTTCCATAGACAACTTAACGTTCGCAGAATTGCAATTAAGATCATTTGTTTGACGCATGAGCTAGACGGCATTCAAAGGCTTTGTCTGTACTGCCGATCTTGAACGCCCTTCTTGAGACAGGTGTGCAGACTGTAGGATGAGAAAACATTACAATGAAAGCTTTGGAGACGAGAATTTTATCTGTATTATTGACTATGCTATGCAGTACAGATCATTTATTTATTTATTATTATTATTTGCATTACATTGCTTTAATAAACATACAGTATCAGTAAAAAGTTTGGACACACCTTTTTAATTCAATTATTATTTTGTCACGCTGCCTCTGTTGTCATCTGTATTTATAACGACTAGCAAGCCATCAATTCGCTGCGAGTCTTTTTAATTAAACACGGGTCATGAAACTCAAATCGGGGCGTCTCGTTCATTTACATTTTTTTATGAATTTCTTTTTATGATACCCTGCAGGATACCTGGCCCTCTCTACGGATCGTTGGCTTATTCGTTAATATTAATGAGGATTAATTTCTCCTGCATGTAGGCCTGTGAATCAGACCTTCAATAGATCAAAAGATTCATGCTAATCATTGAACATCTTCGAACCACCTACACGCTAGGGCAGGTGCTAGCATTAACAGATCGTGGAACAGGAAAGTCAGGGGGATTATGCCAGTATTAGAGTTGTGATTAGCGACTGATCCAGTTTGCAATATTCTTTAGTGTCATCCATATCAATTGGATCAATCATCAGCGGGCTAGTGCGTAGAGTTGAGGGATATTAAATGCTCTGAGATAATGATGCGGGATCTCTGGTATGGTGTCATGTCTTCAGTGTTCTAAAATACATATCAATTCTGTAAAACGTAGCTATTTCTTATTAATAGCGTGTATTAATAAGACACCAGCAATAAAAAGTATTGCTGGTGTAGGCAAGGATATGTCTAAAGGTTTGTCATAGCACTTAACATTAAAGGGATAATGTGGATCTGTCTTAAATCAAATATGAGGCTCATATATACAAAAGAAGTTCATTTAGCAACTTATGCATGTGAATATAAGGAATTTTGGCGATAATAAACTTGACAGGAATTATTAGTTTCATCTCACCTACAGTATTGAAACCAACAAACTTTAATAAAACTGAAAGACTGATCCAGTTTGCAATATTCTTTAGTGTCACCCATATCAATTCCCATCAACAGGCTAGTGCGTAGTGTTGAGGGGATAATGATGCAGGATCTCTGGTAATTGGTGTACTGCCAAGAAAAAGCACCATTTTCTTAAGATTCTAAGATTTTAATGATGTCTTTGTATCTATGGGTGCAAGTATAAATATAATATTAGCTACAACTGAGCTTAATTTAATAGCAGGTCACTCAACTGCTCTATAATGTTTATCAGATAATCTGTCGCAGAATGAGGATATTATCAACACCTGAACATATTCTACAGTCTGTGAAATTTTCTTTAGCAGTTATATCTTAATGCAAAAACTATATACCCTGTCATAATTACGTCATGGTGTTCTCTGGAGGCAAAACAATAGAAACTTGGAGGCATCAGCTACTGAAAATGTCATCTCGCTGTATTGTTGTGTGGCAGAATCGAATGAGTAATGGCTCTAAGTTTAGGTTTGAATGGCATATCAGCTTTTACTGCCAGTAAAAAAAAATAAAAATAAAAAAAAGAGAGATAGAGAGAAAATCTTAAACTTTGGTTAAAGGCGATAAGGCGAAAGGACCGGATAAATGAGATAATCAGAAATACTTGCGTTTGTAATGCACACATCATACAGTATCAGGTAAGGTTTAATAAAGTATTGCTGGTGTAGGCAAGGATATGTCTAAAGGTTTGTCATAGCACTTAACATTAAAGGGATAATGTGGATCTGTCTTAAATCAAATATGAGGCTCATATATACAGTAAATACTGTACATTATCATAGGTCTTGGTCATTATACATTTTCTTATATTACAGGAAGTAGCTATTTAATTTGTACAAAATACATGACAGTTGAAAAGCCCCCTGAGAGACGCAGCGGTAATAATAGCAGGTTTGAATCTCAGATGATGCTGTAACCTCCGGCAGCCGGTTTGCCTAAGGAGCGCTATCCTTTGAGTGTGTTGCACCACTCCCTACTGTATGGTGTGTAAGAAAGCAGTTTCAAAAAGATGCGGTCGGCTGGCATCAAATGTCTCGGAGGAAACATGTGATAGCCTTTATTTATAGGTTTACGCTCTACGGTTTTTTAATAGGTCTATGCTTCTTTAGGAAGATTTGGCTAAAGGAAAACTTGACATGCCTATAACTATTTCCTGAGTGATTATGTAAAGACTTGAAATACAAACGTTTACCAGATGAGTTGTAGTTTCACAGACACAATTCATTTGTGGTGAAAAAAAAAGAAATACAGACCACTTTAGTGTTCATGCTTGGTTTCTCTATCAGCTAGGTGTACGTATTGTATAAGTCTCTGTCCATTCCACACTGGGTACTAATGAGACATCGTCCATCCACTGCATGAGCTGTACAGTATGGGCTGTACTGTATCCCCCATCCCACTTGTTAATGTTATCTTTCGTAGTAAGCACAGGGACCTTACTGTCGATTCCTGTCTCGTGTCTGTGTATGGAACTTGCATGTTCTCCATGTGCTTTTGGGTTTCCATAGGGTACTCGACTTTCCTCCCACAGTCCAAAGACATGCAGATTATGTTAATTGGCTTCCCCAAATTGCCTGTAGTGTGTGTGTGTGTGTGTGTGTGTGTGTGTGTGTCCTGCAATGGATTGGCACCCTGGCCAGGTCGTCGCCTCCTTCGTGCGCTAAGTCTCCTGGGATAGGCTCCAGGTCCCCCTGCGACTCTGTACAAGATGAGCAGTACAGAAGATGAATGAATGAATGAATAAATGAAGGAATAAAAATTTGTTTCTTTAAATGATTATCTCTTTCTAGCACCTTCTTATTCAGTCACTCCGGCACCTTGGAGCTGCAGCAACTGTGTGCTGAGAATGGAAACTGGGCTCATCTATATTTATGAATAAAGTTTTAATCAAATCTGTCTTTAGTTAAATTTGACCTGTTTGACATCTGATATGAATAAAACATCTAGCTATAAATAGAGTTCATGTAACTCCCTGCAGGTAAAGTTTAAAAAGCCAAATGGCTTTTAATGATTTTTTCCCCTTTTTTTAATGCAAACAGCAAATCTACTGGATTTACTCCTTACACAGCTGATATACACAGTGTGTCCCAAACATCCTGTCTATTTTAAAGCTTTGAGTATTACACTTATTTTTTAATACTTTATTAATTGATGGCATTTTGCTGAGGCCCTTATCCAGAGCAATTTATGTTTATCTCATTATACATCTGAGCAGTTGAGGGATTAAGGACGTGTTCAAGGGCCCAAGTGTGTCAGATTGGAGGTGCTGGTGTTTGAACCAGTCAGTAACCAGTCAGCTACCCTGCTACACCCACTAATATGTTTCCTGGAGTCTTGTTGTCCAATAAAGTACAGTATACTGAGCTTGGTGTTATGTTCATGAAACCAGTTTATGACCAATTGAGCTTTTTTGTCATGTTTGAATGAATAAATTGTGGCCAGAATATGATTGTCATTGTTGGCAGCAATATTCAGATACACTATGGTGATCAAATGATGTTTGATTCGCTATTAAGTGGTCTAATGTGTAACACAAAAACCATTCTGCACACCATTACGCCACCTCCAGCTTAAAATGTTGACACATTGCAAACTGTATGCATGAATTTATGCTCTTGATATCAAATTCTGACAAAGCATAAATAGAGACTCATCAGACCGAGTTATTTTTCTCAAAGGTTCATGTGATGTATTTTTTGTGATGCTTTTCTGCTCAGCATGGTTGTAAAGTGTGGATGAGTGGAGTGAGTTTCTTTTGATCTGGTTACAGTAATCAGATGCGGGCGGCATGGTGGCTTCGAGGGTAGCACTGTCACCTTGCACCTCCAGGGTCCAGGTTCGATTACCACCTCTGGGTCTGTATGTGTGGAGTTTTCATGTTCTTCTTGTGCTTGGTGGGTTTCCTCAGGGTTCTCTGGTTTCCTCCAACAGTCCAAATACATGCAGATTAGGCTAACTGGGTTGCTTCAAAAAATTGCCCGTAGTGTGTGTACCCTGTGGTGGACTGGCACCCCGTCGAGGGTGGACCACGCCTCGTGCCCTAAGTCTGCTGGGATAGGCTCCAGGCCCCCTGTGACCCTGTATACAGGCTTAAGCTTTTATAGATGATGAGTGAGTGAGTGAGTGATCAGATGCACAGCTTTTCATTCCATCATTCTACATGAACATGGTATGTAGGCACGGGAATCACCCGATATGATATTATCACGATACCTGGGTGTTGATTTGATTTGTATTTGTATTGAGATTCTGTAAGTATGACAATTTTATAAATATCATGATCAGATTTTTTTCTCATCTTTTGTTACAGTTCTAAAGAAACTTCCTAAATAATTCACTCACAAAGGATGCTGCATTTTCTGCCAATGTGTATAGTTTTAAACGCATCATCTGTATGATTATAAAGGAATCACCACATAGTTCAAGACACATGCATGGAAAGGAGCTGTGTAGAAACATATATTAAATCTCCAAAGAATTCTTTGGGAGGTTGTTTTTTCTTGCTGAACAATCCAACTATTTATTAAACTGTAATTCACAAAAATACAGCAACTTTGGTCCTGCATTGCCTTCTGAGTGTGTATATATAAAAATCCTTTGAGACAATATAGCTGGAAACTATATTAGAAAAAAATATATAGTGGTTTTGTCTTGGAAGAAAAGCTGAATCAAACGTTCTCAAGAGATTTGTCATGGTTTGATCTTTGAGAGATGCTGAACTCTGTTAAATAAAATGTCTGCCAAAAAAAAATAAAAATTGCATCAGTCAGAATGAAACACTGGTGAAAAGGGGCTCAGCTCTGTGCCATCCAGTTGTCTAAAAATGCTCTGATCAGGTAAAATTAATGTGGCGGGGGGAGAGAACACTAGATTGAGTCACCTTTAGAAAGAAGCTTGGATCATATTTAGTAGGGATGAAACAGAGGACCACAAAACTTATGGTTCAGATTAGGGCTGCACAATATATCGAAAAATTATCATTATCGCGTTAATGGTATACGCAATATCTGTATTGCAAAGAGTTGGGATAAATTTAATTTCATTTATGTGCCAAGCATTTGTGTGTCCAAATTTGACCAATCAGATGGGCCCTTACTATCTTTATACCCGCCTCCCAA
>JAQMYK010000016.1:10347329-10357647 GCA_030014345.1 Clarias buthupogon
GTATCGGCGAGTACTGAAATTCAAGTACTCGTACTTGTACTCGTTTTCCAAAAAAGTGGTATCGTCGCATCCCTATATCCTACCTCCAGGATATTGAAAGAATTACATTCTACTAGCCCAGTATTGCCAAAGTTGTCCCACAAAATGCTTCCATGTCAAATGATATCAGCTGCTGATTTGATGATGATGATGATGCAAGAATGGTTTTAAAGGGGGCACCCAATGACGCAAAAGAAAACAGGTTGCAGTTTGAGATACTGCTAAGCTGAATCAAGGGGTAGTGTTGGCGTAGGTGGTTGAGGCGGGTCTTCTATTCGAACCCCTACCACTGCCATGTTGCCACTGTGTAGGCCCTTAACCCTATATTCCATGCAGCCCAGTCCCAGCACTCAATGCTGATTTCAAGCCTAAGAGGAAATGGATGTTTTGTGACAGGAAGGGCATCTGGCATTGAGCCTGTGCCAAATCTTATGGATCAAATGATACAATGTGGCAGCCCCAGGAAAAGAAAAAAAAAGGCAAATCTGAATCTGGATTCAACAATAATCTATGGTTTTGGGTTCCTCTGAGTGAGTGGTAGGCATGGTATTACACTCTACTGTTTTTCAAAGCAACACTAGCCAAGTGTAATGTCTGTGAGCTAACAAATGTGGAAGATGCCATATACTGTAGCACTTCCCTTCCAATGTGTTTAGCTATGCAGTTCAAAAAGATGCAGTGGCTGGCTTCACATGTCTCAGAGGACATATGTGCATGTCTGCACCCCTTCTTGGCTGGTACAGTAGCTGGTATGTGGACAGTGGAGAGCAGACCAGTAGGTTGTAATTGGCAACCAAGTGGTAGAAAATGGGAACAAAGAACAGCTTGAAACAACTAGGTGAGAAATAAACCTTTTTTTTTTTTTGGCCAAATTTAACACCATTTGTTCAGCTTACCATTTCTAAACACTTTTGACTGGTTTAATATAGCTAAACATACTGTACATATAGATAGATACTGTAGATAGATAGATAGATAGATAGATAGATAGATAGATAAAATATCATATATATATATACACAAAATACTGAAAAACTGCATCCAATTGAGCCACCCGTTATTGCACAAAGCTTACAGAATTTTTCCCAGGACCAATAAGCTATTAACTTCCAATTCTCAGGCCCAAAAGTAGCCTATGTGTTTTATTTCATCTTATTTCTGGTATCATTATGTTTTTTTTAGCTGCAAATTGTTTTTCCCCTTACATGAATCGCGTTGGCAACACTACCCATTTTGCACGTAATTGCACCTTGGTTGCATTTCTTTGCAGTACAGATGCTTTGATCACGCCATTTCACAATTATCGTTCATTATGTTCCATGTTCTTCGTAATAGTAAAAGCAAAAAAGTATCGACCGCTCCACCATTAAGGCCCTTCTCAACTTTTAGATTTAGCTTTCTTACTACCAGGTAGAGAATTATCTTTTTGTATATGTCAGTTCCCATCTTACTCCAACCACAAAACCTAAAGTGACTAAAGCCTCAGTATGAGTAAAACTGAAACTAGTTAGAGTCTTCTTTAACAGTTTACAGACATTCATTTAAAGCAGTGAAAGGAACGAGAATTGTGTAAACGGAGCACAGTATGGACTTGATCAACATAACTTACACTTCAGCACTGTAAAAAGGTAGGAAAGTTGTATTTTGTTTGGTAGAGCAAAGTTAAAGTGATGTCTTTGGAAATCACATGGAAGCTTAATTTACCAGCACTATGATCGTCTTGTTAGTGAAGCTTTATAAACTAGCTAGAAGAAGGTATTGAATTGTACTGCAGTGAAGTGCCTGAAAAATAATCCGTTTTTTTTTTTTTTTTTTACCTATTTTTATGAGTGCAATGCTGCTAGAAACACATAAAAAATACACCAACACAGCACACATCATTCATAACCCACGTGTACAACTAAGGGTGCTATGACAGCATAGCTGCCAATAAACAGAAAGAGAAAAAGAGTACAAGGGAGTCAGCTTTTATGCTATGCCTAATATTATTGACATTTTGGGGAGAAAAAACGTCAAGAGCTATCCTCTTGCATTCCGTCGTTCTTTATCAGCTATGGTTGTGTAGTTTAGGAGATGAGATTGGAACATACTGTACTGTACTGTGCGCACGCAGAGATATCAGAAGGGACAGACGGCAATGATCAGGCACATGGATAGGTAACGTTTTTTATTCGTGTTATGCTAGTGTACGCTGTACTATGCTAAAGTCTTCCATTGTGATACTCTGTAATCTGCGATCCAGGACACAATCCAAAGTGTTCACATTACACAACTGTATCCGACTTTGGGGGCAAGGGTACTGGGATCCGTGCCTGAGACTGTAGTGTGAAAGCACCCATTTAAAAAAAAGTGGATTTGAGCACAGTATGGTATACTCAGGCACGGTTCGATTCAAATATAAAAAGGGAAGTGCACCACTGATTAGAGTGCAATGTCGTCAGTGGGGTCTCTCTCCTCCAATATCTTCATATGCATGCAATATGCACCTACAAAGCCGTAGCTGACCATGTAGGAAGGCAAGTGACTTTTTCTCAGAAATTCTATAATATTAGGCATGGCGTTACAGCTGACCTCCTTGTACTCTCTCTTCTTTTTGTGTTGCAAATCAACTACATGTATACTGCCACCTGCTGTATTGAAAAGTCTAAATATGTAAGTGTACTTACGTGTGCAGAACAATATTAATAACGTGAAAGCTGGCCAGCAGGGTGGAGGAAAAGTACGTAGAAAGTTGGTACTAGAAAGTTGTGCCTAGTGTGAAATCAGCCTGAAATCACAGTGGAAGATACACTCTGTAATCACATGCGAACTTTTCAGTTTGTTTGAATTGCTGAGGAGTTGCTACTGTAAATAATTAAGTGATCGTGAACAGACAGCCCTAAATAAACGATATAAAATTATAATGGGAAATATACATTTCTTGACTCTATCACTTATAATATTTATATTAAATGAAACATTTCATAAAGCCAGCCTTTTTTTTTCTTACATTTAAACCCATGTTGCCAGGGGACTTTTAAGTTCAAAAAATGTTATGCTAAATGGGCTTCTTGCTTATTCCTTAGGGAACATGTAGCTCAAACCAGACACAAACATTACCAAGTGAGAAAAAGAAGCTCCAGGCCACTGTACTCATGCCACATCAGCTGTTCCACGAAATCACTGCACCTCGCCTTGATTAAGCAAAGTGAGTTAATTAAATTGGACCCGTGGCTTGCTGATGTCTTAAGGGGCTAGAGCTGCCAGGAGAGCACTTAAGATGCCACGCTCCATCTTTTTACACGATTCTAGGTCTAAGGGGTTTAGTGCGAGCGGATGCCACCGCTAACAGTGTGTGGTTACGTGTGTCTACAGTATGTGTGTGTTTGTGTGCGTGCGTGCTGAGTTTTAATATTGGCCCACCACAGCTCCCTAAAGTAATCAGTGTGGGCTGCGGCAGGAGGGGATGGAGAGACACAATTGGATTATGGGCCATGAGCACTTTAATTTCCAGATGATGGTGTAACGAATGGCAGAGCATCTGCATCATCTCTCCGAGCTCTGCACCTCGGCAACATGTCCGCCGTAAAATAAGGCGAATTTCAAACAGCGTTTCCGGATTACAGAAAACTTCATGCAGGCTACATTATATCTCAATCCCCAATAGATGCCGTGTTATTAAATCTTTTCACATGCACATGGTATAAAAATTGAGTTCACTTAGCAATGGTAAAGAAACTCTTTGGGAAAGTTTTTTAAGCTGTTTGTAATGAAAGTAGCAGACCTCCTTCCTAGGCAATGGTGTGTCCTCATTGAGCACTATAATACACACATGTGGATGCCTTACATTAGTTTCTTAAATCCTCTTACTATAAGTCTAACAGACTAGTTAGAAGAAACTTTCGACAATATCATATGCCTAAAATATACATGGAAATGGCGGTGATGATGAAAGTCATCATTGAAGTGTATTATGTCTTGTTGCTCTGGGCAACTGGGCCCTAGACTTTCACATAAACAGACCACAGTCTGTCTTATTGCCATCTCTCTCTCATACTCCCTCTTCACCCAACACCTGCAGAGATGACACCACGGTGATAGACCTGGTCAGAGGTAACGATGAAACACCTTACAGGAAGGAGATCCCCATGTAGGACAATAACTTGAAACTCAAGACCAGGAGAACGAAGAAGGTCATTCACCTCGATGGAGCTGCTGTCGAACGTCTACCGAGCTTTAAGTTCCTCTGTTAATCTTGAGAAGGAGCATCTAATCTGGTCACTATTTTCAGAGGAGACTTCAAGATTTTTGAGAAGGTTTACCACTGTACCACTGAGAGCATCATCACCGACAGCATTTCAGCGTGGTACAGAAAGTGCAATGCAACAGACAATAAACGCTTCAGAGGGTGGTGAAAACCACCCAACAAATCATTTGCACTCAGTTACCCACCATCAAGAACATTTACAAGAAACCCTGAAAGGCATTATCGAAGACACCTCTCACCCTAATCATGGACTATTTATACTCATCCTATCAGGGAGGCACAAGCGCTGCCTTAGCGCCCACACAAAGAGACATACCTTCATTTTCATAGAGAAATCGCTTCTTCCCTGTGGCGGTTTCCATACCGAACAGCTGATCACACTGTAATACCTGTTACATTTACTTTTACTTATACTGCACAGCCTATTCACTATGCATCATTTGTAGTGCACATAACTTAAATGCTGTCCTCTGACTATTTATGTCAATCAGCGATAACATTATGACCCACCTAATATAGAATAAGTCCTCCCTTTTGCCACCAAAACACTAATACACTGTGTGTTTTGACAGCTTTCTACTGGAACCAGCATTAACCTTTTCATCAATTTCAGCTACAGTAGCTCTTTTATTGGATCGGACTACATGGGCCAGCATTCGATCTCTACTTGCTTCAATGAACCTTGGCTGTCGCCGGCTCACCTGTTAGCCTACAAAGTGGAACAACAATGATGTTGGCAGTAAGCATACAAAGTGTTTAACCACCGCAAAAGCACTGTAGGTCTAACACAGACAATTCAACACCTTAACCCTTAAAACTCAAAAACCTGCTCATACCCTTCTTCACATTTATTAGGAGAGGTCAAGCAAATGAGGCTAGAAAATATTATTTCCTCATGATCTTGGCTTTAATTAGATCAAATACTGTAGATTTGGCAGAGAAAGAGAAAAATAAATGCTACTTCCTTGTCGCTATTTTAAAGGTTTGGAGTTTGGTACAGTATGTGTTTTTACTTGACTTATCAAGCTGAATTTGAAAGGAATAAATCAAAAATGACAAAAATGAGTGTTTGCGCAAGAACTGTAAATTTGAAAATAAATAGATAATTAAATAGGTTGCCAGTGTTTGTTAACGGGGAGGCCTCAGACATCAAATTGTGCATTTGGGTTTTTGGATATGTCAGGTCGAACGAAAGTTATCAATACTTTAATAATGTGTAAACTTTTTATGGGAATAACGTTGCAAAAATGTAGAACTCTCAAAATGAGCACATTAATATTTTTTGCTCGTAGAAACAACCCGAGAAAAAAAACCCCAGAAAAACATGTGATCGTGTACAGTATATCTGTCCTATTTTTTTTACCTACAGTTTGTGACCCATTTTTTATTTTTTGTGCTCAGTACTGCCTAGGTCAGGGTTCGGTAACCTTAAACACAAAGAGCCATTTGTACCCGTTTCCCACAGAAAAGAAAACACTGGGAGTTCCAAAACCCTTTTGAGATCTAAAATGAAGATAACACTGTATATATCATTTTTTACCTTTATGCTATGTATATTAAAATATATATATATATAATTTATGAAATTCTCAGAAATTTGTATTTCTGCATGCAACAAAAACATTTTGAACTGGATTGAGTGTTACTTTCAAATAAAATCCTCAATGTCTATTAGAGTCCTCCTCATATTTTTGAAATAAAAAGCCGAACCTAAATTATCCCCCTGCGGCAACCCAATAATGCCCCCTGCTTCTGTGTGCCGTAATCCTTTTATCGCGGGTACTAAAGCATGCAGTCAGCTGTCAACATGCTGTCGGGCGTCGCACATCAGCAGTTGTGACGCATTTTTTGAACGACAAAAAATTAAACTTGTTTTAACATTTCCCAATGTTACAAGGCCACCATAATCTTTACATTTAGAATTTCATTAAAAAAAAAATAAAGAACCAAAATAAAATACATTTGAATTAAATACTCATTATTTATTATTTATAAAGGGAATAAAGAGCCACACGTGGCTGCGGGGCCACGGGTTGCAGACCCCTGATGCTGATAAAAGGACATGTCACTTTATATTGCACAATCCTAAGCCATATATACCGTATGTTTATTTAAAAAAAACAGCAAAGCCAAAAAAATAGCTTAAATGCTCTGAGTTTAAGGGCTACACAAGC
The DNA here is from genome assembly GCA_030014345.1 of Clarias buthupogon. Classification (NCBI taxonomy): domain Eukaryota; kingdom Metazoa; phylum Chordata; class Actinopteri; order Siluriformes; family Clariidae; genus Clarias; species Clarias buthupogon. Next base: position 10,353,789 of record JAQMYK010000016.1, read on the forward strand.
CCTATACTTAAGCGCCTTTGACTGGATAATTACTGCATTGATTAATATGTTCCAGATGGCAACATTTCTTTTAACCTTAAATGGTTCAGTGAACAGCATCTCATTTCTTTACACAACATATGTAAATGGTACTATGTTTTCAAAGTGTCAAATTATTGGCCTGGGGTTGCTTCAGTTGGTCAGGTCTAGATTCAGCAATGTTATGTGGCAATAAACTGAAGTCAGCTGATGACCTGGATGGAAATATTTTTTTTCTTCCCTGATATATATTCCAGGACTCAAATAGTCAAATAATGATTCTGGAACAGGAGAAATTATTTTCATGCATGCACTGGCCATCACAGAACCCTTGACCTCACCCACATTGTAAATCTTTAGGATGTACTGGACAAGACTCTCCCATCATCAATACAAGATCTTGGCCAAAAATCAATGTAATTCTGGATGAACAAAATATGTTGTGGAGCGTCACAGCAGAAGCCCAACATAATCACAATATTTTTAGCTCAATGTTTTTTTGGCCAAGCAGTGTATACTGTGCATGGTTTACTGCACTGTTATATTTGGAAAATCCTGTTGAGTTTAAATCGCTTCATTTTATTATTATTACAGCATTTAGTAGGCACCCTTATCCAGAGCAACATGGAAAGTGCGTTGGATTCTCTCCAATACACATCCTCATGTTGGTTTACTACTGTAGGTCAGAGACTAAGAGAACCTTTCGAAAAACGTTTGTGAAAACCTGCCATTTTATATTATTGCCATTTATTAATGCATTTAAAAAAACAAAGAAAGCGAGCCAGTACAAACTCATAAATTAACACCAATGAAACCTACCATTCAATTAAATCAGGGCAAATAATGTTTTAAAAAATCTTATAAATCTACCTTTTTTATTGAAAATAATAATAATGATGAAAAAATAAATAAATAAAATAAAATAAACGGATTGCTCTATAAGTGGCACCATGGCTTAGTATTTCGCACTGTGACCTTGCACCACCTGGGTCAAGGGTTCACTTCCCACCTGTGTGGATCTGTGTGATGAGTTTGCATGTTCTCCCTGTGCTTGGTGGGTTTCCTCCCACAGTCCAAAGACTTTTAGACTTTTTAAGGTCACGGGCAGTTGTCTAAGCATTTCACTACATACTATGTATGACTGTGATGTGACAAATAGAATTTGAATTTAATCTAATCTGTGTTTCTAAATTGCTTGTAGAAAGTTAGTCTGTGTGCTTCTGTGCCCTGCGATGGATTTGCACCCCGACCAGGGTGTACCCCCTGAGTGCCCTGAGTCCCTTGATATAGGCTCCGGGACTCTGTGACCCTGAATATGATAAGCAGCATGGATAATAAGAGAGTGAGAGTGTTTGCTCTATTTTCTATGGATAGTGCTGCTACTTTTCATAAACAACTTTTTTACAACTTAGCTCCTAGTTAACAAGACACAGACGTGGGCAAATCCTGGACTTGAATAAAAGTAGACATTCTCTAGGGCAAATAAAAGTAGAAGTCCTCTATTTATATACGCACTTGAGTAAAAGTACAAAATTATTCACCTTAGTATCAGGTATTTACTAAGTATCAGAAGTATAGGGCTTGTATTAGCCCACAATAGCCTTTTTCATAGTAAATCTCTCTCTCTCTCTCTCTCTCTCTCTCTCTCGATGCTTCCCAATAAATGTGAATGTGTTGTTTTCTTTGCTGTTAGTCCTGTCTCGAAGGACAGACAAGTCGCACAATTACACATAATAGTCAGCAGGTGGTGAAATTCCAGCTTCAGATAATGCACACCACTGTGGTTATGTACTGGAACACAATGCCATGCAGAAAGGTACTAAAGTAGGAGTACAGATATTTTGTGTATGATGTGGTGAAGTAAAAGTATAAAGTTCATAATAAATACAAAGAAACGTTATCTCTCTCTCCCCTTTCCCATTTTCCCAGAGATACATACTAAACTGTAATTTGGGTACCTGTACATCACAGTTATTAATATTACTGTATATACTGTTAAATATGTTTTTGCCATAGCCATGAGTCAAAATAACTTCACTTTCTGTTTTTTCATTTATAAGTTAAAAACAACATCCTACATGAGAAATAATTATCAGCAGAGAGTAAAGACAATAGCCGTGCAGTTTTCCACTTACCAGGAATTCATGCAAGAGTCCATTTGCCTTTGTCTGTACACTAATACATTTAATTAGCTCGCTTTTCATTATTATATAATTAATGCTATTATTTTGATGGGAAATGTATTACTTTTGTGAGCTATTACATTAAAAGCTGCAGATTTGATTTATGTTTGTGGTTTATTACGTTTGTGGGATGTTATTACATTGGCAGGTGTTACAAGGTTTCCAAGCAACCAAAAATCTGGAACTGTGCAGTACAGCACAGTTTTTACTTGCTAATGGATTTATCATTTATCTACCGCTGATTTATCATAATCAAATTACATACTCTTCCATTATGTAGGAACCAAATTAATTTCAGTAAGTGAATCTATTTTCTTGTACTAATTTTTAAATGTACCATTACAATAATAGTGTAAACTGTCACAACCTTCAAATTTATTTTGTTATGCGAAAATTTTAGACACACGCCTAATGAGTAGTGAGCTCAGTGTTTTGTGGTTGCTGGAGTCATGAGCAGCTTGGCACTTCAGCCCCTCTTCACTTCCAAGTGGCTAGTGGTGGCCATTTTCTTCCTCTTCAATCATCAGCAACCATGCATGCCTAATATTTATGGACCCACTTTCAATCACACATTCATTTACAAATGACACTTTTTAAAACACCCTCAGTGCTACATGATCCCCAGAGGTTGACTGTCAGGTATATTGTGTGCTTGGGTTCTCATGCTGGCTTCATGCTGGCTCATTTCTCATTTACGCACTGACTCATACTAAGAGCCAGCCTAATGCAAGCGTGTCTTTGTTGATGCTCCTCAAGCGTTACATTAAGACATTATTTAAAAGTGTTCATTTCATTCCTGAGTGGTGCAACAGAAACATGTTCACCGCTATCATACAGAAATCGAGAGCACGATTCCTGGGTGATGCTACAGCCATCTGTACCCAGAAGTTTAGAGAGCAGATTGGCCATGCTCTTTCGGGGGCAGGGGTGACATACCATATTCTCATATCAGTCATACGGACAATGGCCAATCATGGCTCAAGCAGAGGAGGCTGAATGCATTTTTGTTTGTACATTCCTACTTTTGTGTCAGCAGCAGTTTAAATGGAATAATGGAAACAACTGTCTCAAATCTTCTATAAACCCTCCCTGGTAATCAACAACCTGGATATTATTATTTCCCAAAGTGCTTTCTTCCCTTAATACCATGAATTTACTATTACAAATCTAAATGTATTAAAGAACAACATGCAATACAGTATGTTAACCTTTTATAATGTGGAATATCTGCAACACAAGTTGGTTTGTGTTATCATTCACATTATAGCAGCTATAAAACAGCCATTCATTCACCAGCAGCCTCAGTTTTGTATGTACTTTTTTTTACTACTGTATGCACCCAAGAAGTGCTAGTGTAATGGTCAAGTGTCCACAAACCTTTGCCCATCTCAAAACCAGGAAGCAACCCTAGATGATAGAGCTGCCTCCAGAGGCTTGTACTGTACAGTGAGCACTATGCATGATGCGCTTCCCTTCTTACCCTGAGGCATCGCCATGGAATAGGGTCAATCTGAACTCATCAGACCCCATGAGCTTTTTGCAATGCTTCAATGTCAAATCTTTTTGCGCCCTAGCAAATTGAAACACTTTATCTGATTAGCCTCACTAACGAGTGGTTTTCTTTTGGCCACATGGCTATTTAGTTCCAATTACAGATT
>JAQMYK010000016.1:10451970-10463477 GCA_030014345.1 Clarias buthupogon
CCCCCAAGGGATGTGGCCCCCGCTGCAGTATGCGTCCCTTATTTTTTTGTATTAAAAGTGGTAACCCTAATTATACTCATAGTCTCTCACCCACCAAAGCTACTCTGTATAAGTGACCACAAGAAGTCTTCTTACAGTTGATTTAACAGTCTGGTATTTAAGAGCGTTTTGTAGAGGATCATATCAGTATGATACATTAACTACTAAGTCCTAGTGTTGTCCACTAACCTCTGTCTCCAACCTCCTTCTCTGTCCATTTCACAGCATTCTGAATGCTAGCTGTGCTAGTAACATCCAGTATACAGGTCTTCAGATAAGGTCCGGTACCTCTCTTCAGATCATCTGCGCCTTTTTCTGTCAAGCAGCCGGCCAACACACGGAAACCACGTTTGTCCAGTTGTTTACAAAGCAGGTTTCCAAAACCTGAATCACAGCCTGTGACGAACACATACTTCTCTTTGATTTTGTCGATTTCCAGGCTGTCACGGTACAGCCATATCAAAGCCCACAACAGCACAAAGCCACCGACAGCATACAGGACCAGGTGATCCTTACTATATAAAAGGAAAAGAAATATACATCATTTACACTATGTATACTTACAGTATGTGTATTTACAGTACATTCTGTCTAGACGTGTGAGAATGCAAAAGGTACTGTCTTGTGACATGTACAACAGTGTTACAAGATCTTGAAAAATTCTTCAGCAGTGCTTTTCCTTGTACTGAGAAAAAATACATTTTTCCAAAACAATTTTTCCATGAAAATATTTATGATAAAAGGTCAACCGTATGCATACATTTTATGGAAAGTGTAAGTGCCAGGAAGCTGGATCAATTTCACACCGAAACAGCTTTGGATAGACGTTCACTGATGTCTCTCTCTCATAGTTAGAGCCTTACTGTAAGCATGGAATGCTTGTAATTTTAAACATTTTAAATGTTTATTAATGTAAAACATCTCTCTCTCTGTAGTTTACAGGGGACTAAATGCTATGAGGTCGTTATTATGTTTAACCACACCATAGTATCTTGTCGTAGTATCTTAGTAAGTCATGGCCACAGAATATTTTTTCCTCTAATGTCCCCAGAGGGGCTCCATAGTACAGCTTAGACAACATTAGAATTTGTCTTTAAATTACAAAGGCATGCAAAAATAATTACCAAGCATATTTTTTACTCTTTCCTACCCGATATATTCAAATTTTAGCTCCATGTCCATGGGGGGATCCTGAATGATGCAGGTCCAAATAACAACTGTAGGGGGAAAAAACATATCAAATAAATGTGCTTTTTTTAAAAAAAAATGAAAAAAAAATATATTTTAATACACATTTCTCATGCAATCACACTATTTATTTGCAGGTTTTATATCATTAAAAAATAAATCTTTTTTTTTTATTTTTTTACCACTTTTATGGCAATGCTTCTGCTCCCAGCACCTAACAGTTGTATGTTTATTTTGATCCCTTGCAGGTCTGGTAAAAATTACTGCAATGCCCCTATTGTTCTTTCACATTCCTCCTTTTTTCAGATTGGAATGAATGATAGAACAACTGTGACATTACTCGCTCTGGCAGCTTTGCAGCATCTTCTCCGGCTGTTGAGCAATCACACATCGTATTTACTTGAGAAAATGTATTTTTAGCCCAAGGCTGTAGTGAAGGCTAAACGCACGAAAAGGTTTTTAAAAGTTCTGGAATAGCGTTTACTCACCTCTGACTTGCTGACAGCTTTTCTAAAGTTATTCCCAGAACAGCGTGTCAACAGGTCCGGTTATTTATTTTGTTTTTGTTTTTTTATTGTTTTGCCAGATAGTGTGTTGCTCTGCTTAATCAGTATTTACGGTACCTCAAATGTCTACTGTGACCAATCACGTGGATATACGACGATTTATGAAGCTTGGAAATTGCAACCCTCCTCCTGTTAGTAGCAAGGATTTATGGGCGGGGGCTAAAGCAGCGAAACATGACGGGTTTTTTTTTTTTTTTTTTTGGTTTGCGCATGCGTGATGAGCGTGGGTATTAGAGACTGATAGGATGAATTTATAGAACTCCTGTTAAAGAAGAACTTGTACACAAAGTGAGAAGAAAAAAGGCATAAAAATGTGTTCTTTTATATTATTATAAGGCCAGCCAGGTCTGAAGTGATGTGATGTATAGTTTTTATAATATTTCTTTCCTAATTGAAATGCATGATGAATTGTTCAGTTCTTTGAATAGTGGTTGATGTGAAAAAATATCCTCCAAATGTTCTTGTATTTTTTAATCCTTTTAATGGTGATTAATTACATAACATAAGGGACTTCGGCTATGTTTATGCCTTTCATGCTGTCAATTAACAATGAATTGTCGCTGCAATTCATGTATTTTCCCCATATAAATAGTCTTTCTAAACTCTAACAAGTCACAGGTTCTAATATCTTTATTATATCTTATCTTTCCGATAAGTTTATGCAATTCCATGACATATATTTCAATCCAGAGTTGTACTATTTTCTGATCTTCTTGTATTGATGAAAGGAGAGTTGTGTAAAGCCTTCTCCAGAACGTCCCAAAGATACTCAATGGGGTTAAGTGGTCTAGACTCTGTGGTGTCCAATTTATAAGTAAAAATTATTTCTCCTTGAACAACTCTTTCACAATTTGAGCACAATGATTCCTGGCATAGTCATCTTGGAATATGCTTGTGCCATCACAGAAAAAAAAAAAATCTGGTCATTCAGTACTGTATATTCAGGTGGTCTGCTGACCTCATTTTTGAGCACATACCGTAATATCACTAAACCTAGAAGCAATAGAAGCAACCCCAGATCATAACACTGCCCCCACAGGCTTCTATGGTACTGTAGGCACTAGACATTCTTTCATCTGCCTCTCTAATGCAACCATCACTAATGTAGGGTAAATCTGGACTCATCAGACCTTTTTCCATTGCTCCACAGTCCATTCTTTATGCTCCCTACAAATTGAAACCTTTTTCTCCCATCAGTCTAAGTGATAAGTGATTTTCGTAAGGCTATACAGCTATTTACTCCTGATTCCTTGAGTTTTTTTTTTTTCGCATTGTGCGTGTGGAAATGCTCTTACTTTAACTATACTAGAGATACTATATTAGAGATTGTTCAGTTAGTGCTATTGTTCAGTTAGTGCTAACTCCCCACCACTTAATTAGCATCTGGCTCTTATTAGGTGAGTTCACTCAGTTGACACCATAACCTTTACTAGTTAGTGCCATGATATTATCGGTTTTGATATTTTGCCAATGCACTGTAACCAGGAACTAGAAACTTAGAACTGCTGTAGACACACAAGTCATTACACAGACTGACAGATGAACGAGCTTAAGTAAGGCCGTGGAAAATGAGAAGCTATCTAAATAGACTGGTATTAAAAACTAAAAGATGAAAGGGCATAAGGAAAGTGGGAAGCCAAATTGGTCACAAATATATATACTGTATGCAAATATGTCTGAAAAGCGAAAGAGGTCAGAATTATTAAAAGGTTCACCCTTTTCTTCTGAAATTTTATCAATATATTATTTTAAAGTTAGAACATGCATTTTGTACAAATATTGTACTCAATACAGTGATTTATGTACAGTACAGTGTCCTCTATAGGCTATTTTTAACTTAGCACGTTCATCAAGCTTTTTAAATCAGAGACGGTGTTGTTGTTTAACATTTTTTTCCATTTATCATTTATTTAAGTAGCCAAATTATAATTTAGTTACATTTTAGTTTTGATCTTTGAAAATGACTGTTTGTTAATATTTTAACACATCATTATGTTAAAGAACTATGAGTATATACTGTAGTGTAGTTAATACAAAGTTAAACGATTAACATATAGTGTTTTCTCCATGTCCATAAGTTGCAAAAAGAAAAAACTAACAACAACACACACATACACCACAACAACAAAAAACTGAAGAGAAGCACAAGGCAGTATTTTTGGAATGTGTGACAAATCGGAGCTAAGGCTCTTAGGGGGAAAAAACAATGCGCCGTCAGAAAATAAGTCATGTTTTTCCCACACTAGCCAAAATGTAAAGTCATTTAAGGTTTCAAACTTCTATATGTTTTAAGCTTATAGAGCCATAGAACAAAAAAAAAAATTTTAATGAAAGAAAGGGTTAAAAGAATACAGAGTTTGCATATTAGATTATTATATGTAGTAATGGTAGATGTGCAAATATACTTTAAAATATATTTATTTCTCACATCTATTATTATCTATTAACTATTATTATCTGTAAAATAGTGATTTTAGAGTAATAAAGATTAAAAAAAAAAAAATTTTAAGCTGCAGTGATTTTTTTCATAATAATTCACTTTATGCATTCATCTGGCAATTATTTATTTATATAGTAACTATGGTCAAGCCTCATTACTAGCCTTTATGTTCACTAGCCTAGCCTTATGTTTCAGTTCAAGGTTCCTTTGTGACAATTCAATTTATTGCTGTTATTTCCTAGTTGTATTGTGTTTACTTACGCTACTCTACTTACTCTACTTGCTATACTTACTGATGATATCAGTATTGATTATTCAGCTGTTTTTTTGTTACAATTGTAAATTCAATTATGCACTGCATTTTTGAGCCAATGTGACATCTTGTAAACACTATAAAATTATGTCCACCTGAAAAAAACAATGAAAGAACTTATTTTTATATCCCTAGTTTGAAGAAGTGGGAAACTGGAAGTTATGGGGATAATAACACAGTTATATATTAGCCTTATTACCCCTTTATGATTAGTTTAATATGATACGAGACAAAGTTTAAGTGTTTCAAACAGGTATTTGTAAATGATTAGCTCTTGTATGTTAGAATTTTTTACGCAATTCTAAATTTCAATCAGTGAAGAAGTATAGTTTATGTCCTACCTACTTTGATCTTGTTAAATTTCTGTGTGCTCCTGCATGTGTCCACGTGCTTGTTCTGAATGGGAGGTTTTCAGAAAAGGCTTTATCCTTTGGGTTTATCCCTTAAAGAAATTCCAGGGTTTTATCTCCAGGCTGTGCATACTGCTTCTTTTGTGTGTGTGTGTGTGTGTGTGTGTGTGTGTGTGTGTGTGTGTGTGTGTGTGTGTGTGTGTGTGTCAGTGTGTGCGAAGGGTGGATCAGAATGACATAAGAACAGATTCCAGTTACAAAAATCCCTAATGCTTATGTAACAGACTTTACTTTATGGTATATATATATATATAGACATAACATATATGGCCCTACCAGCCATATATTCATTTCACTGATTTTTGTTGCTGGGATTGTATGTCTTGGTTTGCTTATGTAATAAAAGTCTATAAAGCTACACTCATAAATAAAAGTTGCAGATGGTTCAGGATAATAAGTCCTCTAATGTCATGCAATCAGGCCTGTTTCCATTCTTTAGGTTTGTACTAGAGCTACAAAGCACAGTAGTGCTCCGTTAAACATTTGAAATTATGGCACTGTTTGTTTGATCCCACCACATTTTCAAGTAATCAAAAATAATGGAACACCTACATTTTCAAGTACTCAAAAATAATGGAACATGTGACTTGTATGTGTTTCTGGCTTCCCTTGTGTTCTAGATTACTTTCTTAAACAATTAATATCTCTGAATGTCTCCTATCCATGTAAGATGTTTTGATATCAAATTCCTTGTATAGCAAAAACAGAACTGGCCATCGCACCAATACTTTGAGAAGGGACTGTATGTAGAATATATTAAACACACTGGAAATCTCAGTGTAAAACACCAAAACAGTTGTACTGTTGTTTTTCTGCTTCGTCCTTCCTTCACCTTAGGACCTGCATACGTTAGGCACCTGCGTACATGAGACAAAGATACGCCTACAGTACTGCTTAAAAGATGAACATGTGGTCTTACAACAGGGAGTTGTGCTTGAATAAAGATTGACAGCTTTAAGTTATATGTGAGGGGAAAAAAAGGGGGGGGGGGAAGAAAAATCTAATTTTCTAAATCTAAATTTAATTTGACAACAGCTTGCTAATTTCAGATTTTTGGTCATTCAAAATAAACCAAAATTCAAGATCATGATTCTATGCATATTTTTTCTTTATGTATTGATTGGTTTTTAAACTTTAATTTTTGTGAAAACTTACCAAAAAAAAAGTTAAAACAAAGAAGGTTAAAATGGATAAACTGTTGATACCCTACAAGACTAAAGATAAGAATCAGCCGTGTGCTGAGGAATGTAACAGTTCAACTTTTTTTGGGGGGGGGGGTGGGGGGGGGGTATTGCTGGTCCTCCAGAAAACAAAATAAGAACAGCTTCTCAAGGTCATTTTCGATTCTCAGAGAAATCAACCCTATGATTTTGTTTAGCAGTTATATGACATTAATGTTAAAAACGATGGTTTCTGTAACTACTGGATGTTTTTTGTAAAACAGTATTTATTTAAATATTTAAAAAATACTTCATAAAATTACATTTTAAGTTTAGGCTTTAAATATAGGTTTTTAAATGCCACTAGTCTAGAGTAAGAATTTGCAATTAAAGACCAAATAGTAACTCAGTGAGACTGTGAGATGAAACTAACAGTGAATGCAGATAAGTAGCACTCGTAGCTTTGAACCCAGTAAATAACAAGCTGACAAATCCTACTGCTGTGTGTAAGCACCCTTTGTTCTAAATAAGGGAACTCTGTTCAAGGAGTTAAAGCAGATTGAAAACTTAGAGTGGTTTCTGTCAAAGGGCTTGCATTGTATAACATACACCCCCCACAAAATCAGTTGAACATGTGAGAAGTAAAAAAGGAAAAAGAAAAAGAATAGAAATATCCTTAAGGAATACCACAGAAATTGAGAATAACTTTAACAGCCTTCATACATCAAACTTTTGAAACTATTATTAGAATATTATCCTATTTTATATTGCAAATATAATTTTTTTCTGAATAGAGGCAGTAACCAAAAGACACTATCCAGTCAAGATTAATCAGACACTTAACACTGAACTGTTAATAGGATGCATATTTTTTTTATTTGACAAACATGTGGTATTTAAAAAACATTTTGGGGTTCGGATAAAGAAGTTCTGTTGTTTCTGTAGCAATGGTAGTTTTTCCAGGGTTAGATTGCTAGCCTAACGCCCAACCCTCCTTCTTTCTTATCTTGGCTTTGGGAACGGCAACAGTGGAGCAATTTTGTATGGGCATAGGGTTAAGTACCTTTCCAAGGGGCACAACAGTGACTGTCCTAAATAATCATTGAGTAAAATTTTGTTTTATTTCAATAAATTATTTTTAAAAATTGTCTACTCATTTTTATATAATACTACTGAAATGGTTTGATAAAGCTGTATACAGTAGTTGTTATAATGGTGGCACGGTTGCTTAGAGGTTAGTACTATCGCCTTCTATTCCAGCTTCCGGTCTGTGTGTGTGGAGTTTGCATGTTCTCCCCATGCTTGGTGGGTTTCCTCTGGGTTCTCTGGTTTCCTCACACAGTCCAAAGACCTGCAGGTTAGGCTAACTGCTGTTCCCAAATTGCCCATAGTGAGTGAATGTTGACCGGAGGTCCTACCACAGTCGTACAAAATGGGAATAATTACATGTACAGTGGTCACCACTGTCCCTAATTGGATTACAGAGGTTCCTGAATGGCTCCTTTCATAGATCAATTAGATGCTTCCTTGCTTTTTTACTGCTTGTATACTTTACACTAATAAATCATCAGTTTCTTACTCGAAAATTCTGGGAATTTACTATTATCAGAGGCAATCATTCAAATAATCAGTATCTTTTTCTACTGTTTTAAAGAAATGCAGTACATCAGTCATGTTACTCACTTGTTTTGTAGATAAATTAGAATGTTAGTATTACTGTATAAGCAGGATTGCCTGGCCTACATTGCCAGTGACATAAGCAGTTAAGGTTCTTAACATGCAGCTATCCTCAACAGTTGTTTCCAAAATGTCCGAAGGATATCATACAGTATATTTACATACAGTACTTTGCTTGAGCCACCCATCATTTCCTTATATTATGCATTTAAAGAGCCAGACTTTATTGTATCTAGTCTTGAGAAATAGTACTCTGGCTCCCTAAAGGACTTTTTTTGTCTCTCATTTTTAGTCCAGTCTCTGACCAGCTGCAGATTAATGTTTGTTTGTCATTCCATACAGTGACCTATTAACTATTCAAGCGTAAAAAAAAAAAAATCTAACTTAAGGCATGAACCAGTGAGAAACAGGTGCAGATGATGACAGATGATCAGATTAGAAACAGACGAGAGGGGAAATGAGGTTGCTGCTGAGGTAAAACCCAAGTTTTAAATTGTATCTTTAGACACTTTGGAGCCTGTCACAGAAAAAAAAAACATTTGTTCTCATTACTTTAATTTAATCTATGTCATTTAATTAGATTTAATGTAGAGAAATGAGGGGCTGCTCAAGACTATGGACAGTACTTATATGGTTTTAAAGAATAGTCAAATTTGACCCAAATCAGGGTATTAGCACATAAAATCAAATCCAACTGTAGCATATCAAACATATTCCATCTATTTCCATCTGCTTTGTTTCTCATATAGTGTTAGTTTATCATTATCTATCTAAACAATATTATTAGTTATTCCATTTTTGACTTTTATAAGTTCGGTATTTTTTCTGAGTAATTTTCTTTCATGTAAATCATTCAAAGTTCTGAAGGAGTTGGAAAAACACATGCACTCAGACACAATTACTTTTTTAAAAACATATACTCGTACAGTGTTGGGAAATGTAGATCTTGCTTAATTTTGTCAGGCAGGTTCTATGTAAGTGATTTCTTGATTCAACAGGTCTGGCAGTAATCAGGCCTGGGTGTGGTATGAGAAATTGAACTCAGCTTACCTAAAATTGAGGTTAATCATTCATGATTTAGTAAGGGGGAGGGGGATTACTTTTTTCACATAGGGCCAAGTAGGTTTGTACAGCTTTTTTTCCTTAATAAATTAAATCATCATTTAATAACTGCATTTTGTATTTTCCCAGGTTACCTTGTAGTATGTAAATATGTTTGACGATCTGAAACATTTAAGTGTGACAAATATGCAAAAATAAACAAATAAATTATCAGAAATGAGCAAATACTTTTTTCTGAGTACTGTACTGTAAACTTAAAAAGCACTTTTGTCATGTTAAAATTTACCACACTGCTGTTGATTTATCAAGTCAGATGGTGTTGATGAATTTAACTGCATCACTGACAATAATGTTAACTGTCTTAAATAATATAGGTTTAAAGTAATCAGATAAAAAACGGTGCTCTTTATCAAAAAGGGTGTTTAATATTTATGGTGGACTTTTCTTAAGTAGAAAAGTTATTTATTTAACATTTAAGTAAGAGTGTCAACACTTTATAACAGTCACAGGAACGTTTGTACTTTTCAGCTTTTCAACTTGAGAAGCAGCATTCTTAATACTAATTTCAAGAAAGACAAAAAACCCACTGGTGAGCAAACATCTGTTTATATCTAATACGATATAACTTCTAGTATGACATTTCTTAATAGACATTTCACAATATTGAATGTATCCATAAACCACTAAGAAAACAAAAAGAAAAGAAAAAAACGAGGCTTTTACAGGTATTAATTTTTATTCAAAGTGTTTTACAAGTGAGGCAATGTCACTGTCCAGATTAACTGTGCTTCAAATTGGACTTTCAGGACTGTTACCCTCCATCCTGAAAGCAGCATGAAATGCTTCATCATTAAAACATTTTTCTTTCATACTTTCATTTTTTTAAAAGACAAACTATAAAGCTGTAGGTTTTTCTATTCTGAACTGTTGGAAAAAAAAAAAAACATTCCAGATAAAATACATAATCATTAAGCAACATCATCTACAAACATGTCTATGTTTAAGCTGAAAGTCTGAGTCAGTCTGAGGGCAGCTCATCATAAGCCAGTCCAGTCGGTCTCTGTAGCAGAAATCCAAGGTCTACACTACTGAGGTGTACAGTGAAACGAGATGTCCTTTTTCCTCTGTCCCTCTGCAAGGGCATTTTAGGATGACGCTGTCTGAATCTGGCCTTTGTGTACATACTCCAGAGCTGTGGCGATAGTCCTCATGTCCATCTCGATGCTGCGTGCCCAGTTCTCTACATCGCCAATTTCCTGATTAAAAAATAAATAAATAAAATGTAAAAAAAAATAAGCCAATAGTACGTTTGGCTGTCTAGGAAAACCAATCAAAAAGCACTTTTGGCTGAATTCTAGCAAATAACCACAATTTTTTTTTCTGATAATAAAAAAAACTTGGCAAAAAAAGTACACACTCTAATATTTCATTCGACCACCTTTAGCTTTGATTACAGTGTGCAATATGGTGGCCAGTTGGTGTGCGAAAATTATTCTTCACCCTCCCAGTTTCCCAATTTAAATCCTGGAATTTGGCCATGCCACCAGAAAAAAAAAAAAAGTACAAAGACTTTCGTTGTTGTAGATAAGGCGCATGATAAATCGTGCCTGGGGGTAACTTGCTTTAAAACTATTGCTGTTTATTTGCCCAGTAAATTTAAGCTAGCAGGGTAAAACAATAAACCCACCCTTGTAACCAGATTTGAATTCTAATTTGAATTCTCATGTAATCAGATTTTAGTTCTGATAATATACAAAAAACAGTGTTGGGGAGCACTTACCTTCATGGTAGTATGCATCACTGAAGTTGTGGCTAGCAAGGGTTTTAATACTTTCATCTCTAATTTCATATCTAAATGTAAAACTCAGGTGAACAACAACAACAATGAGTTTGTACTGTACCTTCAAAGCTTGGTTGAAATTTTCCACCATGCTGATCCACTGCGAAGTCTGTTTAGCAAATTGAGTTGCCTGCACCTGCAGTGTCTTCACCTCATGGTCCAGTTTGCGCTGATTGACGTACGCCTGAGCCACTCTGGCAGGAGGCACGGAAAGGTGGACAGGTTAAAAGGAAAGAAACTAAATGAATAGTGACAACTTGAACATGCAGCAAGTACAAAGAATTATCATATATGTCACAAATTCCAAATATAGCCTATAGCAATGTCAAACCAAGCCAATCTGATAACTTTTTTCCCTAGTGCATTTAGGAATGGGAAAGCTAATAAAAGTGCTGTAAAGAGCAGATTAATAAATTAAGAACCCGGGAATTTCATTTATTTTATTAATAATAACATGAACAAAAGCATAATAAACAAATATTAATAAAACTAAAGACAGGATGGTATGAAAGGGGCATAAAATAAAAAGGAAGATTTTTAAAAAATGTAGAAAAATTGTAATCGTATTAGAGCTTCCGTCCTACTTTGGTGCTTTTCATTCTAATCTTTACTACCCCACACACACTTTCTTCAAACTACAATCCCACACTGTGATCATGAGTATGAAGGCTCATGTCACAAGCACGGACTCATTCCTCTGAGGATTAGGGCTTCTATTTATGCCCACTGGTTCATAAATACAGTGGTGTGAAAAACTATTTGCCCCCCTCCTGATTTCTTATTCTTTTGCATGTTTGTCACCCAAAATGTTT
>JAQMYK010000016.1:10628314-10642789 GCA_030014345.1 Clarias buthupogon
TGTGTGTGTGTGTGTGTGTGTGTGTGTGTGTGTGTGTGTGTGTGTGTGTGTGTGTGTGTGTGTGAAGCTAACGTAAGGAGACTCTAACTTTTAGCCCCTCCTGTCTCCCCCTTCTCATCTCACACCGTAAACCTGTCTCCTCTCTTATTTGAATTTTACACAAACATACACACACATTAACGGAAATACTGTTTTCTCGGAAAAAATAAGCATTGAACATTGCTAATGACACTCGTGTGAGCACATAATAACGGAATCCCTGCTGTAAAGTAAAACAAACAAATTAACCTGCACTTTACCTTCGAAAAGAATCGCGACAGAGCAGTGTTTGTGTATAGCAGAGGTTAAAACAAAGGTTAAAAATCTATTTTCTCCCTCAGCCTGTCGTTGTGTGCGCGTGCGTAAATTTGACACCGTGCCGGTTCTCTCTCTCTCTCTCTCTCGCCTTCAGTATGTGTTTGTCTGTGTGTGAAGCAGTGAGGGGGTGCTTCACACACACACAAACGCGCACAAACACTAAAGGCGAGAGAGAAAGAGAGAGTGTGTGGGAACTGGCACGGTGTCAAATTACGCGTGTGCACACAACGACGGGCTGAGGGAGAAAATAGATTTTTTAACATTTGTAATGAGACTTTCTTTAACTATACGCGCACACACGTGTTGTAAGAAACAGTACACGCGCGCTGTACAAACGTGCTTACAAACACAAAATAAAATATGTTTTACACACACATGTGGTCAAAGTGTTATAGTAGCAGGGGGAGGCAACTACCCACAATTCCGCAGCGCAAGAGAGAGAAAAAACGTTGGCTCAGTTGTGATCGCGTGACGCTCGGAGGCGCATGTGTGATACATGATGCTCGGTGCTCGTAAACCAAGACTTTTAATCTTGGTTTGAATAAACTCAAGATTTATTAAAAGCGTTCCTACAGTAAACGGCACCATCAACTTTTGTGTTATACTGTGAGCACTTCACAGGCGTTCCTCACCAAATGTAACAGTAGGCAGCTCTTAATGTAATGGTACGCAGCATCATCTATCTGCTGTTGTGCATTTTCTCGGTGATGAGATCGACTCCAAATCTAACATCATTTGACACCAGGGTAAATTCCACAGCAGACACTTTTAGGTTTGATAATATGGGACTTTATTATCAGTGTTTTTCTGTAGCTTCATCTGAGGTCATCTATTAATAGCTCTTAAGGGTCATCATAACAGCTCGTTTCACAGCTTAGTGCATCAGTGGTGAAGTGAACTTTAATGATAACATTTAGTAGTTATTTTAGACTGATCTGTTATTTATTTATTTATTATTTTAACTTTTTAAATAATGCAATGACTTAACTGGAAACAGTGATTTATTGCCACTATTAGGATGTTTACTCTGACATCTCTGCAATTACACTAACTAGCCAAACCAAAGTCAAACTCAAATATCTAGTTTGACCTTGTTTGTATTTGGTGGTAAATTCTCTAGGATCGACTTTTTTTATGTTTAAAGTTTGGAACATAAATAGTAAAATCTACCACAATGTTCATCATGCAGAACCCAGTTGTCCATCAAACATGTTTTATTTGACTGTAACGCTTTTACTCCTTTAAGGAACTTGTTTTACTCTGACACTTAACTTTTTTTTTTTTTTTAAACAAGTAAAGCCAAATATGGTTTTAAAATTCTTAGAAAAAATAAATTTTAAACATCTTATCTAGTTTTTAATAACAAAAATGCTTCTCCATAGAAGCCATAGAAGCTGGCATGGCGTTAAAAAAGAAAGAAAGGAACATGAATAGAAAATATCCATGAATACATTAACCTTGTAATAAATTCAGTTCATTAAGGTAGTCAGCTAACGTAATTTTGACACTAAGTGGCTGAGCCTAACTAGACCTGACCAATTGATGTAACCCCACATCACAAATCTGTCTCGAAAGGCTTGTATAGTGGTCACTGTGCATAATGGGTGCATCGTTTCATGGGCTTCCTTTCTTTCCCCGACACCCCATCACACTTGCATATGACAAATTTATGCTTCTTGGCAAGTTTAAGCCTTTTCGTAGTCTAACATGTAGTTAAGGCCAGACAGTGCTATTTAGTCCCAATCCTTGGTTATTACAATATGCCTGTAAATGCTCTTTTACTATTAAACTTGCATTTTTCTGGATTTTTATCTGACCACATTTCATCTGCTGAGCTGATGGTTTAGCACTATTCTTCAAGGATTTCATTCCAGTAATTTCAGAAGTATCTTTTTTTTTTTGTTTCTTGTTACTTGTTTTCGTCTTCTTCTTTTTTTTTGCAAGGCAGCGTATGTTTAGTGTAAATTCAAGTTGGCGAACTAGAAATCATAGTATTCCTCACTTTTGCACTATGCACTTTGCACTATTATATATAACATTCAGGGAGCATACCTTTTGATTTCACCTTGTTTTTCAGAGAAATTAAAACATATTAAGTGAATGTATGTACAGTGGTTTAAAGATCTCCAGAATATATTTGTTTGTCCTACAGTGTTGCATCAGAGGCAGTTTGAAGACCATATCCCTGGCTGCATGTCACAGCCTGATTTGATGTGATTTGACACACATCTCATCACCTGTTACTTTATTATTTCACTTTGTTGATGAATTTTATATTTGTTGGATTGGGCTTAACCTAACCCCATATCTTTCATGTTCACAGACACCTGACGCCTTTATGCATCCCATCTGTGGATGGGTACCATGAATTTTGAAGAACCAAATGTGGAGAGGGCTGTTCTCTCATGGTCCAGATTTGCTTCAGCTGGACAGACGGCCCTCAAGGAGGCTTTGAAGGTCTTCAATCCCATTTCCCAAGACCTCTCTGAGACAGAGAGGCAAATGGTATCTTTTCTTCAGGCATTAAAAGATGAAGGACGTAAACCAGTTGTGCTAAGAAGCAAAGATGTTTATGGATACAGGTCTTGCACAGCACAACCTTTCACAGCAGAGATTGGCAATAAGATTCCAAGAGTACAAAAACCTTGTAAAAAACGAGGACGAAAGACTTGGATAAAGAACAAGGATGTCAGTTCCTCAGTTTTTGGTACAAGCACCAAGGCCATCCTACAAAACCAGCCCAAGATTCTACTAACCAACCTTTCAGTAGATACTCTCAAGCAGACTGTTTCACCCAAACCATCAGTGCCGATTCCAAGTTCTGTTCAAGTGCAGCAGTGCCTGAAATTAACAAACATAAAGGGTGTTACTGGGGGCCATACTGCAAGGCTGCAAATTCACTTTGGTGTGGACTCGCAAAGCACAATTAGTCCCAGTGTCCAGCGCCCACCAACTCTCTCTGGGATACCACATTCTCCTTCAGAAAACATCACTCAAATGTCAAGTGTAGTAGCTTTGGACAAAAAAAGAGTTTTGTCATGTCCAGTTAAAGTGGATGATGCCCTTATTGGAGATTCTGCCCCAATCGTTTGTCAAAATGGTATTAGTCTGAAAGAGGGTAAAAAGGTCCAGATAATAACAGGCAAATCTGGTGTGATGAGCAATGGTTTGAATTGTAAGGACAGTGAATCAATGAGGAGGCTGAACTGCCAGGGTTTGAGCTGGTCTCAGCCAGCACTCGTCACAAACGGCCAAGACGTGTCTAAACTGAATGGAAATAGTCTTCAGTGGAAAGTCATCAAAGTGGATGAGTCTGTCACTGATGAGGAGGTGAGGAAAGAGGCTCAGAAAATCTTGCGGGTCAATTTGTCACCGGTGATACAGATTCATCCACTTGTACACTCTGTATAGACTAGAGACTTTTATATCCACATATACTATTAGAATTTCTTATACCGGGGTGTTACTTGGATCAAAACATGATGATTTCTGTCTGAGTGGGAGTTTTGTCAAAATATGAATTTTCGCACGTATGACCAACTTTGGTGATCCAAAGAGGGAAATTCAATTAGATTTTTTTCTGTTACAGGTGTTTTTTTTTTTTGTTTGTTTTTTATATATATGAATTTTTTGATTTTAATAAACTATGACCACATTATCACTATGCAGAGGCTCCCCAAGAAACAAAATGTTCAAATGAATCGACTTTCTAATTGAGACTCCTTGTGACAGATGGATTAGAGGGATGGCGCATTCTAATTTGTTTTATTTCAGAAATGCCTTGGTTATGTTTTTATTTGTTCCCTGCATATGTCTGTAGGTATAGGCTGCATAACATTTTAAGTTTAATGCTCAAGGGGGTATGGTTATGTTTATTCCCTAGCTAGAGTTATAGCCCTGGTTGTCACATTTAGTTTTGCTTGGCCAGCTCCATTGTATGATAAAAAGTTGTATTAAATAAGAGTGGCTCGAGTTGGATGCATTTTTACACAAAAGAACATGAGATTTGATGCTAAATATTAAGTACAGATTTTTTTTTTTGTGTGCCTGCAGAATCGTTTAAAATTCTTTCTGATCTAATATAACAGCTAATTGTCAAGCACTCTTATTTTGAGATCAATCAGAAGGAAAAATCTAAACTCATCTGTGGTCTGTGTTTAAAGAACTAAAGCTGCAGTGTATTTTTCGTGTTCTTTATTTCTGCCTGTAAAAATGCAAGAGTTAGATCTACTGAGAACTTGCTACTAATTTGAATCTTAAGTTAATTACTGTCTAGCTGAGATATGATTTCATCTGAGACACTGATCTGTTCTTCCCTGCTCATCTTCATGCCTCATAAACAGCAACTGGTTTGAGGAGGGAGTAATGATTTTGACCATGATCCGAAAACAAACACGAAGAGCACTAGAGACAGTGCAGGTCAGGACTTAGCCGTGCATAATAACTAATAAAAACCTTAGCCTCTGTATCATTTAATAGAGTTGGAGCACTATACAAAATAAAATGGCCTTTAACACACAAATACAAGTGTATTTGATTCTGTGCTTCTCATTTCTTTTCTTTTTTTTAATGAGAATACACTGGTATTTTGGTGCTCAATGATTACAGTGTTGCCATAGCCACTACATATTAATGTATTAAGTTTCCTGATATTGATCACAAAGGGCCGCATTTTAGCTTTCAATTCTGTTAAACATCCTTCTGGTTCCAATTTTAATTTCTTGTCTGGATGGAATTCAAGCTTGACATCTCAGTAATCGGTGAAAAAGACTTGCAGTTGATTTTACCAAAAACCCTAAATGTTTGGTCTTAAACATCCCAGCAGGTTTTTTTTATTTTATTTATTTTTTGTCCATGTTGTTATGGTGACATCTCACCCCTTTAAAAAAAGACTTTTTTCCCCATAAAATAAATACTGACTGAATTGTTCATTTTGAGGTCATATACATATCTATATTTTTTTTCTCTAATGATTCTCTATATACATAGCTCGAGCTTAGATATGGATGTATTTTTCAAGACTATTGCAGTGTACATGTCAGCAAATGTTCATGATTTTGCAGAATCTAACTGTAAACTCAAATACTGCAGTTTTTGCAGAACACTTAACCTGTGTACAAGTTGAACCATTTCTAATGAGAGTTCAGCCATTCCTCATGACTTTCTTATTGGAGTAATTTTGTGTTGGGAGAAAAGGACATTATGCCAGAAACCACAAAACACTTTTTTGAGGCTATTTCAGTCTGCAACAGAAACCAGTACTGAGACATCCAGAACAACTTCATCTTTTATTACTGACTAATCTTTTTCATTCAGCTGAATCTGTGACCTTGAACTGTAAAATGTCAGTGTTGTATCCTTAGTTAATATTAAGAAGTTGTGAATTAAAGTATTTAAAAATGGCTGGTATTAATTTCTTTATTTTAAGGTGTGTGTGTGTGTGTGTGTGTGTCTGTGTCTAATGGAGGATTGCCCTCTTAGAACTCAACACTTGATGTATGTTTCAAGTAAACTACTGTGGAAATTTGTAAGAGTTATCTATTTCCATACATACTGTTATGTGGTATGTCCAACTCTTATCAAGTTTTACTTTCTCATCGGTCATGTGGAAGGCCCGGTTTCAATTCCCACCCAGTTCCCACACCCCGCCCACTGGATGCAGTGCTGGTCCCAAGCCTTAATGGGACAAAATAAATTTGAAAACCAAAAAAAAGGATAAGGTGAGGGTTGCATGCCAGAAAGGTAATTCACCGTAAAACCTGTGCAGAATAAAAAGTTGGGTGCTGATTGGATGGTCTGCTGCCGTGACCCCTTGAAAGGAGCAACCAAACGAATTCCATGTCTTTTTGGTTCAGTTGAACCTTTTGGACAAATGTTGTTCATCCATGGAAGTTAAATTCCTCCTGGATAAATCCACATCAACCGTCCCGATTTTAAATACTGTACTAAGTCTTAATTATTTGTAGCATGGAATCCTCAAGATGTTGGGAACCTTCCTGACATAATTGCATCTATACAAGTCCTGCAGATTTTTATACTCTAGGAAATTAAGTTTCATCAGACCAGGCTATGATTTTCCAGTAACTAACTGTCCTGTTTTTGTGAACCTGTGCCCACTGGAGCCTCACTTTTTTCTGTTTTTGGTTTATAGAAGTTAAATCCATCATGGTGGTTTGCTGTTGTAGCCAATCTGCCTCAAGGTTTGAAGTGTATTGAAGTCTGCTTCTCTGCTGTATCCTTCTGTAAGGTGAACCAGTCAGGCTATTCTCTGATGACTTATCAACAAAGTTTATTCCCCCCTCTCATCCCAGGTGATATGCAGTTATTGAAAATCACCATTTATGGCACTAACATTTATGCCACACTCAAAATCAGACATAAAATTTTCCCCTATTCTCATGGTTAATGTAAACAATTTATAGCAAACCTGCTGGACATTATTTGTGTGATTTTATACATTGCACTGCTCACAAAAGATTGGATGATAAGATAAATGCATGTAGTACTAGGTGTAGGTGTTCTTTACCCAAGTGCTCAACGAGTGCATATTAGCATACAGTTGTTTGTACAGATGCTCATGCTTCCTTTATTTGTTTGGAAATTGCTCCTAACCAAGGAGTTCCATGGGGAGCAGAACTCATCAAACATTTGATTTTCGTACTAAGAAAACTTTCTACCTTGATGGTATCCAAGCACTAGATTATATAGAAAGATAAAGGTAGTTTTTACTCTCGTAACTGCACAATTATCTGCACAATCAAAAGTCCTGGTTTGACTTGAATACCTCTCACAGAACATAGTAATTTTCATTATTTAAAAAATCCACAGTATGAGGTTGTATCAAAACGTTTCAAGACAAGTTTTGCAACAACAGAGAGCGACACAAGGCTGTACACAGTCACAGGGAGCACTGACCTTCATAAGTCAGTGTGGCAAAAAACATTGTCCTGTGTACATCGGGAGCAGTGCAACTGGTGCTATTCTGACCACGTGCATTACCAAGTCTGCGATTTTATTGTGGACAGCCGAATGACTGTGAAACTGGGCAAATATGCCACAGAGATGTTTGACATGATTTGACAAGTTTATGGCGATGCTTAAGCGATTTGTTCAAGGTGTTTTCAGTGGCATTCACACTTCAAGAATGGAAGAACTTCACTGGAAGTCAATGAGAGATCAGGAACCCCTTCAACGAACTCAACCCCCCAGAACGTCAAAACCACCTGGCAACTTGGACATGATTGTTGGAGAACAATCCACAACATTGCTGCCATTGTCAATGTGTCATTTGAGCATCCACAGTGTTGCTGCCAAGGTTGTCCCCAGGTTGGTGACCCAGCAGCAGAAGGAACATTGTATCGAATTCTGCCAAGAACTCTGTCAGCGTACCATGGTGAACCAACCTTCATGTCGAGGATCATTACCAGTAATGAAACGTATGGGTGTATGGTTACGACCTTGAGACGAAGCAAATGTTTTCACAGCGAAAGAGCTTATCATGTCTATGACCGAAAAAGGCGAGGCAGGTCGTGCATACAGTACATGCTCATCATCTTTTTCGACATTTATGGCAAAAGTGATCGGATCTATGACTTAGTCTTATATGATATACTACCTCGTATTACCATGTGTTGTCAATCTCTGGGTAGAATAAGAACTCTGCTTCGCACCTTCTTCCTCTTGTGCTAACTCCAAGTCCATGTTGACAAAGTTTTATGTCACTGAGGAGACATACAAATATTTTGTCACCTTTATCAACTAATTCAGTTCTCATCATCTAGTTCTAGTACAAAAGTAAAACTGCTGAGCTGTCTAAATAAACCTCATGGTTTTGGAAATTATTCATAACTAAAATATAGCTTAGTTTTGTTTACAGATTGTCATCGAAAAATTGTACAGGAAGGGACCCATCATTTGAAAATATAAATTCTTCTTTAATAATGTAAGTTCAGTCGAGCATGTTTCATCTTAAAATAGTTTAAAAAGTGTTTCAGGTTTTGCATATTTCAGGAATCCTCCAAAGAGAATTGTGTTCTCCAGTGCATTACTAGAAGGTGTAAAGAAAAAGATATTCTAGTGTAAACTAAGACAATTCTAGTGGAGCATTTTGCTGAACAACTAAGCAGTAGCCATGGAAAGAGTGTTCTTATCACACACTTTGAACATCATTTTGGCCTCTTAATACTTAGTAATTGCAGTAAAAAGGCAGATATGCTCAATAACGAATATGGAAAAAATGGGATATTAAAAACCTTAAAAGAACTTGTGTGCGCAGTAGCACAGTAATTCACTACTGAATACAGACCATCACCCAAATGATATAAAAAATATATAAAATCCAGTTTTCAATAAATAAATGCATTTTTTTTTAATTAATTATTTTCTAAATAAACAATTCTGCCACTCTCTAGTCTTTGGTTGCTTTGTAAGGTTTGGTTGCTAAGCAACATTGATGGCAAATATTTGCCATGGCAAAGATTAGAATATACTATGGAGAGAACAAATGTAATGGTTTTATTTTTCAAAACCTGACCTATTAAAACAGAAGTCAATTACTGTAATGCCATCATCATTGGGTGTTTACACATCTATCTACCTACCTACCTACCTATCTACCTATCTATCTATCTATCTATCTATCTATCAATCAATCAATCAATCATCTAAATTATTTTACTTTTGTAATTAAATCCTGGAAATGATAAGTGAACTCTGACCACAAAAAGCTTTTGTTTATTAGCTAAATGCAGGTAGGACTTAAAGCTGTTAGAGAACAAAATGAAAAAACGGCTTGTCATAGCACTGGTTGGGCAAGTGTGCTACTTGTACAAACACTCTATGCATTATAACTAAGACGGCATTCTTCTGATTCTGGCTCGTCCTTTGTAATGACAACTGTGCCATTTTACACGATGAGTGTCTGAATGCAAGTTCCCCATTTCACTGGAGCCACTAATTTGGATTTGTCACTTCTATCATTCCTGAACTGTCATTAATTAGTATTGCAGCTTTGTTATGAACATATACAGTAGATAGCTTTCTTGATAGTGTGAATGCAGTGTTTACAATATTATTTACAGGGTAAATTGTACCGTAATAGCCTAGGCCTGTACTTGTGGCAATAGTTATGTATGTTTTAATCATAAATGCACTTGGGTTTCTACAATGCTATTGTTGTTTCTTTGCATGTTGTCTACACACCCAAAAATATGCTTTACACCATTTTTGTTAGTCACTGTTTTCATTACACATCATTAATCATTCACTGGGCTGTAAACAGTGTGATTGTAGCGTGCTTGTGTAAATCATAAGCTGTTTGAATTGCTGGCTTAATATTTGGCTTAGAAGTATTGATTAATCTGTGGGTTTTGCATCTCAGCGGGGGGGGGGAGCAGAAGAACTGGGGGATGGGCTTTGTGCGTGAGAACCCTAGAGCATGGCTGAACGGAATTTATTGGATTCTTGTCTGCTGCTGGGTCCTAAAGGCCTATGAATTTCACAACCCTTTGTGCCATAAAATTCCTCACCTTCAGCCAATAGCATCCACACTTGAAAATTAATTTACAGTCTGGACGTTTTTAACATGTTGCTTATGGGACAGTAATTTATCTGAGCAGGTTGTTTGCTACATGGGGACTGTAGGTTTCTTGTTCCAGTGAAAAAAATGTAAAAAAATTTATGGACAAATTATAATAACGAACAAAGGGAAATGTCGTTTGTCTTCTTTCCCATTGTCCAATATTATCTTTATGTTTGTGTTTCTGTCAAATATTGTTTTTTTTTTTAGTTACGCCAGAAAAGAAAATTCTTCAAATAAATCAGAGAATCAATTAAAACGGGAGCAGATGTGCCAATTTATGTCGGCTGCATATAAAAACACCATAGCAACCGCCACAAATTAGTTTAACTTGAGAAATGTCACAAAGACATTGATTTTTTTTTCTTCTGTGTCTATACCTGATGAATCTCTTTTACTGGATATTTACATTTTCTATTTCTGTTGCTACCATTAAATGAAGGTTTCCAGCAAACAGTCATGAAAATAGCTTTTCTAGCCCTGGTCCTTGGTCTGGTTAAAGTGATGCACACCCCTTAAACCTTAGGAAACATGGTTGAGTGTTTTAATCAATAACTTGTAGCAGGGAGTAAAATTAAGCTGCCTGGCTTAAAATACTGTGTAAGTGCCAAGTAAAGAAATCAAAGCATGTGTGATAAGTGTCACAATTATTTGTGTATATTCATTTCCACACATTAAGAAAGGTCATGCACATAAAGACTGGGACAGTACTAAGAAGACAGTGGAGAAACCATGACAACCAGCTGTACATTATATAAATATTAAAGCGGTTTGTCTGTTTGCACCCTGATGAGACTAGCCAGACAGCAGCTATCGGCTATTTACACCCTCCCCCCCTAAGAGAGAGAGGGAAAAAAACATCATGATGTAAGTAGATTCTATGTGCCTAAACACAGGCACAAAATAAGGCGGTAGCCAAGTGCCTCAATGTCAAATAGGTATACAAATAATTAATAATTCACATAAATAATTTCACATAAATAATTAAATGGTAGGCAAAATTAGACACTAAAGGCTACTTCTTCCAACAATGTTATGCTTATTTGTCGAATTCAAACTGGTCCAAAAGGGCTATTCATGAGGCTATTCCACTCAAGGTGCAAATAACATTGTTGCCAGTCAGTAAAGTCTACTGTATTAGCAGACAATGTATAAAAAAATGAGTTAAAGAAATTCATGTCTATCACTTTTGTATTTAAAATGTATACTATTTCTGTTGTCTTAAAATACACTGCCCTGTTATATGTATTTATTATTAGATCATCTTTACTACACAGTTGTTTAGTCCTAGTCCTATGAAATTATCACATTGTACATACAGAAATGCTGTGATTTCTACTGTCAAATTTTATGAACTTCACCAAACATTTAATGGACCTTCAACCTAAAGTTATTCATGATTTTTTATGACAACATTTCTCCCACAAAGTTTACAGTATACTCCCATATACCTCCAGGTTTTAATAATGCACTGGCCAACAGTAATGGTAGCAATCCCTTTACTTGTTTTGCTTTGCTTGATGGAGGCCAATAATCTGACCCTTCTGAAACACAGTACCATCTTTTCCATGACCACATGATACTGTGGCATGGTTGTTTACAAAAAAAATTGGATGCTACTCACTTCAATAATTCGGAGTAAAGGAACTGTTGCCAACTGTTTAATCACTGCAGTAATTATCCAATCAAAGGCTCAAGAGTATTTGCTTATTTAACTTTAAATGGTTTGTTTGTTTTGTCGGTCTGTGTAGTTAGAGATATTCACAGTAATTTAATTTTAAGGATTGACTATCCAGACATATTCATTCCTACTTTTAATTTGACTAGCGATATGGTGGGAGGAAAAACTTACCGTACCCTTAAAAATGTGAAACCACCAGTTCTTTTATTGCTAGGCACTGAAGACGTTTTGGTTTAAGATCAATATTTTAGCTTTCATTTACTTCTATTTATATCTAGATTTATTAAACAACTTAAACCAAGGCATCTTTTTTTAAAAACGTAGTACTTGATTGCATAACTTACTTACATTAAGCCAGCAGCCAACTGTCATCATCAACTTTTAGTCATCATCAACAGTGTATGTTGGGTCATTGTCTTGCTGCGTGATATAGATCCTCCCAAAAACAATACTGCACCTCTCTTTACATTGGCAGACAGAATGTTTCTGTACACTTCTGACTTCATTCTACCACTATTAACATGATGACATCATGTTCCAAAATTCTAGCCGAAGCCAGAACTGATGAACTCATATATTTTGGATCATGAGCAGATTCTTTTTTTTTTTTTTTTCCTCCACACTTTGACTTTCCATCACATTGATGCAGGTTAATATTTGTTTGAAAAAATGTATCTCTGCATTTCTTTGCAAATTCCAACCTGGGGATGAGTTTGCACCTTGCATATTGCCTGTATGGTGTGTATATTTCTGCTGTGAAAGTTGTGTTTGAATGGTAAATTGCTATGCCTTCAACAATGCTCTGTGGAGATTTCTTCACAGCTCTCACAAGCCCTTTGTCATCCATTACTGTTGTTTTTCTTGGTTAACCTGTTTGGTGTCCGGTTTTCAGCACACCAGTATTTCCTTTCTTTTTCAGAAGATTTAGATTTTTTTTTTTTGTATTATCTCATTATCTCCAGTACTTATGCAAAGGCTTTGATCATTTTTCCCTTTTTTCTCAGGTAAAATGCTTTGCTATTCTCCTATGGACAGCTTTCTGGGCTTCATGTTGGTCTATCCTTTTTTAACAACAAATATCTTCAAATATCTTTACGGTCTGAACAAACCAAGAATTGACATTTAGAGTTATATTTTTCTTTGAACAATCAATTAAACAGGACACACCAGGGCAACACCTTTCAGTCACAATCTTTTTAATCACTTAAAAAAAAATGAGTGCCAAATTGTAAGCTGTTTAATCCAGATGTAAAAATAAGAAAATGAAAGCTGGAGGGTGAAATGATCGATCGTCTCATTCATATTTTGATGTAAAAACAAAATGTATGCTAAAATACATATAACCGGGCTGGCCATTCTAAAATTTTCACAGGGGCCTTTAAGGAATATCAAGGCAGTCTTTAAATAAAGTTATTATTGTGATTAACCTACCATATATAGTGACCATTTTTCTGCAACCAGAGTTGTTTTATTGCTAAAACATAAAAACTATACTAATTTTGTTTTTTAAAGTATTTAAAAGTGTCTTCAACCTGACAAGGTGAGGAGATATGTATTCTATAAAAGACATCTAACCTATGAATCTAATCTACAGTCATACATTAAAATACAGACTTCATAGTAGAGCCGCCAAGACAAATCACAAAAGAAAAACCTCACAGGTAAGATTGCATTTTGTGTGGAATGACTAACATATTTAAAGCATCCTTATTAAGTTACAAAGGAAAACCTAACACCATGCAAAACCTGCTTAATTCAAACTGAGAAAGAAGCAGATTAAAAAGGACTGCTTTAAAGAAAACAAAATATATTGTTTGTAGTGGTGCATTTTAGGAATTCATTCTTATATACGTCAAATGCAAGATGTTTATTTAACTTTAAACATTATTATTAATAATAAATACAATATGATATCCCACCATTGTTTCTGGTTCCATTAAGAAGTGCTGTAAGGTTGCAAATGAAGGGAGAGGTAAGGTTTTGAGGTGATCTTAAAAAAAAGTTAACATAAATTATTTCATTTTTGATATACAGTTACAACATTATTGGGATCCAGGCATCAAAGGTGCTGGAGACATGAAACTGGACTCCTCCTGTTAATCAGCCAACTCACATTTACTCAATGGTGCCACCATAATTAATTTCCCCCTGTTTCTGTCAGCCCTTCCATTTGGCTCTGTCCGTGTAGTATGAAAGTCCTGGAAATCTATTCATACGATTTTGGTGAATCTTTATAAAAAATAGCTTGACAATACACAGAAGAGTCTGATCATTATCAATTATTTAAAACATGTTTTAAATATCAACAATATAGCTTTCACATGTAAATGAGTTTTAGTGGGGTGAAGCGTAATCAGTGATTGGGTGCATTGATTTGCACTCAACCTTGAAAAATAACTCTTACATTCAGTACAGCATTCTGAAGATCTATACAGTTAGTGGTGATAGATATCTATGGGGTGGAGTTAATTTTGTTGTGTGACAAACAACTGTTTCTCAGCAACAGATCAGGCTGAAAATGTTTATACTGCATCTCTAATCTAAACTAATTTCTAAATGTATCTTTGATGATGACCTGATTGCTTAGAAAATATGGCCATCATCACCCACTGAGCTTTTAGCAGGCATTTAACAGGGTCAACGGTAATGAAAGATTTTTGGTCACGTTTTTTGTGCAGAAAAACAAATAGTTCTGTTGCACAATTATGTATACAATGGGCATGAGCTGTGGGTAGTGACCGAAAGAACAAGATCGCGAATACAAGCGGCCGAAATGAGTTTCTTCCGCAGGGTGTCTGGGCTCTCCCTTAGAGATAGGGTGAGAAGCTCAGTCATCCGGGAGGGGCTCAGAGTAGAGCCG
>JAQMYK010000016.1:10761364-10772932 GCA_030014345.1 Clarias buthupogon
TCAAAATTAAGATGTGTTTTTGGCAATAACGAAATTAAAATAAAGGCTCCGCGGGATTTGCTTCGCCACTTCCCTCCGCAATCCGGCCTCAACGCGATGGTGAACGGCAGCTGAAATTTAATAAAAGAATAATGCCAACATTAGCCTATGTACATGGTCAAAACTTTCCCATACCGCAGACTTTGCTTTAGTTGCTGGTGCAACCAAAACGTAATCGCTGTCGGGTCCTGTCGGGTCCCGTCGGGTTCGGGCAAAGATCTTCAGCTCTAACAATCTGAACAATACTTCAGATTGAAACACGACTGCCACCTACAGGTAATGAAGGGCATTTTCACAGCTTGCCGCGGCAAGTCGCGGGATCCCTTTTCTCGAAACGTGCGTTCTTAATGGCCAGATCTGTATATGTTTTATAACTGCACTGGGACATTTCAAGGTGTGCATCACTCCGCTTGTGTGTTCCCCATGTAAACTATTTCAACTTCTTCCTATATCAAAATGTTATCAGCCACCATGGCAATCAATACTCATCAGCAATACATACTTTATTTTGTTTGCTATAGACTTGCAATATCGCGATTATCTTCTGACAACAGCACATACTGTGTTTATTTATTTCATAAATATTGCACACTCCCCTACATTATTTCCTACCACACATCTCTACTCACCCACCACTCTGAAGTACTGGTCAAACAGTCCCACATTTACAGTCTGGAGCTCGTTCAGCTTCATCGCAAAGCAAAAAGAGATGAGGAAATCGGCATCCTTGTGGTCTGACGGGTGCCAACTCCACATCACTGCATGAAGAAATGGTTTTGTGGTCATTTGTATGTTTCTGAGTTTCAGTTCATAATTTGTGTGCAGATTATTTGTGGAAACTGGGAATAATCCATGAAATAATCAGAATTATTCATCAGCAGAGCCCTGAATTTCAAGATGACTACATTTAATGTCTAAGTGTAATGTCTAAATCAACACAATCAAATAGTGTCAAATTCTCAAATATTAGCGTTGTTAGTGCCACTGATGGTGGCTTCGAACTCTATATCATACAAAACAGAACATTATTAGGAGCCATTATTCAGTCACAAGTGATTTGTGCAATTTATACGCTCAAGAATTTTGATAGATACTTTTTTTTTGTGTAATTTGACCCCTGTACACGTTTTTACAATGCAGCCCTAAAGTGTAGACTTTCAGGTGTAATTCAAGACATTTAATAAAAAATAATGCATTAACCATTTAAGAAAATACAAAAGTACCTCCATTGAGGCATGCTCAAAAGTAAACAATCTAAAAATTCCCTCCCCCCCGGATTTTCTTCCTAATTTCGTTGTGTCCAATTCCTCTCCGTCACTAGGGGGCTTCCACATTAAGGCTACTACTATACTTCGGGAGGGCCGAAGACTATCACTTGCTTCCTCCAAACCACGTGACGCCAGCCGACCACATCTTTTCGAACTGCTCGCTCACGCACCCTTGGGGGCAGTTTAACACATTCGGAGAACAGACATTTAGGAAAGTTCAATTTCTTTGACTTGGGGTGCTTTCACAGCACATTTTAAGTCAATATCCACATATGAAATCAGTTTTGCAGCATTCAACTGAATGTGTGCACAAAGTATAGCTCTATAATATTTTAGAATTCATCCTGCTACTTCTATCAGCAGTCAGATCATAGATAAACGCCAGCACCCCAGACGTGGAACATAAGCCTTCCTTATATTTTTCCGATAGGTCTGTTTTTTTTTTGTGTTTTTTTTCCAGCCTAATGATGGCCTCCTGCACTTTCATTAATACCTTTTATTAATCTTTGTATGAACAGCAGGTGTACCAAATGCAAATTCAACACAGGGAATCAATGCCAGACCTTTTATCTCGTTAATTTGTTGTGAATTAAGCAACTGTAATATTATATTCATCATTTATTCTTTCTCGTTTTTTTTGTTTGATATATGTAGACAACCAAGTAAAACTCTGGCCACTCACAAGCTTGATCGCTGAGCGCGGACGCAGCATCATCCAGGATAAAGTAAACAGCTTTGGTAGACAGCATAACACAGGCGGTCAACTCCACATCAGGGGATTTGTAGAAAAGCACAGATGTCCAAAGCATGTGCTTTAGCTCTTCATTCTCCACCTTGATGAACAAACACAACATTTTCCTTTGCAACGTAGTCGGTGTGGTGACATATACTGTAGTAAGGATACATATTATAATTTTGACATTCACCACAAATTAACAAACTGTTTTTTGTAATGTCATAGCTATTTATGTCTCAAACAATAAACATTAAAATCAAGCCATGCACAAACTGGAACCAGGCTTGCTTTAAGTAATATACACTGCATAGCATACCTCTGCAATGTTGTCATGGAAGAAAATTAGAACCTCCTCGCCCCTCAATAAGGACAGGTGACGCAGGGCTGAAGACAGCGATAGGTGGGACGGACACTGGTTTTCATCTGACAGCTGCTGGATTAGCGAGTCTCCAGGGTTGACCAGAGACAAGGTTAAATGGGGTTTCTGTGAGTCCTGAGGAACACTTCAAATAAAAATAAACCCTGGTTAGACCAAAAGAGGATGGCGATTCTAATCATTTAGAAACACATGAAAGTACATAATTCATTCTCACTTTATCTTAATAGTTTGTCCAGCAGATGGTACTACATAGCATTGACAAATGGTAGAAGCCAAAATGTACGTACTATAACTGCGAAACCATGAATCTACGTCACAGTCTAGACACGTTAATTCATATCCATCCATCATTTATCACCTCCTAGTCTTAACCGAAGTCAGAGATATGATTCTGCTGATAGAGCTGAGTGCATAACTGTATACCTCTCAAATTGTGTTAGGTCCTATCATTCTCACAAGCCACCTTTTAGAGTTTTCTGATATTGTCTGAAATTTTCAATGCTTCTATTGGTCCTCTGTCATATGTCTTCAAACATTGTGCTTCCTCATTCACATTTTTGGTAATACTTCCAATGGTTCAGAACATGTGCTTCCTATAGTCTGTTTTTGGGTGTCAATATTACATCATCTCTTTGTTCTCCTTGGAACATGTTAAATGGCTTTTATACTGGCTCTTATTAAATGGCTGATAAACATGACAACTATTTCCTTACCTCTTTTTCCCTGTAGCTTTGCTAGGACTTGTGCTGTTTTCCGTCAGTTGGTGTTTACTCGTCTGCAAAAGTGTGATGGTCTTGATGGTTTGAAGGCTGGCACGGAACTGAGCAAACTGCTTCAGAAACAGAAACTTGTCGTGGGGGAGAGCAAAAATGACAGCTAGGTGTTCATGCCCTGCCATGAGCTCTAAAACATGGCCATTACAAAAACAATGGGTGGCTGAACTGCTTTGTCCAGTTTGACTCTTCTTGGGGTTCAGTAAGGTAGATGCCAGTGGAATTCTGGTTAACTTGGCACAGGAACGTATGCAATTTCCGTTGGGTTTTGATGCCATGCCAATGAAATCAACCTTGAGCACGCAGAGATGTTGTGCTGTGAGGAACAAAAGTAATGGGATGGAAGTGTGGCTTTCATATACTGGAGATAAGATGTCAGAGGGAATAGAGCTGTTTTGACTTTGTGGGGGCAATGACGCATGGTCTAGAATGTGAGCTATGTATCCACCTTTTACTCCGCTATCACTCCCTTCGATTTCCCAGGAATTTAGAAACTGCTGAATAAACAACTGGATGGTAGACTGCTCACTCATACTTTCACTTTGTGCATTATCTAGAAGCAAGTTTACATGGGAATGGATCTCCTTCAAATGTTGTCCATCTGAGAAAAAGAACCATCGCATGGTGCTAGACTTCGTTCTTAAGGAGACGCAAGTGTCTGGAACGTCAAACCGAAATGCCTCGATGTCTGAATATGGCACCATCAGTGCTACTTTAATACTGTCCATTAGCTCATCCAAGTTATGTGGTTTCTCTTTGGACCGTGTCTGAAAAACCACCAGTGCGTTATCCGTTGCAGCCAAACAGCACGGTATCTGATTCAGACCTCCATCTTGGCCCACACTGATGCAGTGAGACCACACTATCAGTCTCATCTGAACGCTCGAGCTTTCCACATTCTCAGATTCATTATCCAGAAGTGTGGAAGAGGAAGAACAACCCATGATCTCATCATTGTGATCTGGGCCCATCTCAAAGTAACTGCCTCCAGAGTCAGGGCTGCCCTGCTCAGTCACATCCACAGAGGAGGTCCTGCATTCAATGGATGTTTTATTCTCCAAATCTTTTTGCCAGATTAAATCAGAAAGCCGGGTAATGAAGTCCAAATTGGTGGTGGTGTAGGACAAATAACAGAAGGGTAGTACAGGTGTGGAGCATCTGCTGGTCCAGGATTCCTGGTTTTCTTCACAGTAAAAGCAGCTAAGGGACATAAAGGCATGTTTGAATTAACAAATGGAGACACAAAAACAAGCACAATTACTACATTTTTGGGGAGTTTTACCATCTTGCATCATGTATTTAACAAACTGTATTAGTAAATATTTGTGTATTTATTTGTTCATACTTTTGTACATCCATGGTCAACACGACAATGTTTAATACTGAACTAAAGGTAAGTAAAGTTTGTTTGTCCCATATATGCTGCGAATATATTTCCAAAAGCATGTTGACAGCTGACCATCACACCCATATGTGCTTTTTGAACATTCCAGATTTATTCTGCTCTTCGGCCCCCCTTTGCTGTTAATATTTTCAATGATAACCTCCACTCATTGTATACAACGGTGTGCTTTAAAAAAATCTAGTGAGCCATCATCATATAGGAGTGATGGAGAGATATCCACAAACGTTTGGCTAAATAGGTCATTGCTGCTATTGTAATTATGGGCTTTACTGATATGTCAACAGAAAGTTCACATTTTGCAGCTACTACTGTCTAACACTTGCCATATAATTAATAGGCTAATGCATTAGTGCATTAGTTTCCTTAACCTCATTAGGTGAAAGCCTTGGCTAACTCAACACCCTATAAACTATTATAGTCTAAGCCACCACATGATTGGCAAAAACAAAATATTCTGTTCAATTTTTTTTTATAAAAATACAGTCGCATTACCCATGGAATCCAAAGCACTCAACATTCATAACAATAAGAGCTTCATTGTTTCTGGAGCCGTTACAGCTTTCCTTCTTCTCTCTATTCACCTGCATTTTATTTTCAATACATTTTAACATTATTTTGCTCTATAATATTGTTCAGCTCACGGACATCTGTGAGAGATATTGAGTGGTTATTATGTTCTGCTACATTCTGTAGTGATCTGTTTTACAGCACACTGTACTGCTGCTATAATTCACATTTACAGTTTGCACATTACCACACTTTTAAAACTACTAAAACACTTACTGCACACTTGAGTATCTGCAATGAAAAAATTGCCTTGAACATGGTTTCAAATCTTTATGATGGTTGTCAAATATCAAATTTCCCATTAGATTCATCAAATTTTGTGATTGCGTTTAAAGTGGAATCATCATGTAAAAACAAGTGCATGGAAAAATGTGTAGTTATTGTGTAGAAACCATGACATTATGTTATAGCTGTTTTTTATTATTACATACAGTGAATTCCTAGTTTATAATTTTATCATTAGGGTAAGGGGTGGTAAAAAATAAAATAAAAAAAAGTCTATATATAAAAATTTATCTGGTACAGAAATCCAGAGGAAATCTTGCAATGAATAAAACTCTGAAGGGACATGAGGAGAGGAAGCAGACCCAAAAAGGAAACTTCTTCTCTGTAAATCTGGATAAATATTTACTGTACTGTGCATCATGCAGAGAAGATGCAAACAGCATTTGATGTTTGGGAGGATATTCAGTATGATCTTAATTCTACGTGTCTAGATTTATTGATCAGACTATGAAAACCACTGTTTTCTACAACTGCTTCAAACTATAAAATAACAATCCCATTACTAATAGTTTCTCCCCCATGTTTCTCCCTATTTTTTTTGGTCAATTCCCACCCACTAACTAAGCATCCCCTACTGTATCAACAAATGGCTACTAACCACCAATCAGAGAGGATGAAGGTTTTCACATGCTTCCTCGTGACATTTTTTTAAACCTGCTGCTCATGCAACGTCAGACTGCAGCTCTACACACTCTGAGAAAAAGTGCCATTGTTGTTTACTGAACAATCTAATCTAAACCTTCCCAAGAGAGGAAGGGGCGAGGCAAATCTTTACTCTCAGCATTCATATCAGAACATAGGGCATCAAAAGAGTGTTTGAGGATTGTTTACACACTCTAAAAAAAATCTAACTTGCTTGAATTACACCTCATAACTCTATTAGTCTTTATATTATCAAGGAGTGATATCAAAAGCTTGGGAAAAAAACATGGAGGGAAGTATTCATGTATACACATTCTTTTTATGTTTTGACGAAAGCTTCAGGAGCGGTTACGTGTTGATGTGATTTTATCAGTCAGCATGTTTACATATATTCTTATATGATTTCCACATGATTTACGAAGATGTGTAAACAGTATAAAATCCCTCTTAGAAATCTTAGTCCAATAATGAACATATCTGTTAATCCGAGCTGCTGGAACTCCTCGTCTCGATAGTAGTAATTTTCCGAGCATAATTAATAATAAATAATTTTATCAGTATAATTTTTGACAGGTCAAAAAACCATGTATTTAGAAAAATACAAGAAGGCTGATTAGTGATTAGAACTTTAGCATCAGATTACATTAGTGCTGATTGTTAGGTACTTTTTTTTTTGCAATTATGACATAATATTTCTATATATTATTGTACTTAAAGTAAGGCACACAAATCTAAATTTAAAACAAAAACTGACCCTGAACTTTCATGCTTCTGCTCAGAATTGATCTCAGAAGTTGAACAGGTTGTAAGTTGAGTCCTCACCTGTAATAAACCAAACACAGGCAAATGTTTTTTCACTGCTGCAGTGTTGGACAAAATGTTTCCACAATGTTTTTAATCATGGACAGATATACATACAGACATACTGTATTCATACATACAAACACAAAAACACACACAAATTGAAAACGGAAAGGAAAATGGCATAGCCACGCTTTGCATTCGGGCAACGTAATATCATACTGCAGTGGTATTGTACATTTGTACACTCGCTGCACTATGGACAGAAACTGAAGTATCATGTAGAGTAATCCCTATGGACTAGTCAATGATGTTAATACAGTAGCTCGCCGAAATCAAACGTGTCTGGATGCTAATGGTGGCAACTTTGAGCACCTAATGTGATTGCATAATTAAAACATGACTGACAGCTACAAATTTATATAAATTATTCTTTTAAACAACCATTTTGAGACACAAGTGGTGTCTGTGACTGAGGAATCGGAAGCCATGCTGTCTTCACTGAGCTTGTCAAAGCCTTTTACTGCGAATGGATGAAGTGTATAAATATTACAGCACAGTGGTGTGTACTGGAGGGAGAATTGAGCACCATGGGTGTATTACTTTCAGTTTTTTTTTTTGTTTTTTTTTCAGTGGACAAGAAGATATAACCAGAAAAAGACTATGAGAAAGAAAACAAACCCTACCTCCTACTGGCTTCTGGAAAAGTTTAGTATTTGGTATGCTTGTTAAAAAATAACCTACCTTACAGCTGTGCATCTCAGCTCACTGCTGTAACTATAGCACATGTTCCTGAATCTCACCACAGGCTGGACTACAGTGACACATATTGGTAACCGACAACCTCTACAAAATGGATATACAGGTGAATTAGCTAGATTAAAAGCCTTATCAGGAGAGGATACGGACAATTCCAACTTCGTGGGAATTCACGTGCTTATT
Organism: Clarias buthupogon; assembly: GCA_030014345.1. Taxonomy (NCBI): domain Eukaryota; kingdom Metazoa; phylum Chordata; class Actinopteri; order Siluriformes; family Clariidae; genus Clarias; species Clarias buthupogon. Next base: position 10,769,202 of record JAQMYK010000016.1, read on the forward strand.
TATTTAACTTTTTCTGTATTCACTAAATTCTACTAACAGATTCAACTAAAATGTCCCACTAATACCAAGCCAAACATAAATGCTGGTTGTGATGGGACTGTAATTGACTCACATAAAAAACGATTCAAATTCAATTACAAATTTATTTGTAGTTAATCGACTGATAATTCTCCTCACCTGAGGTGTGGCCTCACAGGCTGTGGGGAAGTCATTACAGCATCGCTGGGTAAGTGTAGAATCCACATGAGTCAATATCTCTTTGGTAAGAAAGGCATCGTCTTTGCAGGCTATTTCTGGAAAAAGGACAGCAGTGATTTTATTTACCCAACAGAGGTGGAGAACTAAATAAAATCACACAGCAAATCAATGGTATAGCGAGGGGTACAGTTATGAAAAAAGAAAATTTTTATACCGATACATCAACGCATCTGTAGACACACGCACACACATTTCATGGATGCTCATATAAAGGTAGGCAGGCAAAGTGAATCAATATAAATCGATGCATTTAATTATATCAATGGCACGAAATAGCTTTTTATTATAGGTTTTTTTATGTATTTTTTGTTGTAAACCACATCAGAGTCACAGATAAAACCTAAAAAAATAAAAACCTAACATTTAGCATACAACAAAAGTCTACCACATACAACACCTGTCCTGGAGCAACTAAGACAAAATAGTATAACTAAAAAGAAAAAATATATATAATATATAAATACAATTTTGTCAATTTTTCCAGCTTCATGTTTCCTACACCATTCACAGAGGGGTTTCCATGCGTCTTAAAATCCCTCTATAGATCCCTTCATAGAATTAGCACATCTTCTCAAGTGGTACATGATGCCCAATGTCTCTAATCCTATGACCATATGTCGGAGGTAAAGAGTCTTTCCATATAAGTAGAATAAGAAAAGAAGGCAAGAAAGGAGGCAAAGTTGGAAGCCAATTTGTAAATATCTATAAAAGTCCTATAAAAGTCTACAAAATGTTAAGTTATCTGTTCAAATGTAAGCGAAGTTGAAATCAATATACACATCATTATATAACGAGGTAATTCCTTGATTGACTATATTGTCAATGGCATTATATAATCAATGACGGATGGAACAGATGTTTTTTTTAATACTGGTGCAAAAAGTAAAAAGGCATCAAGGAGGCAATTGCCATCTCAATTAATGCCAACTTTTGAATGCATGTAATATGACAAGGTTTGGTGTGAAGTTGCACAATTGCTAGCTTTGTACATGATGTACAATAATCTGATGGTTTACAAAAAAGAAATGGTGGATGGATGCCTTCTCCCAAGTCCTTCTTTAGCCAATTCTTTTGCTGACCAGAGATTATATTTATGTATAATTCATACCTCCAGATATTCACAATTTCTTGTGATTAATCCTATAAGGGGCTAAAGAAAAATAATTATTTGGGAACACTGTGCCAATTGGCATTAGTTCACTTTTCTGATGATTGACTTTATATCCTGATATTTCACCCAACTCAGTCAGCATGTCATCAGCATATAATCACACATTTTCCTTTTAGATCCTCTCAAAGCTATGGCTCGTGGCTCTATCGCTACAACAACAAAAAAGCCTGGATAAGGGACATACTTGTCTTGTACAGTATATCCCCTTTTTTGAGTTACAACGTGGCACATTTCATATAGCACCCTGATCCATGACATGAACACAGTAGGAGGAAGGGAGGTTCACAGGAAAGACTCCTCAAAGACTGATAACAGTAGGGGGGCTCAAAGAAAACTCATCGCAACTTAGAAGGCAAGCATTCAGGTATTTGGGCTTTTAAAATATTTATTGAGTTTGCACGAGTAGAAACTAGAAACACAGACGGTAGAGTTTGGTTGTATAACAGGAATAAGAAGTGATAAAGTCTGAAATAACTACGGTTTCATATTTGTAAGCTTGACAGGATACAAAACCTATAAAGAATTAAGAAGAATTATGCACGGGGGGGGGGGTGTATTTAAAACAGCAAGATGTGGGATTGTGAAATTTTTGAATAATGAGTAATAGCTGATCTGGAGGTGGGAACCTTCTTGGTAGAACTACGGTCCAGGATAGAAGAAAGAGCCCAGCTGAAATCACTCCCACATTTAGGAGATAAGGCACCGTATTGGGCGATTTAGAAAAAAAATAAAGAATATGTGGTCATCCCAGTTAGGTGTGTATGTGCCCTGAATATAAAACCAGTGTCACTGGTCTTCAGTTCACTTCACTGCTAAATATAATAAATTATATACTTTTTTTTTTTAGCGACAAAAAGCATCATTCAGTAATCAAAGGGCAACATGAACCAAAATATAAAAGGTATAGTTGTTGCAGGGGCGTTTATCTTAAGGCAATTTGAGTTCTAGCAAATCACCACCATTAAATGACAAATCACCTTAGGAAAGGACGATTGCAAACTATCCATCATGGGTCTTGAAGCTGCTGGGGGAAAATAAATAATAGCTACAAAGCAAACATTTGGGCATTTCTGTGAAAATTTTTCATTTAGTCAGGGGGCTTTCTCACATTCACAAACTTGGAACACGTGCAATCGTCTCGAATGGAAATTTTCAACAGTTCTTGGTCACCTTCTTGGTGACATCACATGCCTTAAACCTACAAACTGGCTACACATTACCAATGGAATGTTATGACATACTTATGATCACAAATCTACTACAAACCATGACAAACTTCACTTATCTTCTACAAAATATACACATTTTACCTATTACCAACATCTCACCTGTTAACAGTGACCAGGATACCCAGTGTTTTGGATTCCTGTGACTGTAGGTTCATAGCTTCTGTCACGCACTTCTGTAATAACATCACCATACTGAGTATAGTATCTATTAGAGCATCTTATTTAGTACTTTACTCCACAGGGTCGGATTTAGCTATTTTAGCATGTTGATCCAGAAGCGACAACTCTATGATCCATAAAAAAAGAGCCACAAAACTATGCAGTTTCCAAACCACCTACAAAATGCTTAAATCCAAGACAACCATATCAAACTCTGATGATCTCATAAAAATTTCATACGATTTTCCCTGATACGACTGACCCCATGAAAGCATATGAGATGGAGAAAGAGGCAGAGCTTCCAGGTGGTGCCAGTTAATATCAAACAGCATGAGTTATATTCATTCAAAACACATCCACAATTATTTTCAGTTACGTACATACTGATCAGCCATAACATCAACACTACATAACATTAACACATTAACACTGACTATCAATTACTGTATATACCAGTAAAACTAGTGACAGGACCATAAGCACCCATGGCTTCAGACCAAAGGCCAGCCCTTCTGTTCCGATCCCACAGAAAAGCCATTGCAAAACAAATCGCAGGAAAATGCTAATGCTAACCACGACAGAAAGGCACCAGAACACCCGGCGCACTGCAGCACCAAAGGAACCTTTTAACCAAACAGAACTGTATCTCAGTGCCTCAACGTTGTCCTAGAGTGTGTTCATAAAACTTGTCATGTGTGCATTCCAAGGTGTCGAATTAGCAGGTTTCTATTTTATTTACATTCTGCAGTCACAAAGAAGAACATTCTATCCCATGATATTCGTGTCCGTGCAGCCCTGAGAGTCCTGAATTGAAGATGTAATACCACATCAGGCCAGAAGAGGTCACACAAAACACCTAAGAATTGAAAATGTATCTGCTCATTTGTTGCTCAGGGAAATGTAAAAAAGATCTG
>JAQMYK010000016.1:10796790-10808473 GCA_030014345.1 Clarias buthupogon
TTGGATTTTTACAACATTATTGTTGAAATACACAGTCCTGAAAAAGGGGCGTTTCTTTTTTTGCTGAGTATATAAATCAAACGACAACTCATTAGTACCTCTTTGTGCATCTTTCATGTCAGTGATTCTCAAAACAGGGCCACCCTACCCTTCATGTCCTGTGTATAAAAGGAAAAAAAAAATAACTGGGCTGTGTAGTAGTGCCCTAGGGTTTTCTAAATAAAATTAGACTAAGCTTCCACAGTTCGCAAGTGTACTAAATGATGCAGAGCAAAATAACGTGTCCAATTTGTTGGCCAATAAACTCAGGGAAACCGGTATAACTGATTATATTTACTTAGGTCAAAAATCATGATCACAATCTGATTGACAGAGCTATGCTGTGTCTGTATAAAGAGCAACAGTGGGTAATGTGTTTTTTTTTTGTTTTTTTGGAGTGAGGAAAGGGAAGCCTTCGTTAAGCACTTGTGCCACATGTAGTATTATAAGTAATGTCAATATTTATGATACATTAATAACACTTTATATATGCCCTGCGGTGGATTGGCGCCCTGTCCAGGGTGTACACTGCCTCGTGCCCGAAAGCCTCCTGGGATGGGCTCCAGGCCCCCCGCGGCCCTGATCACAGGATAAAGCGGTATAGAAGATGAATGAATGAATGAATATGTTTAAATGAGCCCTATAACCAAAGGTCACATTTGTCACGTGCTGTTAGATGCTTATCAGATGCACCAAAGACGGGTATTTAGCAAGTCTATGGATTATTTGCTTCTTGTTTTTGACATTCAGTTTCATAAATTTAGGAGGTTAAATGTGAGAAATAATTTAATGACAGATAAGGAAACTAATTTCAGATGTATGTTGATTCATAATACTATGGCTGGTTTAGCTTTATTAGGTCAGTGGTAGCTCAGAAGGTAATGTTGTTATGTAGTAATTGTAGTCATTGTTTGACCCTGCGTAAAGTCTGAAAAATATTTATTTAGCATTACAAAAATCTTACCTAAGCAGGCATAATCTTTACACTATTTAAATAAATTTTATTGTTGAATTTACAAATTAGACAACTTTAACTGCTGGATCCGGCTGGGCATTGAGTACTGTTGTTTCCACTTGCTCAGTTCGTGCATGCATAATCACTTCTCGAGGATCATGTACAAAAAAATGGCAAAAAGTTTTGCATTTTCCTTTGAGAATTCCCTAGTTTTAGCCATTTTGTGTGCAAAGGTGGACACCACAGCTTCGGAAAGTAAACTCCTGCCACATATTTGTTCAGTTTGTTCTGTCTGTTAACTAAATCACCTGATTCTAATTAGCACAACTGTTCTATTTAGTAACGTCATCTGTTTCATGCACAGGGAGAACTATAACGTATCGCATATGTTGTCTTAATGTTGTTGTAGGTCTTTCGGCTGCTCCCGGCAAGGGGTCGCCACAGCGGAATATCCAGTCCGCACAACAACTTGGCACAGGTTTTACGCCGGATGCCCTTCCTGACGCAACCCTCCCATTTTATCTGGGCTTGGGACCGGCACTGGCTGGGAATCGAACCCGGGCCTTCCGCATGGCAGGCGAAACACCTACCACTGAGCCACCAGTGCCCTATATGTTAATACTTTATTGTATATCTGCAATGCAACAGCACAGCTCGATCTCAAATATTTATTGGATGAACAGTATAAAAGTGATAAAACATATGAAAAAATTTAAATATTAAAAAGCATAAATTCATGAAAACACAAAAAGCCCAATGTAACAGCCTTGTACATTTGCCTGTTTTATTTCAAATTTTAAATTTTATTCATCAAACAGACAACAGTGAAAGCAGTTGAAGTGAGGCAGTGAAATGCTTACACAAGAAAAGAATGTAAAATACAAAATCTACAATATGTAGTAATTTTGTTACAGTAAAATAGAGTATTAACTAGAAATACTGTATATAAAATATGAAAGGTATGAACTGTGTAAATAAACTGTATAAAGTATATGGAATGTGCAATGTGTGCACTGTGCAAACAGTAGAATGGGTGGTCATGGAGTGTGAAAAGCGATCACGAGCAGCAGTGGCACTATCCATCTTTAAAGTCATAGTTAGTCCTCATTTATGTATAAATAAAACCAGAAATGTTCAACATACAGTATGTGTCCTGTGCAATGTGCAAATGTGCAGTGTGGTTGATATTGTGGTGTGCTCCAACACATGTGTGAAGGAAACATAGCAAGTCCAATCAATGTGAACTTTTGAAGTTTTGTGGAGGGAGATTAAGATGGTTAAGATTGTTTTCAGGAGTTGGGCTTGAGTTCCAGTGAGAGGAACTCTTAATGCTTCAGTGTACCAAGACATTTTGAACAATTTCATGCTCCCAACTTTGTGGGAACAGTTGGGGATGGTCTCTTCCTGTGCACCAATGCACCAAGTTAGGGTGTTTGTTTTTTTTAATACTGGCAAGTAATTAACGTGTTAATTTGGCAAGTTAATTTAACATGTAAACTACTAAAGAAGGGCATGACCTGATTTTCTACATATTAAACTGCCTATCATAGTGATTAGCACTGTGGCCTCAAGCCACTTGGTTCGAAGGGTTTGGTTCCCACCTTGAATGTTCTCCCTGTGCTTGGTGGGTTTTCATATGTTATATCAGGGAGTTCTGAATTGCCACTGTGGCCTCTGGATTGCTAAGGGATCAATTGATAAAGCTAAAAATGTGTTAAACGAGTGTTTGTTTAATTTATATTTAAAAAATATTATTTCTTTAAGGCTGATTTTTTAAACATGATTTAAATTAAATTACTTTGACAATGTACTGCATGCTATATTAAGAACATTTTCCACAAGTGCCTTAAACCTTATGGTTCACACACACATGTAAGTCAACAGTATGTTGGAAGAGATTCTGACAATGCAAATTAAACCCAATGTTTGTTTATTGTCAAGCGGATAGGCTGGACTGGGGTGGAATTTGGCTCAGCACATACAACACGTCACATAACACAGTCTGATATTTGATAAAAATCGGGTCATCCTGCCAATACACACTTGCTCTGACATGTCACAAAGCTTTCCTTTTATAGGTGTGCCACATCAAAACAGTCCTTCCTAACATGTTGTAATTACGCACAAGTGATGAGTTGAAATTCACTGGTTTAAGCTGCCCTGAACTTAGTTAAATACATTTGATGGTGGTTAAAGTCACATTTTGGGCTGAATATGAATATGAATATGAATCACATGTGTGGTTTCAGAATTTGCTGCTGAAGCAACAGTACAAATGAGGAACATTGAATTATGTAATTTGTCTTCATGTGTTATACCAAAATCCATGTGATTTTACTACATGTTTATTTGATACAACTTAAGAAGTAATATGTTCTTACCAATATTTGCTACCTTAACATTTAGTATTGATCACATAATAGCATGACTTTATTGAACAATATCAACTGACAAATGTAACTTGCAGACTCAGACTTTATGTTCACATCAAACATCATAATGGGTAAAATGTAATTTCAATTACTTCGAATGTGGCATAGCTGTTAGATTGAGTATTCCTGAAATGTCAGATTTCCTGGGAATTTCAGGCAAACCAGCTCTCAGAGCTTGCAAAAACGGTACGAAAAACAAAAAACGTGCAATAAGCAGCAGTTTTGGGGGCCAAATAATTAGAATGGTTTAACGAAAATGACCAGCTTAATTACAATAGACAAGAAGGTTGTGGTAATGCAAATGAGAACATGTGATGAACAGAAAAGCAACTCAAAATGTACAACACAGAAAGAAATGTTAGAAACAAATGGCTTTGAAATGTGTTAGAAAATATAAGGTACTACTGTAGGTAGTACAAGAACACTGTTGAGTTTGTAGAAATATTTAAAAGGTTAAAGCTAAAGATAATCTGATCAGCTTTAATGTAATCAGTGATATATTTTTTTCAGGTTGAAGGCCATGTACATGTCTACCTGTCTTTCTGTACATCAGAACTCTCTGCCTAACTGATTAATACAAAGAAATAACATTTTGTAAGGTTGAGTATCTAACGCCTTGTTTACGCGAAATTGTACTTCTTTCGTCGTCAGCCTAATACACACCCTGTTCGGTAATTGGAGAGTGAATCACAGATAGGAAATTAAAAAAATGGATCAGATAAAGAATAAGTTTGGTCTTAAAACAACTAGCGTGTTAAAAGTCATTTAAACCACTTTAGCGCTGTTATTTCACCGTTGAAAATATTAAGTAATCCCTGGGAAAATATTCAGTTTAGTTTTTCTAATTAATATGTATTGATAGCTTATTAGTAGCTTATTTTAAAGTAGATTATTAAATCCAGCACATAACTGTTCATTGTCCATAACATCGCTTTTACTCAACATGATTGATTTCACTCATGGTGCAGTTAAACGTCAGGCAGATATGTAAGTACTGCAAAAGTTCCAATAAATTCTGTCCAGCAATCGATTTAAGATGAGCAAAACTAATTAGAGGCAAGTAGTAGGTAATTCATGTTTATCATGTTAACTCGTGTTGTCACTGTGTTCAGATTCAATTCAATTCAATTCAATTTTATTTATATAGTGCTTTTAACAATGGTCATTGTCTCAAAGCAGCTTCACAAAAGTTAAAAGAAAATTTGAAAAGAAAATTTATGGAAATGTGTATTTGTGAGAAAAATGTGTCTAGATAATAATGTGATTGTTTCCGATGAGCAAGCCAAGGGTGAAGGTGACAGTGGCAAGGAAAAACTCCCTGAGATGACAATAGGAAGAAACCTTAAGAGGAACCAGATTCAATAGGGAACCCATCCTCATTTAGGTGAAATAGGCCTAAATCCTGACTGATACTCCCAGGGACCTGTAAGTGATATGTCTGTTCAGTAATCTATTCTTGATTCTATACATTTTTGGCAAGAATTTGCAAAAGGCCTAAGTATGGGTGTGATCTTCAGGTGCCCACATATGTTCGGCCGTACAGTATATGTATTTGTGACAAATAAATAAAAAAAAAATGGAAAAATGCTCCAGAAATCCGAGGTCAGTGTTTTGATCCCTGTGACATGATGAATTTTTTAAATATGCGCTGAATTGTAGCATACATGCCTTTTAATCCATGAACATACTGATTTAAAACATGTCAAACAATGATAAACATCTTTGTCAGTTTGTAACTGTACATTTGTAACCCTGGAAAATGTTAAGAAAATAAATCTGGGAAATGGCAGCAGTGTTAGTATGGTGGGTGATCCCAGGCTCAAATGGTTCCTCAACTTCAGCTATAGTACCTCGCTCCAATTAATCACTTACTTGGAAAGAGAGAAATCCAAGCCATTAAAACTCCTGCAAACGTCAGATCATACAGATTGCATGCAAAACAATACAAAACCCCTGCACCATTTTGTAGCTCCAATGCACACCTCTAGTCTAATGACAAACGTCCTGAAAAGAATGCGAATAGTGTGTCTTCTAGTTATATCTGTATCACTAAAGTTTATCTACGCTTAGCTATTATTGTAACTCTTACATACGCATTACTAAACATTGATGACTAAAGAAATTCTTATGCAACCCTGTATAAAGAGTTTCAAGTGTTGAATTAATTAATGGTATTGACGTCACAGTTGGATATTAACAGGATGTTTAAAATGATTAAATTAGGCCTCTGGCTGTTGATCATCTAAAAAAAAAAAAATGAATCAGACAAACAAACAGTGTAAAACAGCACTACTGAGTTTTTACCAAAAACTGTCTAAAAACTGGTTGTAACATGCTCTTACTATCAGACAGGTTAATCTTCAAGGAACTATTTAACTAAAAAACAACACCAGGACAAATCCCGCTAACCCAGATGTACTCGTTCAAAAATGACATGCATGGTGTTTGCTTGTTTAGTCTTTCAGTACAAGGCTACTCTAGAAAAGCTTGTGCAAATTGCAAGTCTAAATCACTCACAATCAGACTGCATGAAGATGTTGAAGATTTTAAAGAGACTTGTTTGTGTGATTTGCATAATTTGTACTTTGATACAGTTTTATATAACAATAGACAAGAGACAGCGTGAATGTGTATTCTTTTCAGGTGTACCCTGCCTCGTGCCCGAAGTCTCCAGGCCCCCCGTGACACTGTATACAGAATAAAGCGATATAGAGACAAGAGATGATCTATATCTAAAGATAAGACTAGTGACATATTGTCTGTGCTTTTCTAATTTATTATTACCTATTGACCTTTTGCACCTGACGTCACACAGTCTGTAGTAGTCCTGCCCATTTATGAATGTCAAATGTGACGTTACTTACTGGATGCTGATGCCAAAACTAACATACAAACCCATCTGCTAACATTATATCATCTTAAACAACACTTTGTCTCCTTAGTAATTTCTCTGAACACATTCTGAATTGACCCTGAATATTTTGTGTTATGATTCATCGCTAACACAAGATACACAAGCTAACACAGCTGACTAGCTTCTAACACAATGCTCAATCCCTCTCTAACCCCTGATTCTACAACCTACGTAGGAATGAGTTTACCATTTTATGCTATTTGGGATTGAACCCTGGTTATTAACTAATAGCTATTAATTATAAAGTTGAAATGTCAGTATTAACCTTTTGTAGACACATGACTACCAAGACGCCAGTTACAAAAGCAAAAGTACTGTTAACCGATATTAAGCTACTATATAGTTTTGTTGTTAATTGCGTTCGATTTAAGATGAAAATCCGAGAGGAATCAAAGTTTTGTACACTGTCTGAGGAAACTTTTTATCACGTTATGATGAATCAAACTTACTGAACATAACATACTGTGTATGAAAATAATCAGCAGAACAGAAGCAATCAGTTGCTAAGTTACTCTTTTATCTGTGTGACAAAGCATCAGGTAATCTAGTTTGTCAACGGTGTTAAACCTTAGCCAGAAAGTGCTGGTGTGGTTGTAGGCTTTCATTCCAAACAAGCAGAGGCAACACCTGATAGTCTATTGAAAACCAAGACGGACTAATTAAAGAGGTGGAAGCACTTCTGCTTGGTTGGAATGAAAGCCTGCACACCGGCCCTCTCTGGATAAGGTTTGACACCCCTGTAGTAGGTAATCAGGTAATCATTAGATATCTTTTTTTTTAATTATTTTTGGCTCTAAAATTAAACTCAAACATAATTATAAAAGAAAATAGTACCTAGTACCCCTACAGTATGTCAGCTATCGGTTCTTCCGCCATACACTGTTGTGACTGACGTCATGGTAGGTCTATAGCCTGTGGAAAATTAGTCTCTAAACATGTCTTGACATGTTGTGACTGATTCACTCTTTTTGTAATGAGGAAAACTGTGGTAAATTATTTCAAGCCAAAATAACGAGTATTGAATAAGGGATATTTTGACATAGAGATTACCATGGAACAGAATACAGAATATGGCCATATGTACTTTTGGAATATCTAATTACAGAGCTTTTCACTGAGGTTTAGGTCTCTGGAGTTTGCTTGGACCTCCAAGGTCAGGGTTTGATTCCCTGCCTGCATGTTCTTATACAGTCTGCATGTTCTCCCAGTGCTTGGTGGGTTTCCTCTGGGTACTCTGGTTTACTCCCACAGTCCAAAATGTAGATTAAGCTTATTGCCATTCCCAAACTGCCTGTAGTATGTGAATGAGCTTGTGTGTATATGTGTGCCCGCAATGGATTGGCACCCCATCCAGGGTGTATCCCCCTCATATTCTAAGCCTACTGGGATAGGCTCCAGGCCCCAGTGACCCTGTATATAGGATAAAGCGGTATAGACAATAAGAGAGAGTGAGTGAGTGAGTTTGCTTGGTGCACAGGGACATTGTGCTCCTGAGAACAGGTTTGGGCCCATTCCAATGCAGGTAATATAGTGTTATTTCACAATTACATTCTGTGTACTTCTTTTTACCAACAATTTGGTGATGGCTCACATGTGGGTGTGATGGTCAGGTGTCCACATACTTTTGGCCATATAGTGTACAGTACATGAAGTTGCACTTTTTATCATTATTCTTTTCATGATTTTTGATCTTTTGTTGTGGGCAGCCTGTTTACAGCTTTACAAAGTCTCCACAAAGCCTATCTTTTATCATTTCTGATATACTGTACGACGCAACAGTGGCTGCCTTCGAAGGTCAGTCGGAAAAATACTCCATCATGCCACTCCACCAGCGCACAGGTACAGACATGAAACATATGCACGCACCACAAACAAACTTTAAATCTAGTAAATAACTCAAATTATAAAATAATTATCTTATTACCTTATTATTATTTTTAAACCTATCGATGCAGATATTTTTCATACTGTTATACTGTATGAGTCAGCAATTGGCACTACTGACCTTAATTTTTTAAATAGATAGGCTTAAAGACTTACTTATTTATAAAGAAAACATTTCTTTTTATATACAAGTTTTGGCCTGCATGCCCATATGCTTGCACAATCACCTCCTTTAACAAACAGGCTAACCTGGGTTTAATCAAAGGACCCCTTTTATCCTGGCCCCAAGGCTCACAAACAGCTGGTCAATGATTCACCAACTGGTCATCTCAACATGGAGCTCGAAAGCCATCACTGAACACAAGGCCAGGCCCATCAACAGGAGCAGATAGATTGAAAGAGTTATTAATATTCTGATTCTGACTTCCATCAAGCTCACAAGACAATCTTCATGTGTTTGAATACGCTGTGGATGAGTCATGTGACTGTTTTCGCAATAGGGCTCCTACATGCAAGATCAACAGTTTTGCAGCTGTGACTGCTCACCTGCTGTTGGAACTGTTGTCCAGCAACCAATAATCCAGATAAGGCAATACACACAACAGACCATGGTGTTGCAGAGACTATAAGGCAACTCGCACACAACTCTATCACCCTGGCCGACAAAGCAACCCAATGCCGCACTGTTAATGTGAATGCAGAGAAATCAACTGTATTACACAGCAACCGAAATGTGAAAATATGCTGCATCTTCCGGATTCGTTGTCCCAATCAGTTGTGAAAGTACGTTAACACCCTGATCTGACTAATTATTTTAGTGTTCTGGGTTGGTTTACTGGCACCCAGTGCTATTTTCTCTCCAAAATCTAGAGTGACACCTTCTCCAAATAATGGAAGTTATTATAACAGCAAGGTGAAACAATTTCATATGTTTTTGGAATGGGATGTTTAACAAGAACATATCAGTGTGATAGTCAGGCCTACACATCTTTTTGGTCGTATATGCAAAGGTAAAAGATGTTTAAAATTCATGCTGGTACTATGTAGCTAAAAAGCAAAGCTCAATAAACCATGAAGGTGGTGGACAGTCCTGAAAATCTCATAGGATTCTTTTTATCTCTCCACTTATTCCGCTTTAGAATACCCTCAACGGTTCCTAAAATAAACAAATGAAGAAAAGCCTATTTGAATCCCAAATAGCATAAAATAGAAAGCTAGCACATTCTATAGTGTATAGAGTCCCTTTTCCACACACCAAGCAATACCCCTGTTCAGGGGTTAGAGAGGGATTTGGGATTCAGCCTTGTGTTAGAAGCTAGTTAGATTTATAGCTTGCATTAGCTGTGAATCTGTCCTCAATAACCGTCTGGTTTGGCTCAGCTACGAAAGCAGACATCAGAAGGCTACAAAGGACAGTTCGGACTGCTGAAAGAATTATTGGCACTTCCCTGTCCACGCTGCAAGAACTGTATATATCCAGAGTGAAGAAAAGGGCTCAGAATATCACTTTGGACCCCTCACACCCAAGTCACCTTCTATTTGAACCGTCGGGTCGACGCTACAGAGCACCGAACACCAGGACAGCCAGGCACAAAAAACAGTTTTTTTCCCCAGGCAATCTACCTCATGAACAGTTAAACATCAATAAATATATGTGCAATATTGTGTACAATATCACAGATATTTATGTAACTTATTTAAAAGTATCTCACACCCTACTCCATTTGATGTCAACTTGTTTTTTTTTTTTGTGTCGTGCTGTTTTGTCTTGTCATTTGTTTTGTTCTGGAAGCTCTGCCACTAAAACAAGTTCCTTGTAGGTGCAAGCGTACTTGGCAATAAAACTCTTTCTAATACTGATTCTGAACAAAGTGGTGAAGTAAGTCCCAATGAACCTTTCAGCGGATTAGCGGAAGCTTGCATTAACAACTTGCAGTAATGAAAGATTGAAACACAACATGGATGGTTTAAGGCAATTCGCAATGACATACAGTAGAAGCAATTATACTTCTTACACTATTAAGAAGATGTTTTAGATGACATACCATTTGAATATGTTTTCCTGCTGAAAATGCTTGGAATATGGTTTTTGGCAGGCAGTGGCTCTCCCCTCTTTCCGGTACTGCATAATATGACTGAATCTTTAAGTGGTTCGCAGTACTGGACTGTACCTGCCAACTTTCACTACTTCATGTATAAATGTATTGTATAAAGTGCAGACAGGCACACAAAGGCATAGTGGATAGCCTCACACTGCCCAGGTTGGGGGTTCAAATCTGCCTCATGCCATGAGTTCCAGGCACGTGACACTACGATCCTAAATGAATGAATGAAAACGTGTGGACCTTTCATGTTTGGTTTACAGATTCATAGTTCATTTAAATTGTATTGTCAATTGGTTTATAAATGTATATATTTATAAATCATGTTTAAACTCATATGTAAATCTATAGAAATATTATTACTTTCATAAACCTAAGAAAAATAACTTATGCTTGCCTCACGTTACACCCATCGAGTGCAGCACATACCCCTCCACTGACTTCTTATAGCTTTTTGCCATAAGAAAAACAGATTAAGGGGCAAAGCCTGTACAGCGTCAAACAAATGCTTGTTGATTTGGGGAAACGTAACATTTGGTTTTGGTGCCAAGTATTTAATAGGAAGCACACACTTTAGGATACAAGTTTAAAGGGGCAGAGTTATTACAAAAACAAAGAGAGGATAGAAAATTGCTCACTACCATACTACATAATACATGAAAATAGTATCTTTTGTGGAAGTATGTGGCTTACACTTATGAGGACCACTGACGAAATAATTCATGTTGCTAATGAATGCTATGTCCACAGATAAACCTAGTTCTTAACCTAACCTCGAATTTTCAATAGGAAACCTTTTCTTTTAAAAATAAATAAAAAAGATAATTAAAAGATAAATAATCTTACAAGGTCAAAACTGTCAGATATTCCTAGCCTTGTGGGGGACATTTGGTCCTCACCATGATAGAAAAACACACACGCATGCACTCACACCCACCCACACAAACACACACTCACACACATAGGCAACCAATCAGAGAGGAAAACGCCTTCTAAAGCACTACTGACGACAGCTTGCATATTAGAATCGGCCCTATCGTGCTGACACTTGTGTTATCCGATCCTTCAGCTTGAATATAAACTTGTACATGGGTCACAGCTATTGCTGAATTCAGAACTTAATAGGGAGGGCTCATGGAAAAGGGTGGGGGTAAAAAAATGAGGCTCTAAAGGTGGAAAAGTACAGGCATGCAAGAGAAGCTGTTGTTGTAAAAGCAGGACAGGCGCATGGTTGCAGACCTGTTGCACAACCTCTTTTCTGTCATGCTTAACTATAGCAGCAGATGTCAACACAGTTGTTTCAGTGTGGATGGACGGATAGTTTGCACTTGATATACTGTCTCAGTGTGTATTATAA
>JAQMYK010000016.1:10815491-10826349 GCA_030014345.1 Clarias buthupogon
TTTCAGAGGAGGATTGCAAATCCAGGGAAAAAATGTTTACCTTTGTTCAATTAATTACTGAAATTATTTTGGTTTAATTTTTATTTTGACATTTTTGGGACAAGCGTGAATTATTATTTATTATTTATTCACTTATGATGTAGTTTTCACCATGGAAAAAAAATAAAACTGTTAGCACAATTAACATTTTCCTTTAGTTAAAAAATAAACATTGGTTGGTGTCCATATACTTTTGAAATTGTACATTTGGAAATTGAAAGACAATGTCGCGATATTCCTAATGACCTATTTCATGATGTTTGCGAATCTCTTGGTGTGCGTTATCAGCGTTGACTGAACAATAATGGTCATCAATTTGAACATTTACGAACATGATTCTTCAATTTCATTTGTCTTCTGTATTTCGAACCTATTCCATTTCACTCTATGTTCATAAATAATATTTTTCTCGTCATTTGAAGTGTGAGTAAATTTTTTTGAGACACCCTGTATTATGTTAAAACGATAGTTTGTTTTTTTCCCCAAAATCTATTTTAATCATAATTGATGCTCTTACCATACAATACAAAAGTATGGGTCGTTAGAAATTTTCCTGCTCTGATCACCGACCATAAAGTTTGTCACCTGGAACCTGTAAGTAAATTTCACAACCCTCGTTCCGTGCAAAAATGCATTCCAAAGTTCAACTAACACTCACATGAAGCTCTGCAGTGTCACTAAGCTCAATCAAAGTTCTTTCTTTTAACACAACTAGCTGTAAGCCTGATTCTGGTGAAAGAAAAGATTTTAATTTGTTCTAAATACACTATAACCTCGAAAGATCCCAATGCGATTTAGCTCAGTGGGACTACAGAAGCTTCATATGAGCCTCAGTTTAACTTTGGAATGCATTTATGCACAGAAACCAGGACTGTGGAATTTGGCCTGGATTACTTTCATTGTCCTCACTTTGCGGGTGTTTGAAAGTTCACAGTCGGTGTGAAGAGCAGGAAAATTTATAACGACCAAGACTTATTGTAAAGTACTTGTAGGCACATCAATTCTGATTTAAGACACTTGAAAAACACTGAATTATACCTTTAAACTCTAAACTCCTCTTGATTTTTGGTATTAATTCTACTGGTATTTATTCGTGGTTTTATTTTTGCCACTTGGAGATCATCTACACATCATGTACAATTCATATCATGTGTCATTAAGCAGTAATTGATCTAGTAATGTGAATGAAAGTCCATGAAGGAAAACTCTCACCCACTATAGGCTTCTTCGTCACTGCATCATCTCCGAAGAAAGAGAATTTAAACCCGCTCGAAGGCTCCGATTCTTGATTAGATAAAAACGAAAAAGAATGCATGTCTTCTTGAGGTGCTTCATCCTTGTTCTCCTCATCATCATCTTGGTCCCATGCAACCACTTCGTCTTGGATTTCTTTTACAGGCCCAAATGCCTCTTTTAGATCCATCGTCACGTCAAAGTAGATGTCCTTAGAAACCTCTGGAAGCTTTGTGGCCTCTTCACGTTTCTTCCTCCTTGCCGATTTGCTATATGGAACGGAAGGTAGGTAGAGACAAAGAGTGATGAACAGAGCATCAATAGAAAAGCATACTGAACTGAGTGGTGCTGAGCTGACCTTTCTTTCTGTGGTGTTTCCGTCTTGGTTTCAAAAGCTGCATGAGTCTCTCTCGATGGATCGTAGTGTAATGCTGAAATGTCCCTGTGCGTGTGACAGACAGAGACTCATTCAGACTTAAATTGTGTTCATGTTAAAAAAACAAACAAAAAAAACTTGTGTAAGTGTAGTGCAGTATAGAACTGCTCTTATTTTCAAGCCAGAATAGCAGAACTCGTACTTAAAGATTTTGCCTTTTGTCGCCCCTTTACTTGCGTCACTCGGCTGAATGCTGATGTTAAGGACACTTTGCAGGATGGACAGATTTTTCTTCTTCTCTTCAACAAGCTCCTGTTCTCCCGGTGCTTGCTGGGGTTCAATATCTAAAATGAATATTTATGCAAAAATAAGCAAGAGAAAAACATTAATTATTACAGCACCACCATCAAAAGCTTATCAGATTGAACAAAACACATCTCTAGCCAGGAGAGACCAAATTTAGCCATGTGGGTATTTTTTTTCTGTAGGTGTATGCAACTAGGCTGAGACATTACATGACAGATAAACTGCCCCCATACAATAGGGGAAAGACTAAGAACAATCAAAGAACAACAAAAAAAAAGAAATAAAAACAGTAGTTATATGTAGAAAACATCATACTAAAAAACAAAGCCTCATTGCTTTACTCTTATGTTATCTATTTAGTACGAAACATGGTTTTGATTTTTAAGAAAAAGTGTTTGGAATTCACATTGCAATTTCACACTTTCATCACTGTGTTGCAATAGTCATACTCATGTTGGAACTGGTGTGGGGTTGTGTTTTAGGCGTTAGCTCGGCCCCTTACATCCAGTGAAAGAAACTTTTAATGCCTCAGGATACCAAGACATTTCGGAAAATTTCATGCTCCCAACTTTGTGGGAACAGCTTGGAGATGGCCCTTTCTGTTCCAACATGACAGCGCACCAGTGCACAAAGCATAAAGACAAGGATGAGGGATTTTGCTGTGGAAGAACGTGACCGGCCTGCACAGAGTCCTGACCTCAACCTGATAGAACGCCTTTGGGATGAATTAGAACCAGCCAGGCTCTCGTCCAAAATCAGTGTCTGACCTCACAAATTCGCTACTGGAAGAATGGTCAAAAATTCCCATAAACACACTCCTAAACCTTGTGGAAAGCCTCCCTAGAAGAGTTGAAGACATTGAAACTTGGAAGAAATTCTCATAACTCAAAGGTTTTACACCTTATCATCATTCACCTGCTTCACAACTGAACTGAACATGTACCTAAATGTTAAAGGTTGCCCAGTCCTTATAACATTAGTTTCCTTACATAAAAACCGAGGGCAGCATTTAAACAATACAAAAATGTAACATTTAATTAAACGAAATAGCTAAATCTTTACTGAGCAGCTCATATCTCAGTTATGTATATGTATAATAATTTGTAAACAAACTTAGCAAAATATTTTCCCCTGCCACAAGGGATGCCAATGTGGAAATAGTTTAGAGTGTACCACCTGTAGGATTATAAAGAAACCGCAATGTTCTGGTGAAGAAACGCAGAGTGCGGTGATCAGTTGCTAGCACGCGTGCATGCACGGCTTCTAATTCATATAGTTTTCATAGAGTTTGGAGAAAAAGGCAGATTGGAAGCTTTTAAATATGAACGACTTTTGATAATGTAATGCCATAAAAATTCGTTTTTGTTGCACCACTTGGAAGCTCATGCACTCGGTGATGAATCGATTACATCCAAGGCTGATTGGTCATGGTTAATCAAGCTGAAAATGTGCCAATTCCAATTAGGTGTCAATGTAGCGATACGCGAGTCGCCACACAGAAGTATTATGATTCATAACTGAATCAATCCCCACAATTTCTTCGCCCCATAGCACTTTCTCTGCTTTTCTCATAGCTACCCTATCTGATTTAGCTACCACTGTACAAGTTCTTTACACAATGACTACTACTTTTGTTTACAAGATTAAGATGATCTGACCTTGCTCCTGTTCTTCTCCATCACTGTCAAGAAACCTGGAATCCATCTGGAATCTTGGATCAGTTCCAAATCTGGACTGCAGCTCCATGAGCTAAAACAGTAACCCTGATGTAAACATGTGTACAGCAGAACACGTATACAGACCATCGTAAAGTTAAATCAACATGTTCAAGTGACCTTCTGTCCAGTTCTGCCTTCAAACTGAGGCTTTATCTTGAAGCGATCTTCATCCGTGCCATCATCATCATCATCATCGTCGTCGTCACCCTCATCTTCACTGCTGTCGAAGAGTTTGCTACCCGCTGGCTTTTTCGATTCCTACACAACCAAGATAAAAGCAGGAATTGACAAACACATGTAATAAATCTACAACGATAATCGGGTAGGACAGTAGGAAAACGATGAACAAACCTCTGACTTTACCTTTTCTTTGAGGGCTTGTTTTTCCTCAGATCCAAATCCATCATCTTCATCTGACTCTTCCTCGAAAAGGCTCGCTTTTTGGGGTTCTATGTTTTTGGTGTCATTAGTAACGTCATCATCAGAATCAAATACAATATGTTTCCCTTTGTTTGCATTCGGTAAATCCTTAAGGAAAAAAAAAGGAATAAATCCATTATTTAAAAAACAATACGCACTAAAAAAATTTCAAAATGTTGTCTCAGTCTCAGACTTTTGAACGTCAAAGGCTGCAATTTGATTGGTTCAAATCAGTGCTTCAGTGTTACAAAGTGATTGTGTGACGCTCTTAGTGGTGAGTAAATGAGATAGTCGTGTGTGTTTAGATGTGTGGTTGCACATCAGTGTTTTATCATATCAGGCTTTCTTGCACAAACAGAAGTCTAGCTTTTGAGACCGCTACTCTTGCAATCATGACAACAGATGTTTTAGTTAAATAGAGTTAGAAGATATCCTCTCGTGACACTAGACGATCGTTGGTGTCTGTGAGGCAACGCAAGCAGAAGTGGACGGATAGTGCTTTCCTGAAAGTGTGTTATGCTGCCACCTTAACGATCTTTGCGCGGATGTTCAAAAATAAGCAGTCAGCTGTCTTCACAAGCCTTAAAGGGAGCCTGTGATGGCCTTCATCATCCTTGTGTGGAAGCGGTTGCGTAATAGAAGAGAGCCGTATGACGGGGAACCGGTCACTTACTTAAAGTAGGATGAAAATCAGGAGGGTGCGATAAGGGGAACAAATAACTATACAAGGGGTGTTCATGTCAGACTGGGACTTTTGACTGTGCAGAACAACAGAACATTTATGCAGTTACCTATTTTTCTATATATAATCCCCCATTACCCGTTTCACTAGTGCTTGGACATCATCAAGGGAATAAAGTTTTCTAAAGATGCCGGAATTTTGATCAGATTGCCTGCTTCATGTCTGAAACGCTTGATCTCCTGGAGCTCGATCTCCATTATTTCCTTTAACGATAAAAAATGGCCTGGTTTGATCAAAGGTGCTCTGTATTCTTTTGTTTTTGCAGGACAATGCATGACCTCATACTGCCCACTGCACTACTTGCAGGAACTCGGCAGGAAGGTCTTGCAACATCCACCCTTGACCCAGTCCTGATCATGGCTGGGAAAACGTTCAACCTTGACAGTATCGAAACACTGGGATAAGTGCATTAGTGTAGCAGGGGATTATATAGAGAAATAAAAGTGAGCTTTTACTTTGATAACTGTTTTCTGTTATTCTGCACAATCAAAAGTCCCAATCTGATTTGAGCACCCTTTGTAGAATTTGAAACTGATCAATTGGGGTCCACACAAGTGGGTGTCACTTTATACACAAATTCAGGACATTTTAAGACGATTTCTAATGTTTTTTTCAAAAATTATTTTGAAAAAATAACAAAATTCTTGCATTCGGTTTCTGGATAGATTTGTTCACATCACCCGATGTGTAAACTGTTCACTCACCACTTTTGAGAGAGCACCCTGTATGAGCTTCTTCTGTTGCTCAGACTCTTTCTGCCTCTGTTCCAAAGCAGCCAGACGCTTCTGATTGTCCTGCTGCTGCTTCACTGGGTCCAAAATAGACTGCTGCAACGGTTTCAGACCTAAAGAAGCGTTTTCATTAATCTGTTGAGAACTAGCCTTTGAGGCTGCATCTGGCTTATTATCCTCCTCCTCCTCATCCTCCTCATCATCATCATCATCCTCCTCATCATCCTCCTCCTCATCACTGCTCATCGCTGATTCGTCTGAGCTATCAGAAGCAGATCTTTCATGTGCCTTCGAGGTTTTGGGTTCTAAAGGCACAGATTGTTCATTCTGCTCTTCATCACTGGATGAACTGCTCCCGGCTAAATCTTTAGTCCGGGCTAATGATGCCACATTTTTAGGCACAGAATGTGTCCTGTCATTTTCTTTTAGGGACGAATTAGGTTTAGAAATGAAATTCTTTGGTTCTTGAGTGATTTCCGTTTCATCACTGGAACAATCCATACAGACCTCTTTCTTGTTTAGAGCACTTGTTAGAGACTCGACTTCATCTTCCAGTCTTAATCTTTTACGTTCCTCACCAAATGCGCAGGTCACTTTTGCAGCCGGTCTCTTGAGTCCACTAGGTCCGGTAGTGCTAACAAAAAGGTCCTTCGTCCCAACAAAAGCAGGAAGACATGACTTTTGGACTTTTGTCTTTTTCACCTCTTTGTCCTCGTCTGGTCCAAAAAGACATGCTAAAATGTCCTCAGGGTTTATGCCCCTTTTTGACGGTGTTCTCTGAGGACCAGGTTTCTGGACAGGAGATACTTTGGGAATGTCTTTCGGTTCTGCCATTCCATCCTCATCATCATCGCTTTCTTCATTCTCTTTATTTTTAACAAGAGCCGCCAAATCTGCTAGTGACAGCTCTAACCTTTGGCAGTTCCCCATCATGGCTTCATATTCAGAATCGATGCTTTCACACGATGATTCCGCCTCATCATCCGACTCTGGTTCAGTAGATCTCTGAATCTTTGTGTTTTTGATTGCGGGCTTCTTCCCATCATTACCTTTGGATGTTTTACTGCCTGTTTCAACTTTGCCGGGGGTTTTGTTCTGGGTCAATATTTCATCGGTGTCTGCTGAATCGTACTCCTCATCGTTCTTTGATGCTTTTGAACCAAGTTGGGCGCTTATTCCGGTTTCCCCTCCGCCCCAGAACATTTTGGATTTCACGACAAAGTCATCACCCACTACCTCCAGGTTTCCTTCATCTTCTGTGGCGACTGTTGCATGATTCCGTGAAAGCTCTTGTGCCACTAGCACCCGGAGTTCGTCCTCAGAGTCCGCATCGCTGTAGAACACGTTCACAGGAGGCTTACGATGTGGGACACTGTGTCTATTCTGCACTGTCGTCCCTCTCGCAGGAGCAGGCGCATAATGAGGAACTGGGCTCAGATCCAAACTCTTTATTGTCTTTGCGGGACGTTTTTTCTGCGGTGGGAACTCGCCTCGTCTTTTCTTGCTGATCTCGTCGTCCCCGCCATCTAACCGCCATGTCAGTTTGGAGACTGGGGTAAAGCCGTCCCCGGTCTCAAGTTTCTTGATGTTGTGGCAGTGCTTTGATGGATCGTACTTGAGGAAGTAGATTTCAGTTAAGACAAATCAACTAGAGTAAGATTTATGTGAAATGACGGAATTAAAGGTCATTAATGAAGAGCAGCCAGAAACTGGTAACTCCACTGTTATTAACTTTTTTTCAGCAAAAATAAGTCTAGTTCTGCTATAAGGATAGACAAGGGGGGAAAAAAAAGACATACTGTATACTGAAATCGCTTTCTCTTACAAATGCACTATTAAAAGTTTGCAACCCCCCGTCAACATTTTAAATGTTTTTCTTTGTACTGTATTAACAAGCCTAAATATTATGATACATACTATACTATCCATCATGAAAAAAATTCTGTGTGTATAAAAATTTCCAGTGTATTGGCTTACATTGTACTGATTGCCATGGCAACAGAAATAATTGGAAAAGGATATCTTGTTTTTGCCTTGACATTTCAGATGAACGACGGGAAGCACTCTTCCAAATTTGCTCACCACCCAATTCTAGGGAAAGAAAAATGAACAATAAAAAGATTACCACATCAATTCTAATGTGTCACTCTGTGTTTAGGTTAGGAAACCACAGCTATTAAGATAATAAGGGCTGCTATTTGAGTTCTGATCCTCCTGGACCATGCACAGATATCACCATGTTACCAGCTACAGATAGTCGTCACCTCACCCGTCTTACTTCCCCCTGCTACAGATTGAAATTATTCAACCAAACAAAAAAACCCAGACCTATGTTTTCATGTTACAGAGAAAACAGAAATGTGTAAAGTCCCCTTAGAAATCCCCCTGGGGGGGGCGACAGATTGTAACTGGGGATGGGAAAACAGATTGAAATTTGAGATATTGTGATACATAAACAACACGATATCTCGTGATGTGTATTGTGGTCTTATTACGTTACAAGTAAATTTTTATATTTGCTGTTATGATACAGAACAGACATGAATGGAGGGTGTTTTTCCTCACCTGTTCCATACTTTGCCGGCAGAGGGCGCATAATTTACTTTTTTTTTTTTTTTTAAACCTTAACAGTATCCTGGTACCTACCATATATATATATTTTTTTTTTTTACAGATACAAATATCTTTACACGTCATTTAATATTGTTTACTAATAGAAATGGTCAGAGTTTTGAGAAATATATGAAACTTGCACTTTGACTTGTATATGTGCTGCATATATATGCGTTTTTCAGTCACTCACTCATCTTCTATACCGCTTATTCTGTATACAGGGTTCGGGGAGGGGGTGCGGGAGGTTCCTTGGAGTCCATACCAGAAGACTTAGGGCACAAGGCAGGGTACACCATGGATGGGGGCGCACACACTACGGGGCAATTAGGGAACCCCAATCAGCCTAATCTGCATGTTTTCGCACACAGGTGGGAGCCGAACCTGGACCCTGGAGGTACCAGGCTAACCACTAAGCCACTGGGTGTTTTGCATGTTTACATAATCAAAACATTGCATGAAAGGGAAAAAGGAATAAAGTGCAGTCATACACTGTCGACACTGAACTCTGAATTGGATTATATTTGTATCAAAATAAGTCAAGACAAGAGCATACGGTCTTATCCCTAATTCTGACCATTTGAAAACACTCACACTGGAACCGCTTTCCACAGTGGATGAAAAACATACTGTAATTAAAAAAATAAAAAAATTAAAAATACTGATATGGTCAAGTTTTCAAGAGTTTTCTATAATGACGATAACTACAGGGTGTCCAAAAAGTCAGAGACGAGTAGGAGTCAAAAATAAATGTGTGATACACAGTGTCCACTTTATTAGGAACACCAGTTGCACATTCATGGAGTTATTTACTGCACCAAATCAGTCTTTGTGGCACTGATGTTGGTACCTAAAACGTGGGTTTGAGGACACACACAGACACACAGACAGGCACACCTAGAGCAGGGATCTTCAGCACCTGTCCTGGAGGTTCAGTGTCCAGCCCAGTTTGCAATCTGAACATCTGAACCTAGTAACTAATGGTTTTGTACCATCTTGTTTCTTATTTATTTTCCTTAGAAGCAAAAAAATAAAATAAAAATGTTGAGTAGAGATACCCGTCTTTTTAGCCGTTTCCTGGTTTTTCAGACAACACTTGGAAATTGTGTGAAATGTTCTTTAACTGAAATATGAATGGTAATTGATGTGATATAAAAAATATGAAAAGTGTGCTGATGAAGGAAAAAAAATATCAGCCTTGTGTTGGGAACAGTAACTCTACTTGGCATAAGGTTGCACCAGACCGCCGCCGGTTGAGAAATTTACTTTAAAATGAGAAGAATTATCTTTTCTTATATACATCAATGTTAAAAGACTATATGTGAAACTCTCACTCTCTGTACTGCGTATCCTGTACAGGGAAATAATCCCCTTATCCCAGGGCACTCTCTGGCCTCTAGGCTGGTTGGCACTTTAGGTGGCACACAAGCATGCTAAGGGCAATTTGGAAATGCCAGTTAGTCTAGTCTTGGACCGTGGGAAGAAACCAGAGAACCAGGAGGAAACTCACCAAGCACGGGAAGAACCTGAACTCCCACAGCCCCGAGCCCTGGAGGTGCACGGCGACAGTGCTAATCATGAGTAATTTCATTTTGTTGTACTTGTTGTAATGACAATAAAAACTATTCTATTCTAAGTAAATCAGTGAAAATAATATTTATGCCTCTATTATAAATGTGGATGTTTTTTCCACTTGTATAAAGAGACAAAACAAAGGAGGAAAGTTCTGTATTCGAGGGGTTTCTTAAGAGAGACAGGAACAGGAAAAAATATTTAAACGGAAGGGGAGACGAGGGAGATCAAGACCAGAAGGTGGCGGTATTGCGACATAGTGGATGTCAACAGCCGGTAAACTGGAAGGACGAGACGAGACAAACAGGAGAACTGCTCTGTGAAAATGAATGGAGACAATAATAAGGATCTATTGTTTATCCATGACAGGGAATCATACTGCAAAGTCGAACCTTATGTCCTGGGATCTCGGTTCCTGGAACGGCCGATTTCATGTGGAAATTCTCCACACCAGCTGCCTTCAAGGACTCCACGATTTTTGTCTTTGCATCGATCCCCGGTGTCTGAATCTTCTCGGCTGCTTGCTGTCGCTCCTCTGCGAGCCTGAGTCGGATTTAAAAAAAAAAAGGATTCACGTTTACTTTTACCATGAAACCATTACACATCAATACATTAATCCTTTAAGGTTCATTGAGGATGCTCTCGTCCTCAGACTTGTTTTTTAGTAAGTACTGCATTTATATGCTAAGGGGT
Source organism: Clarias buthupogon (assembly GCA_030014345.1). NCBI lineage: Eukaryota > Metazoa > Chordata > Actinopteri > Siluriformes > Clariidae > Clarias > Clarias buthupogon. Next base: position 10,825,932 of record JAQMYK010000016.1, read on the forward strand.
ATCAACATAACCTACACACGTACTGGCCACTTTATTAGGTACACCCTGGTATATCCTGGATTGGAACCATTTGTACCTTCAGAACTGCCTTAATACTTTGTGGCTTAGATTCAACAAAGTGCATCAAGCAGTTGCTGCAGATTGTCTCTATTGTTTTCTCTTTTAGACTGAGATCAGCTGATTATGGAGGTCACTTGAGCACAATGAACTCACGGTCATGTTCAAGAAACCAGTTTGAGATCATTTTAGCTTCGTGACATCATGGCGCATTATCATGTGGTCATAAAGGGATGGACATGGTCAGCAACAATACTCAGGAGGTTTGTGGCATTTAAACAGTTCTCAGTTGGTACTAAGGGGCTCAAAGTGTTCCACCATTACACCACCAGCACCAACCTGAACCATTCATACAAGGCAG
>JAQMYK010000016.1:10837362-10847853 GCA_030014345.1 Clarias buthupogon
AGACTTAAGGCACGAGGTGGGGTGCACCCAGGACAGGGGCTCTCACACACACACACACACACACACACACACACACAAAATTCACACATGCATTCACACACACTGGGCAATTTGGAAACACCAATTAGCCTGATCTGCATGTCTTTGGTCTGTGGGAGAAGGAAACACACCAAGCATGGGGAGAACATGCAAACTCCATGCACAAGAAAAGATAAGATATACCTTTATTCACCCCACAGTGGGGAAATTTCTAACACGGACCCAAGGCAGGAATCGAACCCTTGACTCTAGAGGTGCGAAGCCACAGTGCTAACCACTATGCAATTTTTTTAAATGAATGTTTCATTTATGTATATTTGCATTGAGGTGGTAAAATGTTGCCATTTCTCTACTATCCTGTGAGCACAAAATCTTCACACATTTACAGACAACGCAACATCCTTTGTGGTAGGAGTACATTATATACAAATTTTGTTTACAATTGTAATTGAATCCAAAATAAATGATATTGAATCAGGATATTTATTAAATCTTGATGCTAACAGAATCAAAATATGAATTGAATCAGCATCTATTTATGGTTATAATATTGAATATACTAGTTTCTGGTGATTCCCACCGCAAATGCTTAATAAATGTGTTTTTTTTAACTGACCAGTGCTTTAACAAATTTACTATAAAAATGTTATATAAAAAAACATCCCACATATTTGCTTGCTCTCACCTCTCCACACCTCTTTGTTTGATTGCATGATTTAGGTGTCTTGTGAGAAACAAAACATCATGAATAATGTAATTTTTTATTTGAACCGCTTGTTTGTTTGTGCAGGACGGTGAAACCATCCTGAAAAAAGTGACTGACCTCAACATTATATCGGATGGAGCCGAGTTTAAAGACTTGTGTGCTTTTCTGTCAAGGTAGGTTAAATCACTTTTTACTGCAGTGGTAAAGGTTAATCATTAATTGGTTAATTGCCATTAAGTATTTAACAGATTAAAATTTTATTATCAGATAAAGATTGTTTTGCATAATAACCTTCATATCTCATATACACCGATCAGTGTTAACTTTGATCAATTACGTACCAGTAAACTGGTGACAGTATGATGGGCACCCAGTACAACAGCACTGATAATGCCAGTTATTTATTTATTTTTTCTATCTTTTTTGGATTTTTTCCCCCGATTTTCTCCCTAATTTAGTCGTGTTCAATTCCTCCCCGTCACTAGGGGGCTCCCACATAAAGCTTCTACTACCACTCAGTCGTGTGGGCCGCAGACTATCACGTGGTTTCCTCCGACCCATGTGACGTCACCGACGCATCTTTTCGAACTGCTCGCTCACGCACCGTTGGGGCAGCATAACACACTTGGAGGAAAGCGCTATCTGCTCCCTCCGCTTGCGTGAGCTCACAGACGTCCCAGATTGGCTGTAGAGCCGTCATTAATGTGGGAGCACTAAGTGCCTCTTATCCCTCCCCGCTGAGAGAGCTCGGCCAATCAGCTCTCTCGAGACCTCCGGCTGTGAGAGGTTACAGCATCACCCGGGAACTGAACCAGCGATCTCCGGGTGATAGGGCGAGCACTTTACCACTGCGCCACTCGGAGGCATATGATAATGCCAGTTTTATACTTCCTCATACATTCTACAAACTGAAAAATGCAGCAGAATGTGAGATCCTGAGATAATTTACTGCAATAATATTTCTATATGAACCAGATTAATTTTAAAATGATTGACACTTCCTTGTCTGCAACTCCTGAAATTGTGGACCACAACTCCCATGCTCCTCAGCCTGCGACCTCATCACATGATCGTCATTCAAGCCCTGCTCATTGTCACCAACTTTCTAATGACACTCAACTACGTATAAGCAATCACACTAATTACACAAGCCCCAATGGGCCGCCAGACATAATGTGCAAATCTCACTCCAGCATTGTGTCTTAGACGGTTCCAAGTTTTTAATCTTCCCGTCTTGATTAGTATTTGGAAATGTACTGCGACCTCATTACCCATATTGTTTTGTTTATTTTATGCCTGTTCACTGATTGTCTGACCATCCGCCTGCCTCAGGTTTCAGATATGCATTTGGCTTGTCTGCCATATTGGTTTAAATATAGTCAGGAAAGTATGCGTTTGTGCTCGTTTATCCACTTCATAACAGAAAGAAACCACTGTGGAGAATTAATATTTATAACAAAATTTTATTGATTCCTTTGAAACCCAAAAGCATAGTTTTATCCCTTGTATTATACCACACTGATTTTCCAGTAATTACAATTTTTTATTTATTAATGGACTAGCAGGCTCTTTAACCATATACAGTGGAACCTCAGCATAGAATTCCCCTTCCTTAGGAATTTTCGTCTGAAGAATTAAAAATTTGCAATCAAGTAGCATCGGCAAACAAAGCATTTTTGGAATACGAACAAACTGAACCGAACGCCTGATGAGTTGCATGTACAGTACGTCCGGGAGCCGTTCAAAACTTGTTTGCGTCAGTTTAAAGCGAATGAGTTAGCAATTTTTATTATTTTTGTTCAGTCAGCCATAGCTATTTTGAAAGAGTCAACCCCCAATACAAGTGTTTCCTTTAGCATGCGTTCAAAAGCTATATGATTTATTATTATTATTTTTTTAAATTTGTAATTCTTTTGGGTGGCTGAAACGGAGTATCTGCATTTAAATTATTTTTTATGGGAAAATTCGTATTGCCTTAAGAACTCGCCCCCCGGAATATATATATATATTTGCAGGGGTTACGTTCCTAGAGCACCCGCAAATGGTAAGAAAACCCTGGATGTGGTTAAAAAAAAGTCCACATGCCTATTTTATTAGCCCTAAATACCACCCCAAGATATGCTCCCAAAACACTTTTATATGATTTCAAGCTTTAATACATTACCCTTGAAAAACAGAATGTAAAGGTAAACCCATATATTATACAGTATTGTACTGCTATGTCTCCCGCAGAGCTAGAATGTAAAATACCGATGTTGCCCCCTATATGTACTGTAATTCACCCAAGCACATTTTCTTTGGTATGCGCTATAGTTTTCTTTAATATTTCTATATGAACCAGATTAATTTTAAAATGATTGACACTTCCTTGTCTGCAACTCCTGAAATTGTGGACCACAACTCCCATGCTCCTCAGCCTGCGACCTCATCACATGATCGTCATTCAAGCCCTGCTCATTGTCACCAACTTTCTAATGACACTCAACTACGTATAAGCAATCAGACTAATTACACAAGCCCTATACTTTGGTATAAGTAGTGTAAATACAGTAATAATTCACCATCCTAAGCCGCGTTTTCCTCTGTGGTTGTTTTCTCTCTGCAGTGCTAAAATAAATTTATACAGTATTATATTTTATATGGAAATTTAGCTGAATTTAATATTTATGTTACAAAATTTGTAAATTATATTGTGTTATATGTAGTTTAGCATTAAAATGCATGAGAAATTGTATATTGCCATGAAAAAAAGCTATAATAAATTGCGGAAGATATTTGCGGTTTCTGCGAAATTGCCGTGAATGACAGAGGTCGTGAACTTTGCAATGGTCAACTATATATACTGTATGAAATAGCTACATTTAATTCTGTACAACATATGTAAGACAGTGACCGTTGTGCCCTCCTCGGTATCAATACTTATTTGCTGCTGTGTGTTTTCCTTATGAAACTGTCTTTCACTTATTTTTGGTTAGTTGGTGGCACTTGCACTACTGTTGGCACGTTTAATAACTCTGCACTTGGATCACATTCCTCGTGATTATCATCTGTAAAAACACATTCAGTGCCAATTCAGGGTGCATCTGAATCACATCACAAGTTAGAAATGAGAATGTGAACACTTGTATGTCTGAGGTTTTGTATCTGTCCGAAAAATGTTAAAATGCTGCCAGTAGATTCATCCGGCTGATTTAATGGAATAACTGATATATAGCAAATAGAGAGTTTTTATAATGCCTGCTGAACTTTTCCATTAATACACTGATCATTTTCAAAGTATTAACCTGTTGAGACATGACTGCTAACAGAAATTTGGGCTCTCAAGTGTGACTAACTTCATGGTCTGTGGATGCACATCTGGATCATATTGTCTGGTCTGAGATTCTGTCCTGGCACTTCCATATGGAAAAATCCTTCAGACATGACTTTGCACGTGCATCTGTGCAGACTGTATGTTTTATTTATTTCTATTTTTTATTCTCAAGGAAGGCTGTTTTAAAATAACTATGTTCCATGTAAATTTAAGTAGAAACTGTTCGTGAAAACAGGCCAGAGCACAGTCTTGTAATTAGTTAGTTACTTGCCACAGTTATTTCTGTTATTTAAGCAATAAAATGTGAACATGTGGCATTCAGTGTGTGACATCCAAATACTGATTTCTCAAAATGTACACAAATGTTATTTAATCTTAATTTAAATTCTCTTATTTTTAGATTAAACATTGCTGTAATCTGATTTAACTGTTTTAATGAATGGTGGCATTCCTAACCATATCAGGTTGTAGCCCTTTTTTTTTAAAGGAGCAGGTAGCAAATGATGATATAGCACCATTGTGTTTGTGATATAGAGACCCATTTCTATTGTATCAAACAGTGAGGGGAAATTAAATAACAAAAATAAAAGTTTATGTATAGTTATGTCATTCCAGTGCTTATATGTGCTTCATATTTACAGTAATGCCTGTTGACTTTGTGCATGATAATATGAATAAAAAAATAATGTATTCATAAGCATAAACAAAATATGTTTAAAAAAGATAAAAAACAGATAGAGATTCAGATTAGTGCAAATAAAAACAAAAAAAGAACGTCTTAGGAAAAGAATGTCTTCTGAGAGATGACACACATCCCGCCAATCCTGGAGACCTGATTACCTGCACCCCTTATATCTTGTTTTTGTTTCGCACAGAGAGAAAGCCAAGCAAACCAAAATGTATGGTCACGTGAGAATGGTCACGTGAGAATGTTTCCACTGCTCTGTGGTTAAATGATTCTGGGGTGGGAATGAGAATGTAAACACATTTGTACATAACGGTCGTAAATATGCACCCTAAAAGCAATTGATCTGAACAACGGATTGAATATTGAGCATTCTAAACTTCAACGCGTTATCCAAAGGCGTGTTTGGTACGCATGCAAAGTGCACCTTCTTACGGAAGCCTATTAGCTTGAACTTGAAAAGCACTTGTACAACAAACATATGTGTCGAGAAATCACATCCAGAAAGGGTCTTGGTGCGCCTGTTTTGGACCACACCCGAGTATGCTTGCTGTGCTCAGACCTAACTAGAACAACTGCACCAAGGGGACTTGATTTTGATTCAACTGGAATAAACAAGACATGTAGTCCCTTATTCTTTACATGAATAGACTCTTAACAGTAATTCTGTTGTGAGAACAATAGAATACTAAAGTGTTAGAATGCTGAGTGTAATTTACCATAATATAGGAGTGTGCCCCCCTCCCTCATTTCTTCATATAAAATGAATCCATGTAGATTAAATAAAAGGAATAGGACAAATTATCTACTGTGACAGGCTGCAAAGTGTTTAAAGATACAATTTAAAAATCGGTTGTTCATGTATCGACCACATCAGCAACCTCATTTCCCCTCTCGTCTGTTCCAACCACTCAGCACTCTGCATCACCAGTATACTAATCACTGGCCCAATCATCTGTCATCATCTGCACCCATTTCTCACTGGTTCATGTCAGTTAAAACTGGTCGGGTACAGGGACTGGACTGAAAATAAGAGCCAAAAACTTGCCAAGAATGGGAGCCAGAAAATCCTTCAGGAAGACTGGAAAACTACTCCTCAAGACAAAAATACTGGAAAGTCTGGCTCTTTGGAAGCAAATTATGAAGAAATGAATGGTGACTCAAGACGTTTTTACGTTACTGTATGTGAGGAAAATGTTCCTGAATGTTCCTAAAGTGTGTGCTACCTAGTGAAATGATTATAGTCAGTCAATGGCTAAATTATGCTTGTTGTTAAAGTATTAGCTTTCTCTAATGTCCATATTAGGGGTTGATGTACCAAATAAGTAAATAATCAACATTTTATTTAAACATTAGATTTTAATGCCCCGTTTAGATATTTGCATTTTTTGTATTGTATATGAAAAAGGGACAATGATGCTAAGCGTGTATACAATAAGTCAAGAACACACTTGCATGACTTTTTTGTTGATTAGAAAGCAGGCTATTACGTGGTAACATTGTTAGGCTTTTCTAAAAAGCATTTCTTTGCAATGTCATTTCTACAAGCACTGCCCCAAACCATGTATCTTACATTGTTAGAGTAAAACTCTAACCAGTCCCTAGTGATAATTTAAAAGCAGCAAAAATACACTTGCTCCTTGTTTGTTTTTAATAAAGAAAAAGTTTGATGTGTCAAATTTAAAGTTTTTTTTTTTTTTTTTAAATAAAACCAGATGCAGAAATGAGCCAAGCATAATAACACCAAAGGCTTTTTTTTTTTTTTTTTTACACAAAACTTTAGAGGCGTGCAGTCAGGGGAATCAGTTAGATACATCTATCTATCTGTCCATGGCTTGTATTCCCACACACAAACAGAAATAGTCCAGAGAAAAAGAGAAACAGGTGTAGTCCATTACCCATTTGTTCTGCATAAATCTTTTTCTGCTTTCCTGCAGAATAACTTAACTTTGCCCTCCTTCCCTTGAGGAACACCTGAAATCATTGTAATCTAAAGTGAAAACCATGTACGACAAAAGCAATTAAACCCACATAGTTACTTCTTTAAAGTATGTACTTCATTCTAGCCTTTTTCCCCTTTAGGGATTTAGAACTGTCAATGTCCTTCCAACCAACCAACTTTCTGCCCACTATTTAATCATTCAATGTTTTATCTTTCCCTTATTTTTTAATCTAACATCCTCTACCTAACAAATATCCCTCCATCTAATCTTCTGTACCGGATCTGTATCTCTGCATCAGCTTCCCAGACATACTATCTACTCGACTCTGATCCCAGTTTCACGCTGGTTGATTTCTAACTGTATTTCTGGCAGCAGCAACAGCAACAGAGCACTGTTTTGGCAACTCTGACATTCAATCATCAGTTTTGAATTTAGATATGTGAATATTTCTGCCTTTTTCTGTTTACCTGTTTAATGTGAAAGATTTATATTCTATATTTCCCCTCAGATTTCTCCCTATTTTAGTCTTGGCCTAATTCTTTCTATTATCTGACAACTAACAACTTTATTATGTTTTTTTTTTAGCCACATGAATCCAGCCAACTGCATCAATTTCAAGATGTCGCTCGTTCAACATCACATGGAAAAGTGACACACATGGAGGAAAGCTTTATCTGCCCCCTTGTGCATAAAACTGCTCACAAATGCCCATGATTGCTCACAATCTCTCAATTGTTCAAGAAGGATGGGAAACCCCTCTTTCAGAAGAAAAAAGAAACCTTCTGTTTATTAATTAATTACACTTACTTGTTGCTTATTACTGATCATGAACTATTAACCATGGTTCTCCCAAGTTGGTGTAAATTTAAGTGTCAGGATACAAAGATTTTGCTGTACAGCTACAAGTTGCACAACCATGATATTTTTGTAAATTAGGATTATAAATAAAGTGCACTGTTGTGAGCTGGAAGGTCTGGTCTATATTAGAGACCCTAAGAGAACCTCTTCTCAGCCATTTTATAGAGTGATGCTTATCCATGTACATAAGTTGTTGGTTATGAAGGTACTAGCTGGAGAGACATAAATTAGACCGAAAGCATTAACTAACAGCACTTCACCTGTGTTGTATTTCGGTAAGACGGAAAAAGTTTTCTCTTTAAACGTGCAGGTTTGTCTTTCGTTATCTTGGCAATTTTTCCAAATCCCTGAGAGATGCTGAAGTTTCCATCATGTCTTTATGGCATTTCTCTAAACACAGACTTGGCGTCTCAACATTAGTGGAAAGTTGTGTCCTGTGCCACAAAGCTCCAGGCTCAGTGTAACCATGAAAGTCTCAAAATGACTCAGGATTTGCCAACAGGAGCTGGCTGTGCAGGAGCCATGTAGCTCAAATAAAAGACCACCAACTAACTGTCTAAACAGGCCTTGAACACCATTTCAGCATTTTAAGAGATACAAATTACTGTTGTCCAAGCAGAATATGTTTTGTAAAATGTATGTCATGTAAACCATCTTTTTTTTTTTTTTTTTTTTTTTTTTTTAGTGTAGAGGAGTCAAAGAGCGTTTTCCTGTTCTTCAGGACCTTGAGGTCATTTTCGGAGAGATGTAAACAAAGAACATGTACATTCCAGCATTTTAAGGTAAGATGTAAAAAAAGATTTGGGGGTTTGTAATGTCTTAAAGTGTTTTTGGAGTGCTGTGATACAGTGAGATCACATGAGACAAGGTTCCAAATTTTTTCATTATCCTAAGAACTACACATGAAGACTATTTTCACACATTACAGGAGAATCTTAGCTGCACACTAAGGGCCCAAATAAACGAGTGCATTTTTTATCTGTTGTCTATTCAGATAAAATTTCAGTGTTTCGAAAGAGACGCTGCTGCCATTTCGCTGTGGCCTCATTCAAAAGAATTCAGAATTGCACTGTGTAATGAGAAACATTCAGCCTATTTAAAACCTTGAATTATTATGTGTCCCAAGTGGCACAGTAGAAGAACATTTGCTCTATCATACTGAGATTGCGATTTTAAGTCCTATAAAATGCTATATCCATTTATGCCGGAGGTCAAAGTCGAAAAATTGCACATGATCACGGCGAGGGGAGAGAGAAAATACTGTCAGTCCCACCCAGTCGCAGTGACACTTGCCAATTGTGGGTGTCTGTGAGCTCATACATATGGACCAAAGCAGACAAAATGCTTTCTAATGAGTTCCCCGTGACACGGCATGAGCAAGAGCACATGCATTTAGTTGGCTCCATATTTGACCCAATTGGGAAGAATAGTAAAAAACAAACCAACAATAAAATGTATTTTGAGGGACTTAAATTGTGCACAAAGGTAGCAGAAAATTTGTATCACTCTTCCTAAAGCTGTATTATAGCATATTTTGATTTAACTGAGCAACCAAATATACAATTGTAGTTAACATTTGAAATATGAATTGATGTAAATCCACCACATTTACTTAAAAGAGAAAAACAGCTTCCAGTGCCCGACTTGATGAGTGAAATAATCTCAGTACATTTTCATTTATCAGTACTGTATTGAAGCATGTAGTGTACATCAAGAAAAGAAAACAATGTGACAAATCTTTCTGATATTCAGTCAGTAAAACCAAATTACAGCTTGGGACAATTACTAAAAAGCTGGACAGACTGCGCTTCTTTCCCCCGAAGCTGGAATATTTTATTTTATGGTCATTTCATAATGTACAGTCCAATAACATCAAACATTTGTTTGTAGCCTTTGTAGTTCCAAATAGTTATAAGCCAATGTAGATGTAGAGCAAATCTTGTACATCTTGTTAAGTCTACTGATTAAAGTGTATCACTTGCATTCAAATGCTGGTATCAAAGCAACTTGTGTATGTGTATTGGTCAAACACAGTTGGTTAACTTGTCTGTTAAGTGGATTATATTGTGAATCTTAAACATCAGTGAAGAATTAAAGCCTAATAGTTTCTAATTATTTTCTTTTGTATATTTCCTACAAGAATTGATTAGTTTTAGTATACTGCGTGTCATGGCTACGGAGTGGCAAAGCTCCTAAAATAGTGCATTCTATACAGTAATAAGGGTTCAGCTAGTTGCAGAATAATGCCTACATTGCTGCAGGACGTTACTGTTCCTGGATCTGCTGGCAATGGCCTAATGTAAACCCAGGTTGCTCTGGTAGAATAGATTATAGCTCTGGATTCACAAGTTGTATTCGGTTTTATTCCAAATCACACCAAAGCCAGGCCTCTTTGTAAACCACAGAGTGGCAAAAATAAAAAGAATGCTAATTCAACCCATGCAACCATTGTGAAGTAAATACAACTTGTTATAATTCAACCCATGTTAACATGGAGCAAATTAAAGTGGTGCTAATTTAACCCATGTTAATATCACTGAATAAAGTGAATTAGTGGTAATTTATTCCATGCAGCACCATAAAACTAACTGGAATTATCCCTCATGACATCATAGATACATATATTAATAATGAACCCAAAAAGTTAATTTGGCACCTACTGTAGTTCCTGATTATTCCAGATTTTTCCACTAATTTAGTTGTGTCTAATTCCCACCCATTCATTCTTCAAAACCTGCTTGATCCATCTGGACATAGAGACAAAAAGACATCTGCAGTACTCTGGTGTCACTTGCTCAATCCATGCCTGCTTGATTGCTTCCTGATGAACATGAACAGAAATTTGCCACAGAAGTTCAAATTTACTTGAGAATTTCCTAGTTGTAGCCATTTTTGTAGACACCCCGGCTTCAGAAATAAATCGCCTGCCACATATTTGTTTCATTCA
>JAQMYK010000016.1:10860486-10875788 GCA_030014345.1 Clarias buthupogon
ATTTTGTATTAATTATTTTTATGTATTTATTTTTTTGGGCTGTGGAACGAATAATTTGAGTTTCCATTATTTCTTATTGGACAATTTGCTTTGGTTTACGGGTGTTTTGAAATACGAAACGCATTATGCTCGTAATCCAAGGTTCCACTGTATTATCTAAAATATCAACCACTAATAAAGCTTTTTTATTAGTAATATTATTACTGTAGATGTGCGCTCAAACAAAGATGTACGTTCAAACATAGGGTACAGGTTGTAAACTTTTTAATTTCCGCTGTTGATGGTGAACTTAAGTTAATCGTTGAACTGTATTCAGAGAAAAAGCAGTTCTAATGCTAATTATATACCATACATGGTATAACATGGTATTATAATTTAAAAAATTCTACACAACAGAACAAAACCAAGAAAAAGTTTATATATAGTATTCAGTAATATATCTTTCTATAAATTTGCTTCTCATGTCAGGTATTGTGACATTTCTGTTTAATATTCATTATGAACTCTCTTGACCGTGAAGCTGTGAATGGCAGGTAGACGTTCAATTAAATTTTTGGGCATTGTATTTCATTTATTTACACCAATGTTTATTGTCTGCCGCAGCTATATTCCTTACAGGTTTTGAAATGTAAAAAAAATAATAATAATTTATTATTTTTCCTACCATTCTTCTGCACACTCCAGTCTAGTAGGTACCAGTAATTCACTAACAGCCCATAAATTCAAAAGAAGAGGAAACGTTGCGATATGCAAAACACTAATATTTGCATAAGATGTGATGTATTTTTAGGCAGTTCATTTGTAAATAAAGTGTTTGTTTAAAATAAAAAAAAAGATCAAAAGCCTAAATAATTTTAACAGTGTGAATTGATTTTGAATTAAAAATTGATCCATTGATTCAATTACTTGAATCGACCAACAAAAGATCATTTGAGTCCCACAGATCTTTCCAGCAGCAGTAGAGATGGTAGCATACAGCACACAATGGTAGCACACAAAGTTTGCAAGTGGGAACCCTAAATGTCTCAGTGCATGCGTAATAGCTTAATACTTAATAGCCCCAAAAGTTAATCTAATCAGAAGTAAGTGATATGGCAGATGTAACAAATACAAGGCTTATGTGATTTTATAAAGCAGTGTACCAAAGACAGCTCATTGTACACTCATGCTCAATATTTACAAATTCAGAATGCACAAAATGTACACAGTCATTCAGAGGTAAAGTGCTGTATATGCATAACTGTATATGCATGTACTATATATGTAAGTGCATAGATGGGTTGAGAGTTTTGAAATGCAGGTTATAATTGACGCCTTGCCCTGCATCTGATATACTGTAAGTCAGAAGAATTTTCTGTGTTGTGTAACCAGAAAATCATTTCGATGGGATGATAAATTATACAAAATAAAATCACAATTGTTGTCCTGATGTGGACAATTAAATTAGTAGGTGTGACGCAGTTGTCCACTTCAGGTGGATGTCAGATAGCCATGGAAGTGGTGATGACACACATTTGTTATTTAAGGCACAATCCTCCATGAAACAATTTTCCATATTGATAATGCTATGATTTTAATATGTTCATGACGCTGAAAAGAATAAAATAATGTAATAGGGAAAGTTTTACTTCATTTTATACATCCTGATTTATTTTTCTTAGAATACAGTGTTTGGATATTGCTGTGTCAATGTGTTGTCCTTAGAAAATAAATGTTTGTAGATTTATGGATTTTATGTTACCATATTGGCTCACTCCAATATCTACTAACCAAGTCAATATAGTCTGTAGAGAGTCTATAGATCTCAAACCCAAATGTTTAGCCAAAACAACAGAATTGACTGCACTCTGACCCCAGTTTAAGAAGCTGGAATATGCAAAGGAAATTATTTCATAATGTATATGTGACAAATACAGACTTCTTCTAATTAAATAAATAATAATAAAATTCATGTTCATTAATATATATTTATACGTCCTCATTTTCCAACAAAATATTGCAGCTAAGCTAGAGAAATGAGAATACTATTATACACAGACATTGTTTACATGTACTGTATGTTTTAATTAATATAAATTTACTGCACATTGTGAAAATAACTTTTTGTACAGTATGTTTATTTTAAAGTCAGCAAACTTAACCGCATTCATGCACATGCAAAAAAAAGCTCATTTGTAAGGATGTAAATAATAGCTAGTATTATGGTTATTGCACGGTGGAATCTTGGCTTCTGTCAAGCCTTTTGTCAAAGAATCCATTCAAATAAACGAAGGAAGGATTTGTGTCTTAAAATGTTAGTTAATAACTCCCATACCTCCCATCTGCCTGTTAGTTACTTTTAAATCCTTTAAATATGTAGCATAAGCTGCATGTTTGCATACAGGGCCAGTTTTCCTGCATTTGCCATTTTGGGTGGTCTGTCTTATTGCAAAATATCCTTAAGGCATGTAGATAAATGTTGAATTTTCCATGTCAAATAAATTAAGAAAGAGTAGTGAGGACTGTTTGAGAACTTTAACAAAATCTTCTAAAGTAAATCTTCTAAGGAAAATTAACAACATGCTTGATCACTCTACATATGGTATTGCATTCTGTTACTGTTTCATTGACGTTATAAAATGATACCAATGAAGAAAACTAGTGCTGCACAATTGATTATATAATAATCAAAATTGCAATGTGGACCTGTGCAATTATTTAATCATAACAGGCTTCAATTTTTTTCAAGTAATATACTCACAGACATGAATTTAAGAAGAGTTTGTCAATAATTTAAGTATTTGTTTATTTATTTAAATACTCTTGAGGTGATCAATAAGTTAATTTGATTGCAGTTTGTGTCAAAATAATTGCAGTGTAAATTATTTTTGCTTAAATCAAATTGTGCAGTTTGAAAGTAAGCCCTTTTGTGTGAATACTCTTGACTGGTTAATCATTAGCATCAAATTTCCTCATAATTTACTAATGTTTGTCATATTTTTCTTGTATCTAATGTCCACAACATCTTTGCATTTTGTACTCTACTAACCAAAAACTAAGAGACTCATCTATTTTTAAACAAAATTATTTGGTGGCTGAAATTTTTCCACCCTGTGAATGGTTATGTTTTTTGTGGCTTATGCTAGTTATCTGTCTGCTGTTCACCATAATAAATCATGCTAATCTTTGGGAAACAAGTGAAGGCATAGTAATCCACAGGTCCTCTCAGCTTATTGTGATCAAGGCGAATGTAGGTTAGCATGTTGGGACTGTCAGGATCCAGCATTGGGCACATTAGAGTGACGTTAAGTTCTGTAAATAGAAAAGAGGTTTATTGGACACATTAGTCCTGTATGCTGATGGGATTACTTTACACCTACAGTAAGAGCAAATAAATATTCCAACATTTTTAAATTTCTGGAAATTGATATTTTAATCAATAAAAAATATTTAGACTACAAAATTGTTGCTCCATTGCAAAGGTGTATTAATTTATACTTTCAAGACATTTGTGAATAGAAGGACAATTTTTGCGATGAACATCTTCAATATTCCAATGTTATGAGAATTAAATTTATGGACACTCAATTTTAGAAATCCTTCATAAATTTTCTGTGATTTATGTAAAGAGATTGTCCATACAAGGCATTCTTGAGTACTTTTGGCTGTACTATACATTTGGGATCCTCTTTTTTTGAAACATCCATCTTCTTTTTAGACAGATGTTAGATTAGAACAAGATGTTCAAGGATAAAAAAATAAATAAAGAGATTTCTCACAAAATATTCCTACTTTATGTAATGCAAAAGATTATTGGTTGATCTTTTTTTATTTTATTTTATTTCCAAATTGTTCTGATGATTAGTTGAATATTCTTTGCAGGTCCTAGACAACAAAAACAATTAAATGTCATGTAAACAGTATTAAATTGTCCAAAAATTATTTGCATGCATTTGACAAATGTTTGACATACCTTTGAGGATGTTGTGGTTGAGATAGAGATGCTCTAATTTTTTAGGAACAAAAAAGACTTGGGAGAGTTGGTTATAACCCAGGTTGAGTTCCATGAGTTGTGAGAGGTTAAATACTTCGTAAGGAATTGTTTTAATTTGGTTGTGGGATACTCGAAGAGACATGATATTTGGGGTCTTCCTGAAATATTCCTCAGGTATAGATGTGATGGAGTTGTTCTCCAGTGATAGCTGCAGCAGTGAGTCTGGGAGATCGGGGGGCATAGTCTTGAGTTTGTTATTACACATGTTGATATGCAGGAGGTTCTTAAAGCCAGACAGGACCTTTCCTTTAATACCGTCATCTGTAAGTCTGTTGCCACACAGGTCAAGCACTATGATATTTCCTAGGTCTTGTATAAGGTTAGATGGTATCTTTGAGATTTTGTTGAAGCCAAGATGGAGGATCTGAAGAGTTTTGGGTAAAGAGGGTGGAATTTCCACTAGATTGTTGTGCTCTAGGTGAAGCTTTGTGAGGTGTTGAAGTTTACTAAATGCCTCTTTCCCTACTTTTCTAAGGTTATTGTGGCTAAGGTTGATTTCTCTCAAAGATGTAGCATCGGTGAAAGATTTTTCTGTAATGTTGTCGATGGTGTTGAACTGAACGTATAAATGACGGATGTGGCTAGGGACATCAGGTATTACTTTAAGATCACGATGGTCACAGTACATTGCAAAGGGATTAAATTGGGGACAGTAACATTCCTTGGCACATTTGTTTGATTGAAAAACGTAAGAGTCTGATTCTTCAGGCTCAACAAGTGAAGGAATCTCTGGCAGTGATTCGTCTTCAGTTTCATACTCTGCATAACTGATTTCATAATCTTGACCCAACACTTTAATCAAAATGAGTGAAAATATTGACCATGTACTTGGGATACCCATTATTGGATTTGTTTTCCTCTATCTGTTTGGAAGAAGAATATGAACAAAAGATTAATAAGAGATTACTGAAATCCTTCTCACTTTCCTAATTGAATAGAATTGATCTACTATTTGTGTTCCAAGCCTGGGAGCATTGTCACAGCTGTTTTTATTTTGTGGTTCTTGTCACTGAACTCAGTGACTCAAGTTAGTGCATTCATTAATGCGAAGAAGTTTCAGTTTAACTATAGTATAGAGAGTTTGGATGGAGATCATGCTTACTTGTTTAACTAACTGCTCAATGTCTAATAAAGTAGTTTATATTCCTGATTAATCCTTTTTGTAATGTAATGAGCTACAAATGTCCAAAAGTACAATAATTGCAGTGTGATTAATTCCATAGTAAAAACATTGAAACCACTGATAGTTAGATATCTCTTTTTACCATATATGCAGTTATGAATTAAAATTTCACATGTTCAGTGGGCCTATGATGGATTTTACCCTGCATCTTATAGAAAGAGGTTCAAAAGTACAGTTTGTGGAAAAAGAGGGCTTGACTTTCTGTCTCTTATACCCTCCATGTTTAACAATGCCTATTATACATTATACAACTAAAATCTTTGAATAAATAGACTGTCAACACCCTGTTTCTGTATATCAATAAATTTCAAACACAAAGTTTGTGTATGAATTTTTGTCAATAACGTACAGTACTTATGATACAATCTTTAAAACAATTTGTATTGAATTTTATTTGGAATTATTTGGTCCAGTTCATGGTTGTTGACTTTTGGTAAATAATCTAGGCATACAGTATAAACTTGCCCCTGATAAAACATTTTTCCAAGACAATGCATTTTATAAAAAAAAAAAAAAATACATATGTACAAAATTACTCTACATAACTAATTTGTTAGGCTTCTGTCCTAATAAAAATTTATATTAGGACAATATTATTAAGCCACACCGTAAATGGCTGTGGCTTGATTTTTCTATTTTTACTGATTAATGATACTTTCAAACACGTTTTTTTTTTTTTTTTAACACTCATGTTCGATGGAACATAAAAAGTCGTATCATACCTGT
The DNA here is from genome assembly GCA_030014345.1 of Clarias buthupogon. Taxonomy (NCBI): domain Eukaryota; kingdom Metazoa; phylum Chordata; class Actinopteri; order Siluriformes; family Clariidae; genus Clarias; species Clarias buthupogon. The sequence goes on from JAQMYK010000016.1 coordinate 10,866,429, forward strand.
GCTCCTTCTGGGGGGTGTTGTGCTGATGTAGAGAATCCTCTTAGCTTGAGCTATATTACTTAAGGGAAATAAGAAATTTCCCTTAAAGCAAGCCTCAATGTTTTTCACTTTCAAGCAGCCCTGTAGTAAGAAGATATTAAGCACTCCCTCTTTACTGTGGAAATTATTTTGGAAGCATTGGGTTCCATCTGTTCAATGATCTCAGACAAGGATTATCTGCTTTTTGCCATATCTTGAATTGAGATAAGGCCAAAGAGTAAAAGTAGTAAAAAGAAGCAATTTTCAACATATCACAATCTGTCAAACTTGTATTCAAGTTGCTTTGGTTTTATCCAACATAAAATGAATTAGTTTCGAGTAAATAGACTGCTTCCCCAAAAGGAACACCTGGTGGTCTTGGGATTTGAAACTCATATAAATTTGTTGGACTAACTCTCTATCCTTGAGCCACCACTGCCTTGTAATTCAGACAGTAGTCCTATAAAAGGTGGTTTTAATACTCTGCAGAAATTCCAGTCAGGTGATTGTTTTGATAATTTTCACAGCTAGTTTATAAAAAAATTATCGTCTGTAAGTAACTGGAAATGGAATGTCCAATAAGTTTAAGCTACTAGTGGATTATCTTACTTTCCTTTAAACAGCATTATTTTCAACAACACTTTCTGTTAAAGCCAAGAAAACTATGATCAGTATTTATAAAAAAAAAATGCAGCCTAAAGCCTGAGGAAAAGGTGTGATGTTTAAAAGTGTGGCTGCTACTATAAATGTTAGTGGTAGTGGTCGAAAAACTGCAAAAAAAAAAAAAAAAAGTGACATTTTCAAATTAATTGTCATAGTTGTTATGTTGGTACAATTACCAAGCCATGGATGCGATGCACCAAAAGAAAACAAATATGGTAGTTGGGACATATGTGCCTATTCCAAAACTACATCCATTGACATGAAGTTGGTCCCCCTTTTGCTGCTGCTTCTAATAGCTCCATCTTGGAATGTGGCTTGAGCCACTAGATCATTAGTGAGGTCGGGCACTCGTATTAAGTGAGAAGGTCTTTTTGTGCAGTCATCCCAAATGTGTTAAATGGAGCTGACTCAGAGCCCAGCACAAATCATATCTTTATGGACCTTTCTTAGGTGTACAGAAGTATTGCCATGATGAAACATTTACATTTACATTCAGGCATTTGGCAGACGTCCTTATCCAGAGTGACTTACATTTTTATCTCTTTATACATCTAAGCAGTTGAGGATTAAGGGCCTTGTTCAAGGGCCCAACAGTGGCAACTTGGTGGTCATGGGATTTGTACCTGGGACCATAGTCCAATGCCTTAACCACTGAGCTAGCTCTGACCCTGGTTTGGGCCATTTAGTGTTGATAAAGGGAAATATTAATATTAAATATATAGCATGCAGATATATTTTAGACATTTGTGTGCTTTCAACTTTGTGACAACAACTTTGGCAGGGCCCGGGTCAGGTGTCCACTGACATTTGCACTATAGTATATCTGGTTCCCTTTTGGGTTTAACTGGAGCATCACCTTCTCTCTGAGTTCTCCTTGTTGGGCATTAGTGTCTGACCTCATTAATCTTCTTGTGGCCATGCTCCAAAAGCCTTCCCAGAACAATGGAGATTATTATAACTGAAAAGAACTACTAAAATTGGAATTGGATTTTTCAAAAAAGACCTCATATGGTTATGTTGGGCTGGTGTCCACAAACTTTTGGAAATATAGTTAGTCAGGTGGTTGTTTTAATTGTTACTTATTTTTAATTGGCAGACCTTGGGTAAGGTTTGGGGCTCTTGTACAGTACTTGCTACTAACAAGGAAAAGAAAATTTAATTTCTCCTGATGTTTCCTATATTTGTCCCTTTATGACTTATATTGACTGCAAATCTGTCCCATAAAAGTATATTAAACAGAATAAGCCTCAGAAAACACACTTCAAGATGATTTAACAAGCAAATGTATTCAGTACTCTACAGTCTTACATACCTATTCTGTGTTTCTCCATCTATGATCTTTTAAGGACTTTCCACTTCTGTGACCATTCTCCCCACTGTGTGTGAAAGTAACATACAGTACACTTCTCTTTCAGGTTACAGCTTCCTATTAGTTATGTAAGAGTCAACCACATTTAATTGATAACTTGACTCAGCTAATTAAACACAGTCAGACTTGCTGAAGTCAACCCTGCTAAATCGAAATCTGACTCATGAAACATACCATCAGAATGAAATAATTACCAGATTTCTACAAGCACACAATGCCGTGATCAAAGCAAATTCCAGAGGAGGAAAAAAAACATGTTGAAGTGCATCAGTCTGGAAGTGTTTACAAAGATATTTTCAAGTTTGGGGACTCCACCAAACCACAGTAAAAGTCATTACCTCCAAATGATGAACACTTGTAACAGTGATGAAGCTTCCCAGGAATGGAGAGGCTGCCAAAATTTCAAAGTGTTCGGCAACAGGGAACCCTTCCTTTAAAATCCCAAGTACTGTATGTGCAAAGATGTAGACATCCTTCGCTTATGCTGATGTCTATATTCAGTTTAATAAAAACTAAAAAACAAAAGTTCCTGGGTAATTTTTTTTGACCAACACCATCTGGAAATCAGTGTTAACCAAAATAATATTTAATTCTGTCTTCATATTTGCCACAAAGCACCTGGAAGACATTTAGGATATCATATACAGTAGTCAGATTAATCAAAAGTTATATATTGAGTTTCGTTTCCGGTAAGGATTTTTGTAAGGAACCATGAACTATAACAGAACATTTTTCATCAGAAGATTCTGGTAGGCAGAATGTGAGCTGACAGTGAAGCAGAATTGGATTATGCTGCAACACAATGATCCAAAGGACAAAATGCACATTTGAATAGTTTAAAAGAAACTTTGGATTGGCCCTGTCAAAGTCGTGACTTGGACCTAATAGAAATTGTGGTTGGACCACAAATGAGCAGTTCATGCTAAAACACCTAACATGCTATAGGAATTATGACAGTTTCTAACAGTAACTTCATGCAACCATTGCCAACATATCAACACTAAGGCTTCTGTAATGGTTCATGAGTTTGAAGAATACAGAGCAAGGAATCTTAGACCACTGCTTAGCATAGAATGTCTCCAAATCCCCTCTTGGTGACTTTTTTTAGCCCTTTAATTGGGTTTTGGTCAGGAGACTAGGGTGCTATGTCAGAAGCTTGACATTAAATGTGATGTCACATTCTGTGATCATTAAATCATTTAATGTGGTTTTAGATCTATTATTTGTATCATTATTTGGCTGATGGATGCAGCCATGACCCGATCAATTTTTGGTAGAGGAATCCAGATTTTCATTTCAAATTTCCTGATGCTTCATCAAATCCATGATGGAATATAACAAGGTTCTGAAAGTCAAAGGATAAACTCTGACTAACTAAACTGTGATTAGCATGTTTTATGTATAACCATTCTTCTTTTTATGCCGAACCCACCTTGCGTGTGTGTTGCCAAAAGCTCTCAAAAACTAGAGGTACTTACATGTTGTTGGATGAAATAAAGATTTTCTTCTAGCTTGCCTTCCTAATAGATTGTTGACATGAAGGTGGCATTAAATTATAGGCATCAAATTGTTTACTTGAGGATGCAAAATGCTGCAGTTCTTTGCAGTTAATCTTTAACTGTCATCAATTCATATGCATGGACCCTTTTTTAATTCCTGAAATAAATTCTTAATTTTAAGAATTTTAGACATGGTTGTTTTTAATTGTTATATGTTGTATGTCTTTACTAGTCTAACTGGTGAACAGAATCTTTTTCATTTCTGAATTCTCTGAACCTTCTCTTTAGATATACAGTACCAGTCAAAAGTTTGGACATCCCTTCTAATTCAATGTTTTTTGTTTAGTGATTTATTTTCTACATTCTAGAACAATGCTGAAGATTTTAAAACTATGAAGTAACACCTATGGAATTATGTAATTAAGTAACAACAGTCAGGTGTTATTATAAGACACAATGGTCAGATGTTTCAGAATAGTTCTTGCAAGAAAGAGCAAAATGATAAAACTGGCTCTCACTGAAGACCATCCCAGGAAAGCAAAACCTACCTCTGATGCAGAGAAGTTAATTTAGAGTCACCAGCCTCAAAAATCACCAATTAACAGCATCACAGATTAGAGCCGTTATGAATGCTGTACAGAGCATGAGTAGCAGACACATATCAATATCAATTGTTTAAAGGAGATTATTGCATAGTTTGGATGCCTAGCATTGTTTTATAAAGTAGAAGAAAATAAAAATTAGAAATGACCTTTGAATTAGAAGGTATGGCCAAAGTTTTGACTGGTTCTGTATATACAGTGCATCCGTAAAAGGACTCACAGCACTTCACATTTTCCAAATTTGGTTATGTTACAGCCTTATTTCAAAATGGATTAAATTCATTCTTTTTTTCAAAATTCTACAAACAGTACCCCATAATGACAATGATTAAAGAAGTTTGTTTAAAATTTTTGCAAATTTATTCCAATGATATGTACATACTGTAAGTATTCACAACATTTGCTATAACACTAAAAAGTGTTTCCTGTTTCCACTGATCATCCTTGAGATGTTTCTACAACTCGATTGGAGTCCACCTGTGATAAATTCATTTGATTGGACTTGATTTTGAAAGACTTTTTTTAAGCACCTTTGACACCAGTTACAGCCTCAAGTCTTTTTGAGTATGGTGCTACAAGATGTTTTTTCTTCTGGAAGGTCTCCTCTCTCCACAGAGAAAGACTGGACCTCTTTCAGACTAACCATCGGGTTCTTGGTCACCTCCCTGACTATGGCCCTTCTTCCCCGATCGCTCACTTTGGCCAGACGGCCCGCTCTAGGAAGAGTCCTGGTGGTTCCTAACTTGCTCCATTTATGGATGATGGAAGCCACTGTGCTCATCTGGACCTTCAATGCTGCAGAAATTTTTCTGTACCTTTCCCAAGACCTGTGACTCTGTGCCTTGCACTTCATGGCACTTCATGGCCTTGCACTTCATGGCTTGGTTTGTCCTCTGACATGCACCGTTAACTGTGGGACCTTATATATACAGGTGTGTCTCTTTTGAAATAATGTCCAATCAATTGACTTTACCACAGGTGGACACCAATCGAGTTGTAGAAACATCTCAAGGATGATCAGTGGAAAGAGGATGCACCTGAGCTCAATTTTGGGTGTCATGGCACTCAAAAGAAAAATAACGAATTTAATCAATTTTACAATAAGGCTGTAACATAGCAAAATGTGGAAAAAGTGAAGTGCTGTGAATACTTTCCGGATGCACTGTATAACAAGCAGTTGCATGGCCAGGTATGGCCTGTTCCCTCATTGCTTAATGACTAATTAAGCAGATAAAAGCCCTGGAGGTGGTTCTGAATGGTACATTTGCATTTAGTAGCTAATCAATTGAACATGATTTGAAGGTTGCTATCATTAAAAAAATTGAGAAAAAAAAACAGGGAGAAAGGAGTGGCCAGTACAACAGTTTGGAACCTTTTTTAAAATAAATTGTTGTTCAGTAACAAACAGCCTGGAAGACCACAGAAAATAACTAAAGTGGATGAAATTCAGAATTCTATCCATGTTGAAGAAGAACCCTTTCACAACATCTAGCCAAGTCAAGAACACTCTTGTCTAGGTAGGCATGTCATTTATTAAGCATAAAGTCAAGACACTGATTTATGAAGTAACTACAGACACTACAGAAGTGCAAACCATGGGTAACCCTCAAGAACAAAAAGACCTGATTAGACTTTGCCAGTCTGAGTTTTTAGACTGATAAAACCAAAATTTAATTGAAAGTATGGAGAAAGAAAGCAACAGCTCATAGCACATCATCTTTCAAACATGGTTTTATGGCATAAGCATGTTTGGCTGCCAATGGAACCAGGTCACAGGTGTTTCTTGATGACCTGACTGTTGATGAAAGTAGCAGGATGAAGTATAAAGTGTATAAGGGCTATCATCTCTGCTCAGATTCAGCCAAATCTGCAAAACTGACAGGACGTTGCATATTGTAGATGGATAATGACTCAAAACATTGTGAAAAGCACAATGAAACAGTGAAAACTACCCAAGTAATTGGAGATTATTCAATGACAAAGTCAGTCACCTGCGCTCAACCCAACAGAGCGTGCTTTTCACTTACTGAAGACAAGACCGAAGGCAGAAAACAGAAGAAAAAAAAAACGAGCAGCAGCTGAAGGCAGCTGATGTAAAGGCCTGGCAAAGCATCTTGAGGGAGGAAACTCCGCATTTTGTCATCTGTGCTTTCCAAACTTCAGGAGGTCATTGACTGCAAAGTATATTCATCCAAGTATTAATGGCAACCCTTGTGTTTATAATTTAGTTAGTTTATTCCATTATTTGTGTGTGTATAAGAAAATGTGAAGCATTTTCAGTTGTAAAGCTGAAAGTCTTGACTTTGCTCACATCTTCAGTGTTTCATTTCAAATTTAATGTGGTGGTGTACAGAGGCCAAATGCCAAAAACTCATCTTTCTTCCAAAATGTATGGATCTGAGCAGATGCTAATGGCTAATTGTCCTTAGCCTTTCCAAAAAGTTTTCTTAGGGGGAAATGATTGTTTTCCCGTCTATCTTAAGGCTATAACTTTTAGCCTATTGCAACATATATTAGGACTTTTTTAATGATGCATCATAAGCAGGAAAAACAACCCTACCTATATCCCTACCAAATTAGTTAAATTATGATACATTGATTAATTTTAGATTAAGTTTCATAATACTCTGAATGACAGAATATCAGTATAATCTACATTTTGTGGAAGGGAAGAGCATTCTAATGGCAAACAGAAAAATGTTAATTAAAACAAGCTGGTGAGAGTTTTGTGTTTAAACAAGTACAGCGTTCTCTCAAGAAACAAATGTCAGACTAAAATGAAAATTGTAAAGTTTTATTTATTTAATTACATGCATTGATTTGCAAGAAGCCTTTTCTAATATATATTGTGTTTTCTAAATCCAGATTATACTTGCTGCTGTTAGGAGATTTGATTAAAAAAAGCCATAAATATTCTTGAATGCTCTGTAGATTAAAGGATAATTTGTTCCTAACTGAAAATTAAAAAGCGACCAATTATGCAATTATGTCAGAATTACTTTGTGTATATTTAAGGATTTATCTTCCAGGTGTTTGTCAGCATGAGGAAAACTTAAACAGTCCAACTGTTGTGAAATGGTGTTTTTTTTTCTCTCTCTCTTATTCTTTCTTTTCCCTTTTTCTCTGAGACGCTGGTATGTGAGACGTGGCAGCAGTGGCCCAGGCCAGCCTGCAGATTTGTTCCATATGTTTCCTGAGCAAAGTTTCTCTTGGTGTTTCTGTCAGTCTGTGATTCCTCCTCCCGTTCCCCCCTCCAACGCCTCTCCTTCATGTCTCTCTGTGCTCGCAGAGCTGGCCAAATTGTGATGAAGAGAAAAAAAATTGATGCATTGAAAACACTTTTTCTCTAACAATCTTAAATTGTCCCCTTCCATTCCCTAGTTGGGGAAAAAAGCACTCTAGCTTTGGCAATCAGACAATCACCTGTCAGTAATTTTGGATGTATTTTGTAAAAGAGTAGCAAAATAATTTAATATTGAATGTTTATTTAAGTTATTTAAGAATATAAGTAAATGTTTTTTGTGACATGTCTTGTGGCATGCTAGATAGATTTGGCTGCCTATTGGTCATTTGCAAGGATTAGACACTTTTAGGTATTTACAAGAATATTTGGCAGACCTTTAAAAAAACACACACATTGGTGTCTTGGTTGTTCTGGGCATATTTATGGCTGACATGTCTTTCATGTGGCTAAGACAAGAATTGAAAACAGGACATGGTATTCAAACTGATAAAATGTACACAGAAATATACAGAAGTAAAATGTTGACTATTTTCTGTCTGTTTATGCATACCCCTTTTGGTCTCATGTTGCTGAGTATACACACAAGTCTCTTCAGATCATGGTTCTACTGTAGGAGCGGTCTATAAAATCTGCTGTACTACTTTGGCTAGCAAGATTTTTTTTTTTTTTTTTTTTAATAACCAAGAACTCAGGACGTAGGACTGAAAACATGTGTCATCATGAGCAATTCTTTGTCGTCTAGATCAGTGCTTCTCAAGCCTGGTCCTGAAGGATCCCCTGTACTGCACATTTTAGTGTGTACCCTGCTCTATCACATCCACTTCAATTCAAAAAAGGCTGCTAGTGATTTTGTTAAATCTAGTGTGGTGGAAGTTGTGAAAATGATAGACATCTAAAAGAATAGACCGGGCATACTCAATGCTCCCATTAGCTGGTTTGGTGACATCATGACGCCATATTGGTTGTTGCTAGATGTTGAGAGAAATGCTGTGTGCCAAGTTTTGTGTGTCATGTTTTCTACAGTATATACCTGATAACATGTACCTATAAAATCTATAGTTAAAATTAATCTGTTTAGACTGGATAAAACAATGAGTAAATTGATAGCAAAAGTAATAAATACCAATTTTAATTGATATCTGCATAAACTATGGATAATTCAGCAATAGTTACAACTTTTTTTCATGAACATAGAAATAGTCCCGAGAGCCTGTAACTATGTGGTTGGTCAATAAAAAAAATAAAAAAAACATTCGTACATATGTACCATTGCAAGGTGGGAACAGTCTCTTTTTTAGTATCTCTTTTTTATTCTTCTTCTTATAATTTTTTTACAGGTGCATATGGAAATGGTAAATATATGTCAATGTGACCTCTTCTTGCCTTCCACTTTGTTTCATTATAAAATGGTTAGATTTTTAAAAGATATTTGTTTGGAATATATGTGATTCTTAACTAATTATCTGTCAAGAAATATGTCTCCACATTCTTTAGTTGTTTGCCATAACAATTTCCATATTTTGTTCTTGAGTAAATACCATTAATTTTGACTAAACACAACAACTCGTATAGTGTCCAGTTGACACCGGACGTACAGTAGCGGGTATGTCTGGTCGTCTATCCTTTTAGATGTCTAAAAGGATAGACATCGAAGACCAAGCTTGACAACCACTCGTCTAAATAACAGGCAACCAGTGTAGCTTGAATAACACTGGGATAATGTTGTCTGACTGCTTAAGATACAGGCTGCCATATTCTGAACTAGATAAAGCCTGTTTAAGGAGGCATCACGGCACTGAGAAAAATAATCCAGTGTAGGCTTTTTAAAGGGATCCTAGTTTCTCAACATCAACAAATTTCATGTGTTGTGTTAGGGGTGGGCGATATTACCAAAATCTTCTATCACGGTAGAAGCAATTTTCTACCTCGATAACGATATATATCACAATATAGCAATTTGTATCT
>JAQMYK010000016.1:10882665-10898319 GCA_030014345.1 Clarias buthupogon
GTATCGGCGAGTACTGAAATGCAAGTACTTGTACTCGTACTCGTTTTCCAAAAAAGTGGTATCGGTGCATCCCTAATAAAGTTGAGTAATGTGTGCAGGACATAAGAGACTGGATGTTAACTTCCTTCTGCTTAATCCTGACAAGATAGAAGCTCTGGTACTAGAACCACATGCAGCTACAGTAGAAGTAAGATTTTTGATTACACAGTTACTGTGGATGGCCTTTCTGTTATATCAAGTGCAACGGCAACGGTAAAAGACTTTGGTGTGATTATAAATTCCAATCTTTCAATTAAAACTCATGTAGATAATATTACCAGGTTAGCATTCTTTCATCTCAGAAATATAAAGATAAGGAATATTGTCACTAAAACGATGCATAAAATTTGTTCATGCTTTCATCACCTTTAAGTTGGAGTATTCTAACCCCTTACTGTCTGGTTGTTCAACTAGGTGCATAAACAAGCTTCAGTTTGTTCAGAATGCTGCAGCGAGAGTCCTTACTAGAACCAGAAGATATGAGCACATCACCCCTATCTCATACTGTACACCCTGCAATGGCTCCCAGTGAACTTTCATATCAATTTTAAAATGCTGCTTTTGACCTATAAAGGATTAAATGGTCTTGTGCTGAGGTACCTAAGTGACCTGCTAGTGTCTTAAGATCTGCCACGCCTACTTCAATCAAAGGATGCAGGCTGCTTACCAGTACTGTGTATTACGTATTAAACTACAGCAGGGGGCAGACCACTTTCTTACAAAGCCCCAAACTTATGGAATAGCCTTCCAATTAATGTTCGGGACTCAAGCACAGTTTTAGTGTTTACTTCTAGGCTAAAAACCTATTTAGCCAAGCATTTTTGTGATTAGATTTGCCTTCTGCAGATCTGGGGGACTCATGGACGTAGAGTATTACGGTGAACTGGTATGTTTAGATGCTGTCTTCCTCACTCTTGTTGATCACTCAGGTTTGTTGACAGTGAAGTGACTGGTTGCTTTACATCTCAGGGAGCCCTCATGTCTGTGTTTCCTTCTGGCTCTCCCATTTAGTTATACTGTCATAGTTAGTCCTGCTGGAGTCCCTGCTTGCAATCTGCACTAAACATACATTCACCTTCTACATTATGTGACTGTGATCATACCTAACTTGGTTAGTTTTGTCTTCTTCTCTCCTCTTTTCCTCTCTTCATTCTCTCTCTCTCCCTGTCTCTCTCAGTCAAGCTACTGTACAAATGCCACACCTGAGCTACAAGTGATCCAGACCCCCTCTGCCGGAAATGTCTGATTCATCCTGGAGCCCTGCTTCTGGTTGCAGATCTCCTTGCATGGAGGTCCGTGTGGTCTGCTTGGGATGGTGTGGTGACTGGTGGTACAGGGACATGATGGTAGCAGAAGAATTAATTAAGGAATCTAAGAAACATCCTGACTGCCAAATTGCCAAGAAATGCATCTAATCACTATCTATACTGCTTTATTCTATATACAGGGAGACCTGTACACCCTGAACAGGGTGCCAATCCATCACAGGGCACACACATACACGCACTCATTCATACACTATGGGCAATTTGAGAATGCCAAATAGCCTAATATGCATGTCTTTGGACTGCGGGAGTACCCGGAGGAAACCCACCAAGCATGGGGAGAACATGCAAACTTCATTCACACACAGTCAGGAATCGAACCTGACTGGGAATCAAACACGGACCCTGGAGGGGTAATGCAACAGTGGTAAGCACTAAGCCACCACGCCAGCCACATGGGGATTTAAAGCTTCTAAAATAAGATTATAGTGGAACCTTGGATTTTGAGCATAATTTGTTCCGGAAGTGGGCTCGTAAACCAAATCGAATTTTCCCATAAGAAACAATGGCAACTCAAATTATTCGTTCCACAGCCCCAAAAAATAAATACATAAAAATAACAAAATATAACGTAAAAATTAAACAAATGAACTTTACCTTAAAAAAAAAAAGTTAAAATAAATCCCGACAGATAAGTGTTTCCGTTTGTGCGCGCAGGCACTGTGTATGTGTGTGTGGGTGTGTGTGTGTGTGTGAATCTAAAGTAAGTCCCCCTCTCCCCCTCCTCGTCTTACACAGTTACCCTTCCTCCACTCTTTTCACACATGTGCGCACACACAATGGAAACACTGTTTTATCGAAAAAAATAAACAAGAAATCTCTATAATGATACTCGATAGAGCAACACACTAACGGAATCACTGCTGTAAAGTAAAAATAAAACAAATTAACCTGCACTGAAAGAGTGTGTGTGTGTCTGTGAAGACAAAAGTAGGAGGGGTCTGTGTGTGTGTGTGTGTGTGTGTGTGTGTGTGTGTGTGTGTGTGTGTGTGTGTGTGTTTGTGTATGTGGCACGGTGTCCAATGACGCATGCGCACACAGACACAAAGAGCAGGCTGATACAGAAAGAGAAAATGGATCTTTTACCTCTCTAATGAGACTTGTTTTTGCTTTACACGCACGCTGTACACACACAGACACAAAATGAAACATGTTTTACGCACACACACGTGGTAACAGTGATATAGTAAGCAGTACACGAAAAACCGTTGGCTCACTTGTGATAATGTGACACTCGGCATAAAAAAAAGAAGCGCATGCGTGATACATAATACTCTGTACTCGTAAACCAAGACTTGTTCCTTTTCCAAGTCAAAATTTATTTAAAATATTTGGTTAACTGTATATAGCAGCTTTCACATTAAACATATTGTTATAGACCACATTGTGTGCCACAGAATAGTAATTTGTTCCTATACTTTTTAGGGCTGCACGAGAATATTCGAATATTCGAATTTTTCGTTTCGATTTTTAATTTTGAGATTCGAATATTCCGGGGAGGGGGGGGGGAGACAAAAATGTCATTTATTAAAGTTTTATTCATTCTGAAAGTGTCGCGACTTGCCTGTATCCATATTACACAAAAATGCGACTTTGCACTCCCTTGCGTCCGCAGCAGTTGGATGAACGGTTCTTGACATAAAAATGCAACAGAAACACACACACACACACACATTCCTGCCTTTATTCAGCCCCCTCCCACCGAAGCTTCGAATATTCGATGTTGATCACTACCGAATACTCGAAGCTCAAAAAATGGTATTCGGACCAGCCCTAACTGTTTATTGAAACATTGTGACCACATGTGTGCATAAAGCAAAAGCAAGTGTCATTAGAGAGGTTCCTTGTTAAAGATCCAGAGTCTCTCTCTGTTAGAAAGCAGTGATTCCATTAGTGTGTGTGTTCTCTCTCATCTTACTTCAGTTTCACAAACACACTAACGGAAACACTGCTCTGTTCGCTTTGATATACAAGCATGCTTCCGGAACAAATTATAGTAGCAATCTCAGGTTTACTTAGTACTGTACTTAGTAATTCTTCTTTGTAGAATGGCAGCCATTTTTATCTAGACCCCTGGAACATATAGAATTGTTTATTTTTACAAAGTCACCTAGATAAAGGTTGTTTTTCGTTCCTTATAGAGGAGTCTCAAATGCTGCCTACAGAACACTCTAGGGACTTGCCATTGTGTCCCTGTGGTTCTCAATCACTTCTCTCCTTTTCTATTTAATGACATGTTATATGAGTAACCCCAGTATAATCTGCTTTGTTCCTCTAAGATCAGCTCAGTAGTGTTATACCTTCACTTAAATATATGGCAAAATATTTTTAATGTTTCTAAAATGCTTTTATGATGGCTTAGGCCATTGCTTGCATGTGTGTACATGTGAGTTTGCTCTCATGCCTGTGTCCATATGTTCACTCTTGCCTGAAAATGATGTTAATTTTGCTCTCGTTAATATTTTATAAAGCATGAAATATGGTTGTAAAGCATGAGATCGAATAGCAAGTCATTTTTCACCACATTTTCGGTTCATTATTTATTATGAATTATTCGTTATTTACTATTGTGCACTCAAAATGACAAAAAATAATCATTCTTGTTTCTAATGACTGTCATGTAGTGTACAAATTTCTAAACAATTGCATTTGAGACATACCATTAATTTACTTGTTTTACTTAACTCGTAAAAAAAAGGACAAATAAATCAGGATTCATCTGACTTTAAGTACGGCTGGTGTAAATGACATTTGTTTTAAAAAATTTTATTCACAAAAAAAAATTCTTCTTCTACACGTTTTAATAAAGGTTTGACATAATTGTGGCTGTACCTTATTTCATAGTTTACAAGTCTTAGTATACTAAAAAAAATCTACATTGTGTCTTGAGTAATTTATGCTCATTTAGCATAACGTTAGTGAAACAATGAAATGTTTGCTAACAATGTCTTTGATTATAAAGATAAAAAAAAAATCACTGACTTTAGTTCAGCAATACCACTGATAACCAACAGCATAAAGTTATAAACAGATTATAACAATGATTGCACCCAATGTTCCTACTATATCACCTGTGGTTTTTAATAACCAGATTAAATAGTTTCCAGAAAAATTATTAAAAATGATAATAATAAACATGCCTGGTGAATATTTTGTTGGAGAATTATCTTCACATGGTGTTTTTCAAGTAAAATACTATTTCATCAGCAGATATGGATGTCCGGTTCAACCTGACTGAGGGATTAACATCCCACTCATTAAGTGAAAGACAATCAAATATATGTTGAGGTGCTGCCCTCCAGTGGAGCCCTGCACTCACTTTCGTCTTAAATTGCCAATTTGCAGAGATCTCGGCCCAGAGGCACAGCGAAAAGTGGCTGGTTGGATCTGCCAGTATTTCACAGGATTGGCAAATAGGCTGATTCCTGAGTAGAGACCCTTCTTTAGCTTGCTTCTTGTTGGGCAGAAGTCATTCACTCCGATACTTGAAATGCTATTAGCATGGAGGTACACCACCTAATGGCACATGTTAAACAGAGATGATATGTTTGGTGGTTGTGTTATTGTGTGAACTTTTCATTGGTTTAATCAAAAAAAGAGTCTCAGGAGTCTTTTCAGTTTTGTTCGACATACCATAAATGGGGATTTCCTTACCTTTCGATTGTCGTTAGGGATGTAAATCTACATTCAGATTATAGAACGAGTGCTTTGTGACAATGTTAAGTTTTGTTTAAGTGGAATAAATAAATGGGTGCACGGCAGTACATGGCACACAATAAGCAACAATAATATGATTATTCTGATAATTGTTCATCAGTTACAAATATCATTGTCCATTCCATTTGTTTTTACAATCTTTAACTGTGTCCAGTTTTTGTCTTCGGCTCTTGTAGTCTTTCCACATCATGGTTTGGTGTTTTGTACATCCTGATTAATAGAGTTACTGTTGCTTTCATGTCGGTTCAACCCAGTCTGGTTAGTCAAGGTGTTTCTGCCTGCATTATTGTTGCTGATTCACTTGGTTTCAAATCATTATGTATAAATTCTAAGACTTTTGTGTATGACAATTCTAGAAAAATACTCAAATCAGCTTGATCTTAATTTTAATATAATTGATATTGATTGTGTGTGTTGACATTGGCTATATTCATATTACAAGGAACATATTTTGGTCAGATATCATGATGGCTCACATTTATGATTATAAGTGACTTTTATCTGACTCTAATGTGGACGAGTCTGTCCCCTGAAACGGCACGTATGCTCACATTGAAATGTCTTTGCTCACATCCTCTTAGTCAAAGTATGTCATATTTGTGGGACCGATCTGAAACGTGAACATACCCATTGTCTTGAAATTAAATGCACAATTGACTCTATTTTACAAAATTATCTTTGCTTACCTGTAAATACTTAAGCGTGTTCAAGCCTGGAGGAGTGTTTTTCAGCCTGTTGTTATCCAAATGAATTTCTCTGATTTTGGGAATATAAGATAAGCTCCCATTCTCCACAAATTTGATCTGGTTGAATCCCAACCCCAACCTGCAGTACACAGACACCAACAGTAATATCTTTATAAAAGTACTTTGCTATGGCCAGGCAAATGCTTATGACTCTAATATTAAGTGTGTACCTCAGCAGGTTTTTGTATCGAATAAAGTCTTCCACCTCAACTTTAATAATTTTATTATAGTCCAAGTGAAGCTCAGTGAGAGAAGAGGGCAGATCTGTAAACACAAAGTGTAATAAATAGCTCTTTTTATACATTTTTTTATATTGATATTATATATTTATAATGAAAACAGATTATTCTTCCTGTATAAATCAATCAGATTCTCTTTTTGAGGAACTTAATAGTTATCAAAAGATTGTTTAAACTGTTTCCAAAATACAGTAGCATTTGTGTCCAGATATTATTATTATTATTATTATTATTATTATTATTCTCCACTTTTAGAGCATGCCAAATTCATAAAAGGTATATAATGTCATATATAATATAATATAATGTACCCATTTAGTTTTGAAAAATTACCTTTTGGTACCGCTGTGAGCCTTGCTTCTGCAATTCTCAGGTAAAGGGTTGCCATATCATTAAATGCTCCGAGTTCAATCCCACTATTGGCAATAGGATTAGCGCTCATTTCTGGGGGAATAAAGAGATCCTGAACATTTAACACATTACACATACTATATATGAAACTGCATTATAGTACATGCATATACACATTGTATTTAATTAGCAAGTTTTAAACAAGTCTTATAGCTCCCCAAAAGTGTGTCCGCTAATGATCCAGCTGAAATATAACCACAGATAATGCATTTGGTAATCACAAAATCCCTCTGTTTTACACATCTTCCAAATGTTCTGCTTCAGTGTTTATGGGAATAAGCTGAGCCACACCCCACCAGAGAACAGCAGAGCTGGGCTACAAGACAGGGGAGGGGCTTTTCTTGTATGAGGTCACAATAGAAGAAAAATCTAATTGCCTTTTTTCAACTCTAGCCAATACAAAAGATGGAATGTAATTTAAAAAAAATTAAAAAAAAAAGGGACAAAATTCACAGGTTTTTGTTTTCCACTTTTTTTCCCTTTTCTACATTTTTGAGTCTGAAAATGACTAAAAAGTGAATTTTGCATAATAATAATTAGAAGATGTATTTTTGCATACATTCTTTATAGGATTGTAATACATGAAACATTGCATATATCGGTGCATATACTGTATGTTGTCAGTATGAACTGGTGTGTCTCAGAGAACAAAATGCAGAATCACATTATATAAATTACTGATACCGTATTTAGACTGTTTGGGGATATATATCATTAATTAACCCAGATAGCTCAAATTTTCCAGTCAGATTTACGACTAGCCTACATTTTCTACTAGCATCACATTTCAAACTCATTTCCCTAATTTTCTTTTTGATTCTGTAAGCTGCATAGATACAATGACCATTGATCAAGCGCTACATAAATAAAACTGATTTGAATTGAATTGTTTTTTAAACCTATTAATCATATGTGCTAAATGTACTTTAAATAAGCATTGGTGTGCGCAGCATGGTTACAAAATGCATAGCTTTACTCCCTTACACCTCAAGGGTCCCTGATTCAGTCCTGTGAAGGTGGAGTTTTCTCATGTTCTTCCTGCCTCTGTATGGTTTATGTTACTTCTGCTTTGCACCAGCTGTGTGTAGGTGAACTTTTACCTTGTGAACCTTGTGAGCCAAGAAAAAAAATTTAGTCTCTTTGGTCAGTAAAATTAAATGGGGGGGTGGGGCGGTGGGGGTTG
The DNA here is from genome assembly GCA_030014345.1 of Clarias buthupogon. Taxonomy (NCBI): domain Eukaryota; kingdom Metazoa; phylum Chordata; class Actinopteri; order Siluriformes; family Clariidae; genus Clarias; species Clarias buthupogon. Next base: position 10,890,326 of record JAQMYK010000016.1, read on the forward strand.
GGGGCTTTTTTCTTAAGTAACTTGAACACTAGACTTTAGCACACATAAAATAATAATAATAAAATACAAAATAAAACCAGCTTTTTTTTTTTGTCAGCTCTTGCACTTGCATATTTTACAAAATTTACAGATTTCCCCCATACCCAGTATGTTATGTAAAACTTGAATAGTGTTAAAAGTACTGTATACTGTGCATTTTCTTATATACAGTAAGAACATTTATTGGATATCATATTTCTATCATTTCAGATGATGTAAAAGCATACCTAGAACATGCAAGGATTGCATCCCTTTAAATGCATCCTTGTGGATTTTGCCGATCTTGTTGTCATGGATTCTTAGCTCCAAGATGTTTTTTGGCATATTTTCAGGTATTTGTGTCAACAGATTGTAGGACAAATAGAGTAATCGAAGTTTCCCCATGTTTTGGAAAGCTTTTGGATGAATCTTTGAAATCTGGTTATTCACCAGAAACAAGGCCTGTAGTAATAAATGCAAAACATATGCATGACTTGATTATGCATGATTACATAACGGATACAGTTTTAGAGTTAAAACACAGGAGCTTATGTGTTAGTGTTTACTTAATACATTTGCCATGTTCTAAAAGAATGTTCTAGTGTCTTGATCATCTCTAAAATCATACACTTAGAGAATATCATCTCACACTTAGTAATAGTAAACATGAACATCAGTCATTTATCTTACATAGAGATTACTCATTTTTTTAAAGTCATTCTCCTTGATTTCAGTGATATAATTGTTTTGAAGATCGATCATTAGTGTGTCTTCTGGAATATCCTGTGGCACTGATGTCAAACCTATTAAAAACATAAACATGAGTGATTATGAGTGAGTGTCATCATACTAATTAAGAACTCCCTGTGGGCTGTTAACACCCAGTCAGTACAGAAAAAAGCATCTATTACCTAGATCTGAACACTGAACAACTTTTCTGAAGCACTGGCAGCCAAAAGGGCAGTCTGTAATAAAGTTGTCTTCAATCTTGTCATCTTCGTCAGCGTCGTCATCATCATCATCATCTTCATCACTCCCATCATCCTGTTGCATGATGTCATGAATCTTCATCAACTCCATGATGTTTATTGGCTTGTATGGTTTTCCATGGCACAGGAAAAGTAAGGCGAACAACAAAATCACTCTCATTTTGTGGAGAATAGGTCAGGATGGTTAGGGCCTGAATGAGGGGGAAAATGCATGTAGTGGTACCAACTGTTTATTTGATCATGTTACGGAAAATCTGTTGAGTATATTGTTGTTGTAGTAATGTACCGGACATTAATGACTACAACTAATGCTTTTTATCTATAACAATTGTTTTCAAAGAATAATTCAGAAAAAAAAACAGAAATCGCTATTCAAAAATGTGTGCACATACTGATGTAGAGGAATATAGAAATAAAATGTCAATTTGCTGTATAAGCTGCAGCCTCAGCTAGAGGGCAGGAAACGCTTATATTCTGTGAAATTTGCTAGGTTAAAAACCTTATTTGGCTCCCAATCTCATCTTCCTTACATTTCCATCACCTAAAATAGTTGCTATAGCAACAAATGTTGCTAAATTAAAAGAATAATTATAATAAAAGTTTAAAAATTAAGTACACTAAGAAAATGTACATATAATGTTAATTGAAATAAATGTGGTTTAAGACTATTACAGGATGTAAAAGTTAATAAAATGTAATCAGGAATGGATTGTGATCTGTCTGTGATCTGTGATTTTTAGGAAAACCAAAACAAAAACATTTCAGTTCTACAGAAAATATCAAGCACCTTAGGAATATTACAGAAGAGACATTAATAAAGTTGTGTTTTAGAGTTGTGACAAAAATACAACCAAGTATATAGAAAGATTGAACTAATATTCTCACCCTTTAACTTTTATATATACAGTAAATGGGATATATAATATTCTTCCTATTAACAACTGAGATATTAGATCCACAACATTCCCTGATTAGGTTTTTCTATTTAACAGGTATTTAATAGAGCTGTATCAATAGATATCTGTATAAAAGTCACTATATTGATTTCATCCGCATTTTATGTCAATATGCTTAAATCTGCAGTAACCTAATGAACTGATTGTATTGAATTATAATAGCAATTAGAATAATGAATTGTAGTAATGAGTATATTTATAAATATACAAGTAGACTCACAGAAAGTATTCAGTAATTTAGTTCTAACTCAGTTCAGTATCAATTCAATATCAACAATTTAGCACTTTATGTAAAAAAAGAAAAAGTTAAATGTCATACCTGAAAAACCGTTTTTATCCTTGTTATACTCCAAAATCCTGATGGAGCAACATTAAAGTGTCTGCTGAACCCAAATCCCTGCACAGAAGTTCAAGACGAAAAAAAGTATATGCTGAAAAGAGTTCCTGAATGGTCATTAAAAGACCAGAGGAGCTACACGTGAGAAGACATCACACACTGATCACAGTGTCAGTAAATTCTTGCTGCTGAATACATAATATTTCAGGGCATATGTTTCTCATCACTGCTTGAATCCTGGCCAAAACTGTAAACTTTTATGTTCAAGCTGTTATTATAGTCCTTATAAAGGGTATTGGGGTAGGTCCTGGCGGTCCAGCACACTCCGAGTGGGCGTCCTTTTGGTGTTTTAAATGCATTGGCTTCTACTGTTTTTTTTATTTATTTATTTTTTTTATTATTATTGTGAGAAAGATTTCTGTTCAGTAAATCTACTAGGGAGCCAAAAGCTAATTAGACATTACTGTTTCAAAACATTTGGTATATTTATATATCCATATAGAATATATTTTATATAGTATTCCGAATATGTTGTATGACCTTACAATTAAATACATCTTTCCTAATGACACATTGTATTTAATAAATAATATGACCAAGAAGAGCAAATAGATGTAAAACAAAATAAAATCCCAAGCTAGTTAATTACTTAAACTTTCACAATTTGAAGAGGTAATAACAACTCAATTGCAAAAGAAATGATTATAAGTATATGGTATGGCTAAAGTCTTCTATAACAGTTTCCAGGGAATACATTACAATGTGCTTACAACAGCAGAGCTTTACTTAGGGCTGTATTTATGGCAAGCTCACAGTGCCAACTATGGGTAGGTTTGGCAAGGGTACTTGTATATAATGGAAATTCTTCTCCATTAAGTAGATTTTCCCCTTACCCCACATGCCTTTTTTACCTAAAAAGTAGCAGTGCCAGTTTATTTATGTATAAAAGAAACTACTACCAGCCACCTTTATAGTGGTCACTTGGACCATTGCTTATTCATTTACCAATCAGTCAATTATGAGGTAGCATTACAATGTATACAATCACAGAGATATATACATACATAGTTAGCTTACAGAATAGATAGAATATAACAGGATAGATTAGTTATTGTCATTACACTAGGCACAACAAAAGTAAGGACCAGTCTTAATGGTGCTCAAAAATAAAATGAAAAGATAAATGAGTACAAATATTTAACAATATGAATAGATAGTACAATTTCATAGAAACTTAAAAATGCTGTTGTGATATTGCATGTTTGTTGAATTGGGGTGTCATACACCGATCAGCTGGAAGATCAACACCACTGTCAGGTGAATTGAGCAAAACTGATTTTTGCTACGCATAAGCAAACCGGTTACAGGAGCATGGGTACCCAAGGCTCACCAAGGCCCATGGGGACCAAAGGCCAACCAGTCCAGTTCGATTCCACAGAAAAGTTGCCATGGACAGCGCCTAGAAGGCAAAGAGCCCAATGCCGATAACCCAGCCCCCAAACTTCCCAGATCCCAATCCGATCAAGAACCCATTGCGATGCGCCAAACAAACATGTCTGAGCCACACACAACCCACCCTGCAGCCCACATGAAACAAAGGATTTGCTGCCAATGTCCTGGTGCCAGACACCACAGCATACCCTCAGTGGTCTTGTGGAGTCATGCCCCAGTTTTTTTCCCCAAAGATCAGGAAGTAGCACACTTCTGTGTCTTCTTGACTACTGCCGTGGTATTACTGGGCCAGGAGAGGTAATAGGAAATGTACATTCCCTAAACTTGACAGCAGGGACCCTTTCCACGCACTCTCTGTTGGTGTATGGATAACTTTTGTTTTTGAGGACAAGATTGTTTGCTGGACACCACACTGTCAGTCTTTGGACCTCATCCGTGTCAACTATCTTATCTCCTCCTGAGATAATGTAAGTCCAACCATAGACACATCATCTGTGAAATGAGATGATGATGATGGTGGAATGAGTGGAAGCACAGTGATGAGTGAGAGGGCATAGAAAATAGAGCTCAACATGGTCCTGTTTTTCATGCAACAAATGTCTTTCAACAACTGAGTGTAAAGGGGGAAACACATCAAAGCTAATCTGAGGACACAGGTTGAAGTTGAAAGTAGTGGGGTGCAGAGGGACTCTAGATGGAAGGGAGTTTGGGAGGGATTTGTCAGGGAAACCTGACTGATGTGCTGCATGACCAGCTTTTTGAAGCACTTTATTATGACTGGTGTACTGTACAACTAGACAGTTGTTGTTGAGGCTGCTAATGACATTTTTTGATAGGGGAATGATTGTGGCAGACTTTAGGCAAGGCAGAATGATGGATTTGGGGAGGGACAAGGTAAAGATATTTGTGAATTCCATGTTCATTCAGCACAATTCCTGTCACACCATCAGGGCCAGGAGCTTTCCTGGGGTTCATCTCTCTGATGTCTTACATCATGCTCCTGCGCAGTTGAGGATGTGGCTGATGTACAGTAACTGTCTCTACTGTTGTCACCTCATAATGAGTAAAGAAACAATTAGATTTTCTCTTGTATGCAGACATCAGACTGGGGGAATCTTCAGTGCTTCTTACCATGGTATGCTTGTTTGTGCCAGTTTGAGTGGTTTGATTGTTTAAGAAGCTTAGCTCCTGGGATTTTCAGGAATGGTATGAATTAAAAATAAATAAATAAAAAGTTTGAAAATGTCTTGTGAATATGAGAACAATTGGAGGAGAAAGGCCAGAGCAGACAGGAAGCCTTCAGTAACTAAAATAATAACTAATTTTAGATTAAACGTAGTGAGCTGAAAAACATTTCACATTTCATATTACACATTCACCATCCGTGCTTTTGATATTGTTAAATATATACAGTATAAAAATTGCCTCACATTTATTGTTTCAAGGTAATATAAGAAAAAGGTTCAGACTAATCTCTCTCTCTCTCTCTCTCTCATATATATACAATATAAAAAAGAAAGTCATTTGAAGATATTCTACTTAAACTTTTTTTTTTCAAAATTGTAATGATGTAAAGGAATGTAATGTTTCTGTGAAATAATCCACATTTTTGCACATCAGACAGCATCAGACAACACTATTGTGCATTATTTTTCTATAAAAAAAAAGACTTGTGTTTTATCCCTTGTTTGTTTGTTTTTTTCATGTGGGAAAAAAAGGTCAGAAGCCCTGGGAATTAATAGGAAATTAATCAGCATTCTCTGACCAATCAGATTTGTGACTTCAGCAATGCTGATATAAAGATCTAAATATTTTTTTTTAATGTGTATATTTCCACAATGTGAGATGTATTATTCAGGGAATGATTAGGTTATATAATTATTCACTACTTGGCCAAAAAACACACACTTCCATTTTGTCTGCCAGCATTTAGCTTTGATTACAGTGTGCAATTCATGTGTGAAAATGATTCCTCATGCTCCCAGAACCACTGTTTCACGATTTCGCACTCCCATGCCATCAGGAAAGAAAATAAAATCCATTGACAGGCTCATCTGATCATTCAGTACATTTAGGTAGTCAGCTGACTTCATTCTATTGCCACATAATGATGCTGAGCCTAGACCTGACCAACTGAAGCAACCCCAGATCATAATACTGTCTCCAGAAGCGTTATAGATGCATGAGTGTTGAAGGTTGAGGCTTAACCTTTGAGCTTCTCCTGCAAATGCTGAGCCACCCCTGCAAATGTACAAAGTTGATCTCCAATCATGTTAATTCATTATTAACAATCTTTCGTGAAGTTCCACAAATTTCAAATATACTTTGCTTGATAGAGGCAAATAATTTGACCACTTTCAACTAGCACCTATTTTTTATTATTATTATTTTTTTTGTCCTGGCAGTATATTATGGCCAACCATAACATTAAATCCACCCGCATAATATTGATTAGGTCCCCATTGCACTGCCAAAAAACTTGAACATTTTGTTATGTTCCTCAAATTGTTTCGCAGTATGGCAGAGTGCATTATCCTGCTGAAAGAGTCAACTGTCATTAGGCAATACTCTTGCCATGAAGAGGTGTACTTAGGTGACACTAATGTTCAAGCAGGTGGTACATGTCAAAATAACATTCACATGAATTCCTGGACCTGAGGTTTCTCAGCAGAACATTGCCCAGAATATCACACTTACCTTCACCCTGCAGTGCAACCTAATGCCAGCCTTAACTGTTTTAACAGTTTGTGCTACAGTAGCTTTTATGTGGGACCAGATGGAATAGCTTTCGATCTTCACACCCATCACTGAGCCTGTTCATCAGTCGTGCTTCCTTTTTTTCCTGTTTTGGGTAGGTACTCAAAACGGCATGTAGGGAACATCCCACACATGATTAGGGCTCTGACCCAGTCGTCTAGCCATCACAAGTTGGTCTTTGTAAAAACTGCTTAGATCCTTACTCTAAACCATTTTCTCATTACAATTGCTGCCTGATATGCAGTATTCCACCCAGGTGCCACTGTAACAAGATAATCAATGTTATTCATATACATTTACATTTAGGCACTTGGCGGACGCTCTTATCCAGAGCAACTTATAATGGTGCTTTGAAGTTTCCACCATTAGATAGATCCTTACACGGGGTTACTAATTTAACCATCATTTAAAGTCGCCAGAGACTCAGCTGTACGGACAGTATTCAGTTTACGTGCCATTGGTAATGTCATAACTGATTGGTGTGTATATAGTAGGTTCTATGTAGTAATTATATATACCTCTATAAAAGTGCTATAAAATTTTACAATGCAGTGAGTAGACTACAAACGAATGTGGTTTCATAACGACTGTAGGGTATCTTGTTTAAAGTATTTCTAGAACAATTGGCAAAAGTGTCACAAGAAGAGGAGGACTGTTAAGGAGGCTACAGTGCTGTCGGAACATTGTAAATAAGGAGATTTATAGCTTTCAGATAACAGACTCGTGCAACTCCCTGTGCTGGTTAAAAAACGTCTGTTAATCTCAGATTTAGTCGTTCCTATTTCAGTCAAAGTGTCTTCACACAGCTGACATTAATTTGTGCTGTTAGCCTTGCTTCATTTAGCAACTGCAGTCTGCAAAGCAGCAGTGTTTCTGGTGCGATAAAGGTTGGACGAATTGTGGTTAATTCAAATTGTGGCATCTCTCATGGTTTACCGTTACCGAGGTAAACGAAAACATAGTATGACTTGTTACATGTTACTTGATAACATGTTAGTGAGCAAAGAAGCTAATAATAATGATAAGTTAATGTTATGTGCTTGAGTCAATAACATTAAGAAGGTTAATTCATGCTACACATTTAAACATTAACTATATTAATGAAACTTTGTGTTCACAATCTGACTAACTGTTCGTTAATGTTAACTTGCCTTTTCATACATTTCTGAGCGGCTGGCATTCAAATTTTACTGATTTAAAAAAGAAAATTGGGGGGTAAATTTTGTTTTATGTACAGTAACAACATAGGTGACGTTATCCCATAAATCATTCCCACTTTTAATACCAAGAGAGCCATTCCAGGTAATGAAGGGTTTGTAACGAAGGGATGCTGGTAGGTGTTTTTTTTTTTTTTTTTCATTTATCCCCCTTTTTTCCGAATTTTCCGATTTTCTCCCCTAATTTAGTAGTGTCCAATTCCACCCAGTCACTGGAGGCTCCCACATTAAGCTTCTACTGCCAATCAGTCGGGAGGGCCGCAGACCG